>OZ008370.1:213368691-213968691 GCA_963931995.1 Phaonia tiefii | reverse complement strand
TCGACTTTTAATAATCTAATTTGATTAGCATATTCTGAAAATTTTGAATTTGGTAATTTTTGTAGTAATGACTGACAGCATTCGAAATGTGATAAATGTTCTTGTTGGAGTTGTTTTTCCCAACTTAATAATAATTTGCATATGAATACCTTAATATTGTCATATAAATTGGTAACGAGATGTTTGCCTTGTAGTTTCAGATTAAGTTGATTAAGATGATTTCGTCGGTTGACAGGAAAAACTCACTAAGTGCGTTTAGAGCACAATGGAGATAATGGGGTTTTAATCAATTATTTTGTACCAAAATTCTATTTTAGTAGTTATCGACTTAAAATCGTAGATTATAATAAAACTATATTTCTTTTTTATAGTTCAGCTTGTATCTTCGTGTTAAATGCAAAAGTCTTCGTAAAAGTGCGAAATGAAGGACTTAATGAATTTTACCTGCCGGGATCACAAACATAGAGGCACATAATGGAAAACAAATTCTACTTTTCGTAAGATTAATCATTTATTTATTTAAAGAAAAAAAAAAAACTCTTTCGTCGCCCTCTATATCGCTTTCATCATTATATGGCTCTGGTAAGCGTTCCGGATGTACAAAATTAATAGTGGGCAAACTTTTGAACCACGGGATAACTTCTTCTGGAATTAGACCAGCATCGCAAAGTTTTACAAGGTCAGTTTTTTTGCTTGTGAAATAGGTAAAAGATTACAGTATGCTGATTTTAGTTCAACTAAGGCTTAAATGTTTTACAGCATACATTAACACGGCTGCTACTTGCTGGTTTCTGTTCTGACCACCACAAGTATCACAGAAGAGTGAAACATCTGTCACGGTCAAGGGCAATGTTTTTAGGAAACGAAACAAAATTGAGCCTATCTCATTGCTCCCTCGCTTACCATTCAATTCATTCCAAGTGTAACAATGAGCATTTTCTCCGCTTCCTACGTAGATAGCCAAATTATATACGCATATCTTTCGGGAATAATAAAACTATGAGACACTCGAATACGGCAACTGGAGGACACTTTGCAAATCGAAAGTACAAGTAATGAACGCAGGATCATTTTTGCATCTCAGTTTATCATTTTCCTTGGCTTCATTACACTGTTTTTTTCTCATTAAATGCATTGAATGCTCTGCTTCCAGCTCGTTTTTATTTATGGCTTGATCATATTTAGCGCCCCTTGCACAGAGGTCTTTTTTTGGTTTAAAAAACGAATAGTTATAATTATCGCAGAATATCCTTCTATAAGTTTTTTCGCTGACAATTTCAGTAATATTGCGTACTTTGCAGAAATCATTACGGTAAAGATTATACATCTTCCAAATAGACAGATCACTATTTAGGTACAGTTTCTTTGAGGACTTTCGAACATAGTGGGATTCCATAACTGGGAAGCTTTCTATATGTGTTTTTACTAAATGATCCAAAATGGGAACCGCTGATGGCTGTATTAATAGGCCCATTCGAAATACACAACGTCTTTTCAAAAAAATTTGAACATACTCCATGACGTGTTCCAGAGCTATTTTCTAAGAAATATTTTTTAGAAACATGGCGTGCTTTATCACTGCTGGAATCTACTTTTCTTCGTTTCGGTGGCTCTGCTTGGACAAATTTTAATATAAAATCTTTCTTTCTAGCAAAGTCACAAAATCCCCAATACAATTTACAAATTTTTTGTCTGTCCTCTTCTGTAATATTGCTTGTACACTTAAACTTACATTTGGAACAATCAGCAAGTTTTGGAGCTTTTGCAGGATGGCTTTTGTTTTTGGTAGTATAAGGCATACATTTTTCTCGACGAGATTTCACTACATTGACTTTCCAGGTTTCTGGGTGATTTGTTCTGCGTCTTGTTAGAACTTTTTTGTCAATTTCATCCGAATAATCGGAATTGTCAGAATCCTCTCGTACAGGCTGGAAAGTTGGGTCATCATTGGAATCTCCTCTAAAGTCTGTATCAACACTATTGCAATCATAGTTCACAAGTCGATATGTGTCGTTTTGCATCTGCCCAAAGTAAAAGTGAGCTTATGATTACGATTGAAATTTTGACAAGCAAAAACTATAAATATAGTTGTGAGTTGTAACTTACATTAACTTCAATTCCTTTGGTCTCTTCATTCACATCGTTCTGAACACTATCAGCTGCATGTATGCCTTGTAAAACTCCAGTATGAATCTTAATGTATAAAGGATGCAAAATCAGTTTTGAATATAGAATTAAGCCCGATGTTAATATTATCGTTTCAAAATAGTAGGTAATAGATAATACAAAAAATATTACTTACATGGTTTTGGTTTACATCATTAAAACTTGTGACACCAGATTGTGGTACCTCAAATACACTAACAGATTTATAATCAAACAAATCTCTTTGAGCACCAAGATTCTATAAGAAGGATTCCATAAATCAATATTATTATCCTCAAGTTGAATCTAAATATAAAGAAAGTACTTACAAGATTATCGAGAGTTTCTTTATGCCTTTGTTTATTCATTGCCAATTCGGCCAAGTATTTACCTCTTGTCTTACCAAAGTCACACAGACGACTGAATGAAAGAGCATATGAATTTTGTGAGAGGCGGTCTTCCACAATTAATTCAAAGAAGCGTTTTAGAACTTTATAACTGGAGATATGTGTAATATGGTAGATCTGTATGTTCACTTTCACTGTCCTGTAAAAATTTTATAAACTGACGATGATTAAGACCTCGTGCACGAATATAATTAACAAATTTCGTAACAGTTCTAAGTACATGTCCAATATTTAAAACTCTGGAACACAATGTTTGTTGATGGATAATACAATGGAAATGTTGAAAATAACTGGGCAAAGCGTGAGCTTAAAGAAAATATTCAACAATATATATTTATATAGGAGCACCTAACAATGGTGTCCAACACACGATAAAATTACACAACAATTTAATCTTAGTTATTTGAGAGTATTCTTAATCGAACCCTACTCAAGATGAGAAACTATTCCGAAAATTTAATGGATCAACCTATTGCGGTGTTTAGGAAACGATTAAAAATAAAAAAATTAAATTATAGAATCCGAGACACTTTAATCACTATAGACCCAAAATTTTACACTAATAGTCAACACAACACTTAATGTAACTTACCTTTTTTATCATGTCCCAATTAATTATTGCTGTTTTCTACTTACCTTTTTTCCAAAATTATTGAGACTCAATTGTCTAAAATAGTAGGCATCTTGAATTGGAACTTTGGGAAGGTCAAACACTGCCATGAAATCAAAAAACAACCCCAGAACTCTTCCATCCTCGTTTTTGGAAGCTAAACCGCTGACCTTCAAAGCGTTGTAAAATTTTTTGCTTCGTCTTACATGGATCATGAGCTGCGCTGCTTCAACCTTTTTGTCGTTATCGTTGAGAAGTGGATATTTGAGTTTTTTTTCAATTGTTCACATTGGGAGCACGTGTCTGGAGCAGGTCTCCCAAAGGTCAAGTTAAAATTCTTGTGAAAATAGTCCCAGTAAAAATGATATTTGACGAAGTCAGGGCGTTTTCGGAAATGCATCACTGCAGAGCATCTGATGCGCAACTGTGATGCGTTTGCACTGTTGATGCCAATCAGTTGATGCAGATGCTTGATTGTTGCTTATTTTGATTTGCAATTCCGAACGCGAAAATATTTCAATGAAAAATTTTTTAATAAATTTAATTTGTGAAATTAATTAATTTGTGAAATAAATTAATTTGTGAAATTTTATTTGTGATTTAATTTGAAATAGTAAGTTTTATACAAAAAACATAACTTAATATCAAATTCCGTACTTACTCATTTATTGCATCAGCCATTTTGCTACTTTTTGCTTGTTTGCGCATCATACGCTGTATTGATTACTTTTGGAACATGCGACTCTTGAAGTGTTGCAAAGTGTTGCATTTTCGAACGTGATGCGCATCAGATGCTCTGCAGTGATGCATTTCCGAAAACGCTCTCTTTTAACTCCGGAATTGATTTAACGAAGAGAGTATGCATGATCTTTATGATTAAGTTTGCAGATAGGCAGTGTTTCACTCGAGTTGTGTAGCGGGATTCATGAACAGGAAAAGATGCAATGTGATTATGAACCAGTGCACAGATTTTCACTAGTAAAGAGCCGATACGTTCAACCCTTTTCTTACCTATGTTGAAAAGTTTACAAAAACCAAGTTTGCATATTTTAATGCGTTTCAAATTAACCATAGCATGGTACTCAATCATGTTACCCTTCACATTTCTATCCGCACCTCGATCTACTCGAGGTCTTCGTCTTTGAATAGGCTTGAGTTCCAGTAGTCCTTGGAGATACAGATCCTGCTCATCCTTCCAAGGGAGTTTGTAAAATGTTCTGCGAGCTTCAACCAGATAAGCCTCCCCTTCTTCCATCATACAACCACGCTTACAGCTGTAAAAAAACACGTAGGTAAAGGAGTACCAATGAAATATTATCGTAATAATGGGTGCTTATTTATACTGCCAGACTAGGACTGAAAAGTCTCAAAGGTACCTAATTCATAGTTAACTAAGTACCTACTTACCATTTTCTAACATCATCCACATTGTCTTGGTTTTTCTGTGGTATTAGTTTTCCTTTTTGTGTCGTGTAGGATTGCCCACTGGTTCGAGCCTTTTTGAGGACTGTCCTTTTGTAATCCTTTGCACGTCTTTTGCCTTTTTTCCTTGGTTTCACTAAATCTACTGGTTCACTTGCACTTCTAACTACAGAACTTTCAGATTCCCTCATTTTTACGACTTTGGTAAGTACTACAAAAGTTCAAGCTTTCCATTATTTTTCACAACAGGTCTAATGAAATCCAAAAAAAAACAACGAGTTTACATTTTTGTCACAGTTGTCATTTTCACAACAGGTCTAATGAAATCAAAAAAAAAACAATGAGTTTACAGATATGTCATAGTCGTCATAGAGAACTTGTTGTGGACTAATATCGTTATTACACTCAACTCAATCATACACATCAAAAAAAAATGCGTTGGGCTTATTGGATAAGTCTCGTTTTTACACTAAAATATGTAAAAACGCCCAAGCAATCAAAAACAGTTAAAATCTGAATTTCGAAAAATTGTGACTACTCCCCTTTTTACATTCAGCGATTCATATAGGACAATGGGAAGATAGGGTATTATAAAAAAAATTACACCTTAGTGTGAAAATCAACGAAACACTTATTGGAAATAAACAAAGCAGCTAACAGCTGTGAGTTGTCATTTGTGCGCTTTTTGTTTGTTATTTGTTTGCACCGGGATAATTTGACCAAATGTGAGTGTCTTGATTTATTTTAATAATGCTTTTTGCATTTTTGTTTTTATTTTTTAGGGGAAAGTATAAAAATAGGACTCAAAATACCATTATCGGACCCACTGACGACAAATGAACCTAAAGCACATCACGTAAAATTGTTGATACTGTGCTTATTCCGAGACTTGTACTTGAATCGTTACCGACTGATATCTGATAAGATCCTTCCGCTAAAAACCGCAACGAAGTAGCAATTTGAAAAATCGGAAGTATTTCAGAACGCGACAAATAACCTTCAATAGTGTCAAGGACCATAAGAAATGTTTCTTTGTTTAACCTATAATTAGCTACAAATCTGCAAAGAAGCTCTCAGAATCTTTCTCCTCACCTTTTCTGAGCGTGCCTCATCTAATAACAAAAATGCTACCACTGCTGATGCCATTTTATTTTATTTATAGCAACTTATTCCTTTTTTTCGAATTTTTTTAGTGTAATGAAGTGGTATGGTTAGAATATGTTTTAAGGACCTGCCTATTGGGTTTAGCCGGCGCTTATGAACGCCACTGGCTGATAATGGATGTAGTGTTTAAGCACTTTACAGTGCTAGATTTGAATAAAATAAAACAGCTAATCAAGTCAGCTAGTTCAAGTTTTCAACTGATGTTTTATTGACAATTTTATCCTGCTTATATTTAAAAACAACGGGATGTTTAGAAATCAATCAGCTGATTGTGAACAGTCTCCAAAAGATGAATAGTGTTGTTAAATGCATTAAACAATCAGCTGATTGTTTAAATTTATTAGAGATTACATAGTGTTGACATTAACTATATACATAGATTAAGTAGACACACTACAGTAATACAATTACTTTTATTGATGTTTCTATGAAAACAATTCTGTTTTATTTTCATTTTCTGCACACAAGTAAAATAAAATTTCAATCAATAAACACATGTAAGCGTCAGCAGATTCGAACATTGGTTTTATTTACATTCGAAATTGAAAAAACTTCGTTTCATGACACCAAATGAAATCAACATTGGTTTGCAAAAACGACAATTACCCCAACCAACATGGTTTTTATGACAGCCCTGTCAATGGAATTATTATCATGTCCTGTAGCGAATTGAGGGAATGTAAAAAAAATTACGTGTTGTTGACCAGGCAGAAATACGGTTACAAATTTTTTACTCATACAGTTCTAGATTTTCAATTTTTGAAAACTCTGTTTTAATATGTCTTAAAATAGAAATAATAATTCCACTACTTAATTTGTATAAATAAAATTAACATATACGATTTTATAGAAGTAATGCGAATTACAGATATGAATAAAAACAACAAGAGCTTCAGCTAAATGTGACTTTATTCCTCTTCTGTGATCCAAAGACTAGATTGTAGATTCTTATAGTGTCTTAATGCTAGTTTTAGAAAAGCAGCGACGATGCAGAGGTACCGATTGTGGCTTTCGGTGTTTGCTATTTTTGTTGCATTGATTATTTGGGTTACGGTTTTGGTGTTTACATTTAGTATACAGTTGAACCTCGATTAACCGTTTTTCTCTGGACCGCAAGCAGAATAGATAATCGAAAAACACGGTTACACATAAAGTTTGTTGATTTCATTTCCTTTTATTGAGATCATATGAGTTTTCTTCTATTAATTTAAATCCCAATGCACATAGCTTTGTAAAATACATACAAATGAAATACTTAATGAAATAAACACACGATGTGCCAAGTTCTTTGTCTCAGTCAAGACTGCTTTATTCAAACAGAAGATTATTGTGCTTCGCTTAATCTAAACTGCATGCGTCTTTACTTTGTTGGTGTGGGAAACTGCAAGCACAACAGTTTTACACGAGCAAACATTTTGGAATTTGACACTTCCTCAGTTTGGTTACTTATACATTACTGTTGTCTTAATGAGCTCTATGGTTGCTTAAGGTATATTTATGTCACTTACACATTTTCATATAAAATATTCTTGTAATGTAGTTTGTCTTTTCGTGAGTGCCAATTGCATTAACAGCCAATTCATGTATCTTATGCGAACGTTTCTTTCGCATGCTACACGACAAACAGCTGATATTCGTTTCACCTAACAGTCATCAGAACGACAATGCGAAAGAAAATCAATGCGAATGAATACGTAAACCTTTTAGTACGATTTTTGATTTATCTATCTCTTATCGCTGTCATCTATGCGAACCTACCTATCAAAACAGTCACTTGTCTGTTTGTTATCGCGTAAACAACTACAAGTAATTGTTGTGGCAAAAAACAAAGAAAAAATGGAAACTACAATATCGGAGAGTAAATGGTAAGTAAATAATAATATAATTATAGTAAGTGGTCAATAAATAATAGTATATTATTATTATCTTAGCAATAGAAAGTCTACACAGCAGCAGCTACATGCGTTGGTTGAGCACATGGAGCTGAATCCAGAGTTTGCTAGGGGAGTGCCAATATTTGGAAGTACCAGACAGTCTATGGAGGAACAGTGGCGGAAGCTGGCGCAAAAATTGAACTCGTTTGGTCCTCCAACGCGTACCGCTGTTGAGTGGAAAAAGGTAAATATGGTTTGTTTTTTTTTTCATTGGAATCGCCTTTTATTCTTGCATTATACATTTTCAGACGTGGGCGGATTTGAAGTCCCGCACCAAAAAAAAAAAATTGCCGACAACTACAACACCATGAAGGAAACTGGTGGTGGCGCCTATCGCGTCAACAGCCTCACACCGTTAGAGGAAGTAATTGACAGAACGTTGTTTCTTTCCACAGCCGCAGCACCCAAAGGAAAGGGGTTTGGACCCAGAGAGTGCATTGTAGACTCAATCGCGAAGTCTTTTGTGTCATTGGTAGAAACACCACCAAGGACTAGCCACAATGTAGCGTGGTAACTCCACGAAAAACACCACACAAAATACCGAAAAACCCCACCGCAGAGCAGAAAACGGCAGCAAGAACGTGATGAAAGTGAGGATGAACTCCCGTGTTCTTCAAAAAACGTCAAAGAACGTTTTAAATGAATTGTAATACTTTTTAGTTTTTATTGAATTTCACATTTTTGTTTCTTTTAATGTTAAATTTATTTATTATATTATATTTGAAATAAAAATTCACAACAAAAATCTATTTTTACAGATTTATTGCTATATTTCTTCGGATTGCAACCGCCCTTTCTTCTAGAATTTCGCCTAATACGCTCTCGTTTGATACTCTTTCCTCCTCAGTTTCGACCACTGTGTTGGTATCTTCTGGGCACTTATAGTGAATACACATGTTGTGAAGAGCACAGCAAGCGTTCACTATTTGCGTTGCTTTACTTGGCTGGTAGTGGAGTCCTCTAGAGTCAATCATGCACCGAAATCTATTCTTCAGCACCCCGAAGCACCGCTCAACCACATTACGTGCGCTAATGTGCTTCTTGTTATATAACATCTCAGCTGCATCCCTTGGGTTTCTGAAGGGCGTCATTAAAAATGGCTTTAACTTGTAGCCTCCATCTCCTAAAATGACACATGCCCGTAAAACTCAATTTCAGACAGCACGTAATTGAATGCATCCTTAGAGAGTCTGAAACGCTTTTGAAATCTGAAAGTATTATTCAAATATGAATGGCAAACCATTGTTTATCACGTCATACTTACTCTGCATTGGTCAAAGCCAATGGGTTGCTTTTGTCTCTTATTTGTCTCCTAATTACTGAAACATTATATTCATCCTCAGATTCCGATGAGGACAAATAAAATATTAAATCTAAGCTCATTTTTACAAAATTTTCCAAAAATTAACAAATCTGTACCTTTTGTTTGTAGTTTCTTACACTTTGTTTTGATTATTATTCTGTCTTGCGGGGTATGTTCAGTGCATGTATACTTATAAATTACGATCGGCAGCTGTGATCCAAAAATAAAAACGGATCGAAATTTCAAACGATACGATAGTGCATTCGATGACGACAGCCGTGATTAGGCCCCAGAATGAAACTCAATAGAATTTGTTTTAAAATATGCTGCCCATTTTCTGCATGAAACGAGTTTTTTAAAGTGTTCTGCATTTTGATTTTTTTCTAAAAGTCTTTAAATTACACAATTGATCGAAACATTTTGTATCATCCACAACAATGTTTTTAGAGGCAAGAAA
The DNA here is from genome assembly GCA_963931995.1 of Phaonia tiefii. Classification (NCBI taxonomy): domain Eukaryota; kingdom Metazoa; phylum Arthropoda; class Insecta; order Diptera; family Muscidae; genus Phaonia; species Phaonia tiefii. The sequence continues at coordinate 213,959,249 of OZ008370.1, read as the reverse complement.
TTTTATAGGTTTTTCAACTTCATTCCAAGTTGGATTTTTTTCTAATTTCATTCAAATAAAGTTATTGAATTTTGATAACTGGTTGCCCCATAATTTCAAATATTCGTATGAATTTTTATAGCAATTTATGCAATTTAACTTAAAATTATCTACTTCCTTTTGGAGACCATTTTCCGCAATTTAGGATAAAATAGATTTTACTTTGATTGGAATAAATGATGTATCATACCTTTGACTTAATATATCTGCTAATGAATTAAATGTGGTTGCTACTTCCAAAAGAGAATTTTGCTCGGATTCTATTTCTAATACTTTTTCATGAAAAATATACATTGTGGATATTACGAATTCTTGGTAGGCTTTACTGAAATCATTTTCAAAAAATGTTTTTAAAATACGAGAGGGGTTGTCTATTGATAAAAAAATATGCCTTTAAAGCTGCATAAACTTCCAAAACTCTTTTAACAGCGGGGTAGAGTGACAACCAACGTGTTTTTGAATGGTTGAATAATGCTTTATATTCAATGTCCACAAAACCGCAAAAATTTGTTAAGGATCTGTTCTTACAGTGTAAATTGAAAAAAAGTTATACAGTTTAAAAATGATTAAATCTAAATCTATTGGTAAAGAATCAAATCCATGCTGAGCAGAGTTGTGAACTATATGGGCAGGGCAACCAACACCTATTAAATCTTTTACAAATTTTGCCCTTAAATGGGTGTAAACATTGTTTTTCCCGGACCTACTCAAGCCACCAGAATTAGTATTGCAGTTGTCTGCTGAAAAAGCAATACATTTGCCAACAATTTTGTATTTTTTTAAACAGATGTATAATTGTTCGCTTATCGTATTAGCTGTTTCATCTGGCAAAGAAAATAAATCAATAATTTTCGTCATTATGCCATTAATTTTGTCAAAAAATTGAATAAGGACTGGAAACATTTTAATTGACCCATGGTTACTTCCATCGGTTGAGACAGATAAACATGAAGTTCGGGACAATGATTGCAAAACATTTTCTATACAATATGGAGCTATTACATTATTCGCGATACATTTTGTTTTTGTCCTGCCTGATGATAGACGGCTTGGCTAACTCTGAATCGTCAAACATTTTTGTCAGCAGTTTGTTGGTGCAGACGGTAGAATTATAGCTGAAATGGTGCTTCAATATATGGAAAGCTAAAGTACCTTCAATTGCTGATACTTTCAGATCCTGCGATGACTTTTTAAAAAAGATATTTTCTACAGAAGTAGATGTTCCTGCGCGTAAGGTTCTTGAGTGTTTTGTTGACAATATATGTTGGTCCAAATCGTATTTTCCCTTGTTTGTAGCCTCCGTGCAAGTAGCCTCCGACTTAGAATTCGATGTTGGCTTGAAGCATGTACACTTAGCTTGCCGTTGCAGCTCTTCATTAAACAAACACTTTCGTTTACTCATCGTTTTTAATTCTAGGGTTAAAATTTAAAAAAAACTTATCACTCTCTAACTTAAAGTAAAAACAAGAATATTCTTACCTACCTTTTACTTGAAAATTGAAATTCACAGAGGGTATAATAATTTATGCTTGCGTTTAACTCTTGTAGCAACAGACGACCGAGCAATAATGAGGTTAGGTACGTGATTACTCACCAATGTTTCAAATGTAATAGATCCCAATAGATGACTCGCCGACGAATTCAAAAGCTTTTTCAATTTTTGCCGTAGTAAATTTTGCCGAGTTTACACAATGGCATTTTTTGCCTAAGAGAGTTCACAAGTGGTGTAGATGCGTAAACCCTCCAATCTTGCTTCTCTACACCGCTTATAAACAAAACGCAATTCGCTTGGGTAAAAAATGTCGTCGTGTAAGCTCGTATTTGTGTGTTGCGCAATAATTTTATGTCATAACCTCGTTTACATGATGAAATTGTTTACCCAAGCGAATTAAATCTTCACTAATAATATTGATTAGTGGGAAAAATATAAAAAAAAGAACAGTTTTACATATAAACAAAAAATGAAAGAGAACATAAATATTTGGTTGGAAAAGAGGTCATGTACTCTTTAAAATAGACCTGTTGGCAACCCTATGTAAGGATTTACATTTTGCTTCATGGTAAGTGTTGGAAGCAGCATCTAATATTATTTCTTCTTTTGATGTTACATAACTGATGGCAGAAGTGGAGACGTTAAAATCCAAAGTTAGACGCTTTGCTTGAACACCCTCGTCAAGTTTCTTTAAAATCTTCACTTTTGTTTCTAAAGATAGTGTGTTTTTCTTGCGCTTTTGTGACATTGTCAAGCTCATATTTCCACCTACTTTTTATACATACATAAAATATCGCAAAACACGACCACTTTTATTGATAACATATCAAACACTAACACACTACTGGTATACCAGCCTTATAATATGTATTAGTCGTTACATTACCTAGGAGAACAACTGTGTGCATAATTTGGTGCTTCCCCTTTTTAGATCTATTTGTTGATGCGAAAAGAGTAATAACAAACCCAAAAATTCGTCAAATAAGGTAAAACGTATAAGCGCTCTGAAATTAAAATCGAGTTCTAATTTTCGAGCCTTCGTTGCCTGATTCTAATTTTTGGAAGATTCTAATTTGAGAGAGTTCTAATTTCTGCGCGTCTACTACGCGTAATAAATTTTCCATAACATCTTTCAAAATTGGTGGCTGTAGTACTAGAATTTCTGCAACAATCTAAGATGAATAATCTGATATCGATAATATAAGGGGGAAAACTTAGCTTTAAAGTTTTGGACATTCGTTAAATACACATTCAAATCCAAAATAAGTGTTACGACGAAAGAGTAATCTTTTGCAAGTGGTAAGAGTAAGTGAGGAGTGGTTTGGACTCCGTGCAATTAATCTAAACATAAAAGTGACCATTCACAGTTCAATTTAAACATGAGTACTTCTAGAAATGTATAGGGTAAAATTGCAATTGTATCAGTAATAAAGTGATTATGATTGTGCAACGTCAGCACTGCTCACGGCTGGATGGTGATTGATGCATTATACACATGCCTCCTTTTCGTATTACACACTTATAGGCGTGACATAGAAACAGCATATATTGCCAATATTACCAGTACTTCGTAATCCAATATAATATTATAATATTAGTACATTGATTTATCGATATTTGTGATGTCTTTATACTATAATACTACCTGTAGTAAAATATACTGTTAACTTCTAAACTGTTTGTATCGAGCTCAACTTTATAACTGATCATTACAAGATCACAACTGTCATGAATCTATATTTATTCAATTTGGTTTCAAAAAAACAAAAGTAACGGAAAGATCTCGAGAATGTTGAAAAACATTACTGCAATGAGACACTGTTCACCAAAGATATTATACACACAACTGACACACTGGCAACTTTTCAATTTGGGCACGGCTATGGCTCGCGGGGCTTGGGTGTATGTTCGTTGCAGTTGTGTGAATAATGAAACCATGACAAGAAAAAAAATTTGTACCAGTGCAGATGTACCTAAAGACAAGGAAACTTCTTTTATATTCTCATAGTAGACTAGGTGTACTGTCTACTTTACCCACCCCTATACCATGGTAACCAGTTCAGATTAGGGTTACCCCTTTTATACACCACCAACCGATACCTACCTTTGTTACTGCCTACTCAGCCATTACTCAAATAAAAATTTCCTCATTCCAAACATTTCTGAAATTCAACATAAATTGTAATTTTATTGCCCATTTTTAGATTAATATAGTAAGAGAGCAGAAAAATTCTTAAGATATAAACTATATAAATACAAATGTATGTTTTATTATTCTTAAGTTTTAACTTGTATTATGGTTAGTATGTGTTAATTTTATGATCGTCTATTAGGACTTATAATTTCAGAGATGCATTATAATTTCAGAATTTGACAGCACTGGAAATCAAAGAGATAAATTCAGAAGTTTCCAAAAAATGCAAACATTCATAAACTACAAATTTCATAAACTATTATTCTAATAAAAGACGTTACGTCTTACAAAACCATAGTTGATCAAGTGAAGCTTGATCCACAGAGCAGGATTTTTTTTTGATTAGGAGTACCAGATCTCCTAGGCCATGGTGGATAAAGGAAACTTTAAACCACAGGGTTGTATTTGATGTATACCAGTGATCAGTCTCGGCTGGTAGTAAAAATCTGGCAAATCCTTAGAGTCCGTTCACTCAGAACGGTACACAACATAACAATATATTGTTGTCTAGCTCACGTTGAGCTTTCGATTATTACTGATTCTTTTTATAATTATTTAATGTATTCTTATATGTCGCCTAATTTTCCTTAGAATGCGACCTATTCCAGAATGACATCCAGTAATGGTGTTTAGGATCTAAGCCTCTTAATTGAGAAGATTTGTGTTTTACGTTTTAACTTCACAATTTTATTCCAATGTTTCAATTTGTATTATTGTTCTTTGCATCATAGTTCAATATTAAAGTGTTTTTGTGTAACAATGTTTGTATAGTTTTATTTTAACTTTTAACACTTACTTTTTATTTTTCACTAAGTCACGGGAGGAAGAGTTGCGCGCACTTTGAATTTAAAAAAAACAATGATCAAAAATCTGCATTGCTGCCGCTTGAAGCGTCAGCCGCTACCTTTTCAAAGTAAACAAATAGCATAACGAAAGCGAATATGCAATACCTTGTATTCCGCTATGCTATTTACATACATACTAGAGTTTTTCTTTTCCCGGACTTTTTCATTTCCCGGGAAAGCGGGATTCATTTTTCAATTTCCCGGGATCCCGGGAAAAATATTTTTTATTTTTAAAGTAATTCTATTTTATTTAAAAATCACATTCATGAGATTAAAAAGTATGTTAACAAAAAATAAATCAGTTCAGTTCTTTAACATACATACAAACTATATAATAAACATTACATAACGTAAACAAAAAGCGTTAAAAAATAAACAAAATAAAATAATTCAGTCCTTTTTCTTATACAAATTAAGTTTACACAAAATTTATTTAGTTTTTAAAAAAGATTTGTTGCGGCAACTTCCGTTGCGACAACTTGTTTCTTTATTCAGGTTCGAAATACAAAAGAGCAAAGATACTTAAAACTACCCTAACTTATATTGTCAGTTGATGTTATATGAGCTTGCGTGTGTTGTCTCAGCGGTAAAGCATTCGTAAAGTTGAGGTGCCTGAATGTTGTCGTCAGCGTCTGGGACTTTGGTGGGAATTGGCGAGTCAGCAAATTGACACAGTTATCGTTTGTGTTATTCGGTGTAGTTGTGGTTCAGGGGTTTCAACGTGTTTAGTGTTAACTCCTCCCCTCTTAAATACAATCGTCCCGATTGTCTAAAATGAATGGATGTTGAAAATGCTTGATGATTTAGGACCTCTTAATGTAGGAGCGGGGTCGGCCTCCGGGCACTCAATTTCATTTTCAGTGGAGATTATGTCCGTTTTGTGGGTGGCGGAATTTATCTGATGTTTTTTGTATAGTAACAAGACAGCTATTGATATTAATGTTATTATAGCAAATCCGGCTGTTCCCATTGTTATACTGTTTCTGTTTTCTAAGACTTCCATACGTTTGATGTTTTTCACATGTAGTTGTTTTAGTAGTTGCAGGGAAATTACCTCCTCTATCTTATCGTCGAATGTCTTCGGTTGTAAAAACGCAGGAAGGGGTTTGTTGCCGCTAATTTCTTTTGAATAATATTCATGCCCATCGATGTTAATAGTGTTGTTGAAATATTTTACCAAATACGTCCCATTTAATAACAATTTCTCCCCATTGACGTTGATTGCACCTTGATATTGGTTTAGTAGGATTAGGTCTGGACCAATTTCTTCAATTGTTGGCACGTGCTCATTGTTAATTTGGGTGCAGTTCCCTACTCTATTCTTAAATAGATTTGTTATACACGAATTTTCTCTTAGCTCTATTAACATTTCTTTATTACATATTGTCAAATCATAATGTTTCTTACATTGTTTTTTTATTGCGAACAGGTCATGGTTACATTGTAGTAAATGGTTATATTCCACTTTATCTATTACATTTCTATATTTTACAGGTTTTGCCAAATAGGTTTTACAAATATCGGTCTGAGTTATAGGTATGGTAAGAATATACAAAATCTCTTTATTATTTGATACGATTTTCACAGTTCCAAAAGATAATAGTTCATCAATATTATAAACAGGAATATTATAACCTTTAAGTATTTCATTAATGTTATCAATTTCAGTTTTTGAAAGAATAAAAGAGTTAACTATGTTGGCCTTAGCCCATTGTATTGCAAATTCAGTATTCTCTAATTCTTTATTAATTAACATTAGTTTTCTTTCCATCCTGTTCGCTATATCATCGTTCCACCCTTCTCTTCTCACTTTTACTATTTCATTTGTAATATTCGTAATTTCCGAGACTCTATTTGATATGAGTTCATTTATTATTAACTGCCTGTTGTTATTTTCCAAAATGTTATTAATTTTCTGATCCAAAATCTGGAAATCGTGACTATCCGGATTTCCTGCGATCCACTTCCACGCGCTTCCAATGAAATCTAACGACTTCCTTACTCTATTTGGTGTAAGGCGGTAAAGGAGACCATTGATATCAACAAGTTGTTGTTTGATAAACGGACGGAGCGGATGATTATCTGTAATATTATCGTTTAGGATGGTCTCAATTTGATGTATGATTAGTCTGTACTTGTCAAGATTAATTGAATGAATAATTTTAAACGTTCCATTTTGCATCCTTGCGATTCCATTTTGAATCGTAATCAATCTGGCATTTGAGTAATCTAGGATATTGAAATCAGCTTGGGCACTTCCGAACAGAAATCTGAAAAATTTAGAATTAAATCAATTTCTTATGTGGCTTTTGTGAATAACCCTTCCACTTTCTGTTAAAACAGTAGTGTTGCGGTTCTCCTTAATCGTTTCTTCTTTAAACCGATCACTCAGTTTTGTGCCTAAACGTTTATTAGTCTTTACGTAAACAATTTGTCCTGCAATATATTCCTTTACGGGCCGTTTATTTTTATTGTGGAGTGCTAAATCTGAAGATTGTTTTTGCTTTAGTTTTTCAACGTTATTCCGTCTCGTGGTTTCAATGTCCTGTGGAGAGAAATCGACTGTTCGACCAAAGTATAAGTCAACTGGCCTCATATTAATGGTCGAGTGAATGGAGTGGTTATACTCGTTTACAGCCCTTTCCAACAACTCCTCGAAATTTCTCGAGGTTCCGTCAGATTTTAAGCAGCGCATTATTTCAGCAAGGGTGGAATGAAATCGTTCAATCTGCCCATTTGCCTCACTCCTGTAAGATGGTGTAGTAAAAACATTTATCTTCATCTCGTCTTTCAGCATGAAGAGAATTGTATTAGAATTTAACGATGGTTCATTGTCCATCACAACATTCTTCGGTACCCCGTAGGAAAACAGTAATTCTCTAAGAGGCCTTCTAACATCCTCCACAGATCTTCCACTTAACAATTTTACTTTAACATATTTAGAAAATTTATCTATAGAGGTCAAAATTAACTTCCTGTCCGTAGAAAAAATGTCCAAATGAACAGTATGGCCTGGATATGTTGGTATCGGTGTCTCTCCCAATAGAGGTACATTGGGATGTCTTTCGTACTTCCCCTTCTTACATACAGAACATAGTTTCGCGATTCTTTTTATCTTATTCGACATTCCTGGGAAATAAAATTTTTCCAATATTTGTATCCTATTTTCCTTTTCATTGCGGTGTGCTCTATTGTGTTCTTCGATGACTACGGTTTCCTGGTCATTTTCCGAAATAATATCTACCACGACCTTTTGAGTAAACCTGCACTTGTAGTTCGAGAAATGAGACGGATACAAGTTTTGAATTTTCCCCATTACATGCTCTGGGGTTTTTATACCATTTGCCACCGAGGGGTTCAGATACCTTTTCAGAATGTCCTGAAGTTTTTGCTCATCATAATGAGGTTCGGTTATCAAGTGTCGGTGGAAACCAGGGAAAATTATCTTAAATTGATATGTTGACACGTCTCCAATACTTAAGAATAATTGATTTTTGAAGACGTTTATGGGTGACTCAACACTAGGTATAAGATTCTCAGATGAACTTTCAGCACTATGCTGTGTCGGTGTTAATGAGTTTGCCTCCTGCTCTATTCTAGATAAAGCGTCAGCTACAATGTTCTGTCTTCCTGGCTTATATCTCAGCTCGTAATTATATTCCTCTAGAATACACTTCCATCTTTTCATCTTGGAATTGCCGTTCTTATTACTTAGTGCGTAAGTAAGAGGCTGATGGTCTGTAAAAATGATAACCTTTTTGGAACCATACAAATAATTCCTTAATGTGGTGATGGCCCAAATTATGGCCAACATCTCCCTCTCGTTAGTTGCATAGTTCTCTTCTGTTTTATCTAAAGTTCTAGATATGAATGCAATCGGTCTCTTCTTCTGGCTTAAAACTGCTCCAAGTGCCACGTTGGAAGCATCAGTGGTTAGTTCGAAATCATCTGAAAAGTCCGGGTAAGATAATAGTACCTCTTGTGACACTAAGGCATTTTTAAGATTTTCAAAGGATTTCTTAGCGTTCTCGTCTAATACCACTGGTACTTGACTAGAAACATTTTTCGAAATTCGTCCTTCCTCCCCTCTAAGAAGAGCTGTTAGTGGTTTAGCAATATCAGCGTATCCTTTGACAAATCTTCGGTAGTAACCAGCTAGTCCCAGAAAAGATCGGAGTTGTTTAAGAGTTTTGGGAGCCGGAAATTGAAGTATTGTATCGACTTTCTTAGGGTTTGTCCTTATACCATCTTGTGATACTACAAGTCCCAAAAACTCGACTTCCGTTTTGAAGAATGTGCATTTTTCTAACTGTATTTTCATGTTAGCCAGTTCAAGGGTCTCAAAAACTTTTTTAATGTTTCCCAAATGCGACTTCTCATCTTTGCTAAAAATTATGATGTCGTCCACGTAGACGAAACACATTTTTCCAATTAATTCTCTTAAAATATCGTCGAGTGCACGTTGGAATATCGCTGGCGCATTTTTTAGGCCAAAAGGCAATCTCGTGAATTCGTACTTGCCATTATTGATAGAGAATGCAGTCTTCTCTCTATCTTCTTCTCGCAGAGAAATTTGGTGGAAACCACTCTTAAGATCGATGACCGTAAAATACTTATTTCCCCCTAGGTTCGATAAAACTTCTGTTACTTCAGGGATCGGGTACTTATCCGGAATTGTTACCGCGTTGAGTTTCCTAAAATCGACCACCAATCTAAATTTCTTATTCCCAAAACTATCCTCCTTTTTGGGTACCACCCAGATAGGCGAATTGTAGGGGGATCTAGACGGTCTAATTATGCCATCCCTCAGAAGGCGACCAATTTCTTCCTCCACTACTGATTTTAGCGCCATCGGATAAGGGTAACTCTTCGCATATATTGGCGATTCGTTAGTGGTTCGGATTTCCCCAACTACAACAGTAGTGTATGTAAGTTTCTCGTCTGGGTCTGCGAAAAGATTTCTGTACTGGCCTGCTATATTATCAAGAGCATTCTTCTGACTTGCCGACAAGTAATCCGCTTTTAATTCGAGGTTATTTACATTTCTGGACGCTTTCTGTTTTATGTATATTTTTCTGCCACCTTTCACTACCAAGTAGTCATCAGAAGTATGAATTACGGCTGACAGTTCTTTCAAACTGTCGTTACCCAATATGGCATCAAATGACCTTAGGCCAGGCAAAAGAAAGAATTTAATAGGAATATTATCAAACATTTTCAAGAGTGTGTGATGAGTAACTTCCACATCTCCACCCACAGATTTTACGCTAAATTTTTCATCATTTCGTTTTGGATTTGCCACCAGGTTTGGTTTAATATAATTTTTACTGCTGCCTGTATCTAGTAAGAATTCTAATATTTTCCCGTCCTTCGTTTTGGCCTGAATGTATGGCAACGAAGAACAGGTTAGTCTAAAAAATTAATATCTATAAAATTTGAGGGAATGTCATCAGGACCTCTTTCCTGATATTCATCTTGCACAACATCTTCTGGTGTCGCCATAAAATATTCTTCACCATTCTCAGTCATGAGTTCGGCTGAAGTGATAGCCTCATTATATTCAGCTACTGAGTCACTTGCTTGATCCCCTGGTGTGCTAGATACATTGACGTGGAAATTTCTTTGCATTTTATTCACAGGAGCCTGCACAGAGAAATGAGCTGGCCTCTTAATATTTTGGTTTTGTTGGGGCCCAAACTGTAAAGATCTATCAACGTCCATAGGCTCCGGACGAATTTGGTCGCGTGAAAAATTGGAAGGATTCCCCCCGAATTGGTTACGCTGCGGATATTGTTGTCCGCCTGATGGACGATTATTTGGATAAGATCCTCCGAATTGTGGTCGTTGATTAGAATAGGGTCCTCCGGCTTGAGAGCGCTGAGGTTGCGTATTATAGTTTGCGTTCTGATAATTATGTTGAGGCGGTGCGGAATATTTATTAACATAAGATGGAATATTTGCCAACTCCGGGTAAAATTTTGGTTTGGTTCCTGTATTCGTTGATGATCGAGTATCATTCTTTTGGGCACCCCTTTGAGCATAGTCTCTTCTGAACGTCATATTGTCCAGTTTTAGACACAAATGCAGCGCTTGTGGCAAAGAAGTTGGTTCCCTGATACTCAAAAGTTTGGGAAGATCGCCGTTTAGGCCTCTTACGAAAGTATCCAGAGCTTTCTCTCGATACGTATCGGTCATAGCCCGCAAGGTCATTTCACCTAAATCAAGACAGGATACCTTGTCTAAGATAAGGGACAACATTTGGTAGACGGTTTGATAGAATTCTGTAACAGTCCTATGCCCTTGGCACAGTATGTTCATTTGATATTCTAACGTTCCTATGTCCCTTTTGTCCGAGTAGTGTACCATCAGACATTTACGGATTCTTGGCCAGTCAAGAGGAGTCCTGTAGGACTCAAGCGCAGTATCGGCTTCGCCGATTATTTTAGTTCGGATTGTATGAAGGATTGCGTAATATTTACCCGTACCTTGGAGTGTGGAGTAAAGATCCAGCACCCTTTCGACTGACTTACGCCAGGAATTGAATTCTCCGGGTTTTCCGGAAAATTCCCGTAAGGATTTCACAATATCTGGAACTTTATCTAGTTCCTCTAACTTTGTAGGAATGGTGCCGATGGCAACATCGGAACCCTCGTCCAAAATCGGATCTCTTTCGCGTAAGATATTCGTAACCATCTGAGTTATTTCATTGCGTTGTCTGTCACTCAGTACGGAAGAGCTTGCGGTTGCAGTGTTCACGGACATATTAAATTTACTTAATCTTGACGTAATGTCATCAACTGTTTCGTCGGGCATTATTGAGGGAAAGGTGGGATCACAAATTATTTTTTCGAACTATTATAATTATTCAGTAGTTATTTACTTATTAGAATTTTTTTTCTTTTTTGAAATCCTTTTTTTCCAATTTGCTTTAAATTACTGTTTTTGTATATCTTAATTCTATGCTTACATAATAAACAGCATAATTCCTGGTGATGACATTGTGGATTCTGGAGTAGTCTTCCTTCAAAAATAGAATTGTCCTCTTTAGTTTTCGATTAATTCACTTTGAGATGATTTTCTCAGTTCTAATTTTTCAAGTCACCTTTAGGGGTTTTTTTGTAATTTTTACTTATTTATTTTTACTATTTCTTATCACCTTTGAGGTTCTTTCCCTCAAGTTTATTTTAGTTATTTTCGAAAAATTCTTTCTTAATTTTTATTCATTGATTAATGTTATAAGTCACTGTTTTATTTCACTTTATTTTTATATTTTTAGTAATTCACTTTTACTTGTTCTAGTTTCATTCACAACGTATTTTATCTTTTTTACACTGTTTTGATTTCACTGAATCTTCGATTTCTCGTTACGTGGTTTCTCGGTAATGTTCTTATCACTAATTTAATACTACGATACCGTTTCCACGGGCTTTAGGGGCTGCGACTTGTACGACGCTCCTTTTTACAATTAAGTTACTTAGGCACCCTTCTAAAGGCTTGTCTCCTTGTATTCGCGAAACCGTTGAACCTGTTTTCCAACAGGTCCCTGCTCGGGCGCCAATTAAGTTTACACAAAATTTATTTAGTTTTTAAAAAAGATTTGTTGCGGCAACTTCCGTTGCGACAACTTGTTTCTTTATTCAGGTTCGAAATACAAAAGAGCAAAGATACTTAAAACTACCCTAACTTATATTGTCAGTTGATGTTATATGAGCTTGCGTGTGTTGTCTCAGCGGTAAAGCATTCGTAAAGTTGAGGTGCCTGAATGTTGTCGTCAGCGTCTGGGACTTTGGTGGGAATTGGCGAGTCAGCAAATTGACACAGTTATCGTTTGTGTTATTCGGTGTAGTTGTGGTTCAGGGGTTTCAACGTGTTTAGTGTTAACTTACATAAGATAAATAAATGTATAGAGATTTAAATAATTATAAAAAAGTAATTAGTCTTTGGTTTTAAAATGCGTTTTCAAAACAGAAATAGCATTTATAGATTCATCCGAAAGTCTATTTCGAAGTTTAGTAACTAAAATTCCTGTCAGAGAAAACACTCGTTCACTTTCAACGGATGTGGGTCGTATTGTTAATAGCGCATCAAAGAATTTTTGAATGTTTTCTGTTTTTTTACCAGATCCTTCAAAAAATTGTAAGTCCTTTTTTATGGAACATTTCAATGGCTTTTTTTTTTCATTAGTTTTTTCATTAGCATTACATATTGCAGCATTTAATTTTTCCGCAAATGTCTTTTCTTCTACAATATCACTATCATCGCTGCTTTCAATTTCTTCTAACTGAATTTCTCCACCAAAAAGACGGCTATAAAGATGTTCTGCGTATACAAAAATAGATGTTTTTGAAGCATTTGCGAACAAGCTGTCGTCGTTATTTTCATTTATAAAGATATCGTGATTATTCAAAAACTTAATGAGGGTATACAATTTGGAATGTCTTCTTTCTTCTATTCTATTTTTGAGGGATTCAAACATTGCTTGTCCAACAGTAGTACGAAGCGATGCAACTTGTTTACATAATGTAGTTACTATAACATCAGCTGTTAGTAAATTAATATTACGACGACAAAGTGCCTCTACAGCTAATTTTATTGGGCTTAGAATGTTTAATAAGTTCTTTAATATACTGATGTTATCTTCAACCCATAGCTCACCCATATCTAAATCAATTAGACTTTTCTTAATTGAGTTCTTCAACAACAAAAATTTCTCCATCATCGGAACCATTGAGTTCCATCTCGTAACAACATCCAATTCAAGACAAATTTCTTTTGAATGTTCTGCTACTACATATTTTTGTAAGGCACAGTTTTTTGTTGGACTTTTTTTAAATAATTTAATTATTTTACGTGTTTGTTGTAATACTTGTTTATAGTTGGTGGCGATTTCAAAATTTTCGTTATCTAAAACATCTTCAAAATCACCGTCAAAATTATCCTCATCGCTAGACTCCGAATCAACAATTGATGGTTCTAATGTTTTTTTATAAAACACATCAACAACCGCTAAATGCAAACCATGACTAAGGCAAAATATGCCTTCGACAGGGCTTTCTTTTACAAATTTTTTCATTACATTTGGCCCATCAGTTATGGTGGCTACTATATGTTTTTTGAAATTGATGTTATAATCCGATAATCTCGTTTCCATTAGGTTACGAATTTCAAAAGCCCCGCACTTTCCGGGTATATAAACCATTCCTAAGTTGTGAAAAGTTTTCTCACTTTCATAGACGCATATATTTAGTATCTTCGGTTTTTTATACTCGTCCATTCATCCATTACCAACGAGAATCTACATTTATCATTTAATTTAGCTTCTATGTCGTGCTTTATATCACTTTTAACTTTTAAAAATTGCTTAATAATCAGATTTTGTACATCACGTTCCGTTTTAGGCAGACTAAAACCTCTTTGCAGCATTGACTCTCTAATAAAAGAACTTCTGGTTATTGATCGTATAGAAAACCCATCAATTGCAGCTAGTTTCGAAACTATTAAGCCCATGTCGTCCTTTTTATTACTTGCATATTGATGTAATGTGCTCTGTGATTTTCTGACCTTTTCTGGAGGTTCTTCCCGTGGTAACACTTTTTCCAATTGTTTATTATGTATTCCTTTTAAATGGCGTATAAGACCACTTGTGCTTTTGCCTTTGCATGAAATTGTTTTTGCGCAAAGTTTACATGCAGCAGTATCTGTTGACTTCTTTATAAAATATTCCCATGCAAAAGAGTTTTCCATCTAACAAAATACAAAAAGAAATATTAAAAGCTATCAAAATTCAATTTAATTACATATTTACCTTGAGCAGCCAATTTTTTGTAACAAAACCTCAAAACAAACAATGAAATAATAGTTAATAGACGTCAAAATATCAACACAAGGCACATTTATTAGGTAGATGAAAACGCCCAGCTGTTGAAACAAGCCATTGTCAAACTTTGTTTATGTGTACATTGTATTAGAGATGGGAAATAGACTTGCTAAAATTTTATGTACCTAATTGTACTAACTGCATAAAACAACGTGCTCTTAGTTTTTATAAAATGTTTATAAAGAAAATTAAGATATCTTTTTGTATACATTAGAATTACATTGTAATTGTATACTACACTTCTTTTTATAATAAAACACGTATTTTATAAGGACTAGAATAATTCGCTACACCTATGGGTAGCATTATCATATGAAATATGGAAGAAATTTGTTGTTAGTTAGTTCAGTAATGTTAAGGCAAGTGATAATGTATTCATGGGAGCATCTGTAAAAGATACAAAAAAATGTTCTAAGAAAATTGTAAATTGTACAATTGCACAATTGTACAAATCTTTCTCTTCCCTGTCAACAAACAAAGCAAATACACAACCAAACATGAAGAAATAAACCACCTGTTTTTGACATTGGCTTGTTACAACAAAACGCAGCAAAAGTTGCTTTGTTGTATGTAAATTGACGTCGCATCTACCTAATAAATGTGCCTTGTATCAACACCTGTTTTTATCACCATAAAAGAGTTGCCATTTCATTTAAAAATTCCCGGGAATTCCCGCTCTATTTCCCGGGATTTCGGGATTGAAAAATCACGGGAATTCCCGTGAAAAACTCTAATACATACGTATGTATGAACAACCAATATTTCACTCAATATTAAGCAGTGCTGTTGCAAATTATAGCACTGTTTCAACATTCTGCCCCCCCCGTGACTTGGTGATTACAAATTATTTATACTTAAAAATTAATTGTTGCGTACTGGACCAGAAAAGACATAACCCAATGTTGACTTATAGGCGTGAACTTCGCCAAGCCCCGTGCTGAGACATCCTTCTTGGTGTATTGAGGAGTAGACATCTGCACCCAATTCAAGATCGATGGGTGTATTGCATCGCGGGTCTATATCGGCAAAGGTGTCGGGTGAAAAGTTCTCCGTTGGGTCTTCTATTATCGGGTCCGAGTAGGGTCTTCTAGGCAATTCATCAGTTATCAGCGCTGTCACCTTCAGCACCCATGAGGTTTGTGTGTTTCGAGACATTACCTTAAATGTCGCAAAACGATGTTCGTGGTGGCGAAATGACCGAATGTTGAGACGTCGAAATATAGTTGATGCTATGCGAGAAACTGCGGAAGACTGGTTAAGAATGGCCCGCATGGATGACCAGGTTTCAAACGTGTCCTCCGCTACTCGCACCATGGCCGTGGGTACAAAAACCGCGGCTCTTCTGAAACTACACAGAAAAAATGTAAAATGGGTTTCAACTAAGAAATTCGTGTAGTCAAATAAATTTTTGTTTAATTTCGAGCCTATAAACAAATTGATAGTATCAATTATCGAATTTGTAAATTTGAGTTTCAACCCCCGTTTGAGAATCAATTAAAAAAATATTATATAAATTAAAAGATTTAATTGAAAAACTCAATAATTTTAAACAAATTTTTTAATTGATCCAATTAATTTTTTTTTTTAAGTATTTGCAACGATTTCAAGCAAACATTTTAATTGAATGAATTACAAATTTAATCAAAATTGCTAAGCAATATATATTAATTATATAATTGAATTAATAAATATCTTTAATTAATTTTTTTTTTTTTTTTTTTTTTTTAAAATACTAATCAAATTAAATTTAAAAGAACATAAAAAGACATATATATTCGTGTTATGATGTAAACAAAAGAAAAACTCCAATAGTCCCTTCAAGTGGTTTAAAAATTCTCTTATATACTAAAGATCTGTTAATAGGTAATTATATAAGTCATTGAATATTATAAGGAATGAATATATAAGGAAAAACAATTATCAATACAAGTTGGTACAACGATATTCCATTATCAGGTTGTGTAAATTAGTTCTTAAAGTAATATTTGACATTATTCTTGGTCTGCATTATTATTTCCTGCAGGTGGTGCTGGAGGAGCACTAGGACGATTATGAACATTTGTGTACTTCAATTGTCCTGGGATTCTGTAGTGGTTGTATAAAGATGATGTTACTTGGCTAGCATTTTCTGACCACGAAGCTTTCCAAGTAATTCCTAAAGACAATACATCAGCTTTTAAATTCTCAGGAATTGGGATTGCTCTTACCAAATTAGGATACTCTGCACTAGGTACTCCTTCCAAGTTCGGCAATTCTGCCATATTCATAGATGCTTGTAAAGCACTCATGATGTTATAGAATGCTACATCTACTGGACGACGCAAACTCTTGATGAACTGCACTAAATCATTGCGAGATATAGTTCGAGCAGAAGCATTCACGGCTGCAGCTTCAGTCTCAGATATAATCAGGTTATCAGCGGTTTCTGAGGTGACAGTATACCCGTAAGCTCTAAGTGTTGCCGCATCTGAAGACATAATCTCAGCTGCTCTAGTCTGGGAAGCTACTATTCCTACAGCCAATTGATCTAAATAAATTTTAGATTTAGAAATAGCTTTCTCTGCAGGTGAAATATATCTCGGACCTCCTCTTCTAACAGGTGCATTAATTTTAAATGCTATTTCAGTAGCAACATAAGCTATATCAGCATATGCTGCTACTGCAATAGGTGGTCCTATAAGAGAACAATAGGGATTATTAATCAACTCGCAAGCCAATATGATAACATTTTTGACTTGTGATGCACCAAAATACTCCGTTAGTGTGGTGTAAGTGATTAGCTCATACTTAATAGATAGATCACAAAGTGCATTCAATCCACTGACATGTGGAGCTTTTGCTTGATCTAGTATGCGGGTAGTGCTCTCCATACCGTTGAGTGATGCCATCCAATTGTTGACAAGTATCGAGTTAATCTTGTGTGATACTGTATTATTTGCCCTCTGAAATAATCTCTCATAATTTGCAAAAACTCCAGGCTCAGGTCGCTCATCCTCACTCAACTGAGGTACCTCAGTGGTCAAGTTAGTCCAACGAGCAGTAATCCATTGATCAGTGAATGATGATTTAGATATAGTGGATGACATAACAAATAGAGCCTTAATGAAAATTCCCTCAGATGTTGGTGAGCTGATTCCTAAGACATTGAAAAATGATATCAATCGCCTATCGTTGAATTGATGCCATATAGTAGCTACATCAGCATCAGGAATGGGAACTACCAGCTGATCTCTAACCTCTACAGTTGGAACATATTGGTGAGCATTCGCATCACCCTCGAAACAGTTGACTTCTATAGATTCACGTATGTCTGCAGTGACTCCAGCACTCAGCTGAGAAGGGAACAGATGGACCAAGGATTGATGTCTTGTATCATTCGGATTAGAGGCCATGGCTTCAACCCAATATTTCAGAGCAGCTCTCACTATAACTTGATTGGGGTGGCGTTTTCTAACTATAGCTAGGATTTTAGCACGGGCTTCATTGACTTGCTCCATGGTGTAAGTATAATCTGATGGTGTCATCCACATCGCTGTTAAGGCCCCGTATATTAAGGCTTCCTGTGTGACATTCTCAAGGATGCGGTAATCTGGAGTTTGTCTAAACACAAAATCAGCCAACATCACCAATCCTCTGCTTGATATCCAACCTTCATTCCGTTCAGTGGAATCCCCACAAAAAGCAATTAGGAATGAGGCTGCTAGATCAGTAAATGCGCGAGATGGATTGCTAACAATCATCGCAGCTAAAGGTGACTGACCAAATCGAACTGATGTTATAGCCCGATTTCTTCGTTGATTCATGAGAGCTATTTGCAACGATTTCAAGCAAACATTTTAATTAAATGAATTAAAAATTTAATCTAAATTTCTGGGCAATATCTATTAATTATATAATTGATTTAATAAATTTTTTTAATTAAATTTGTATTTTTTAAAACAATAAATTTTTTTATTGAATTAAAAATTACCCAAAAACCCGCAATAAAAAATTTTATTTTTATTTTTTTGCTTTTATTACAGTAATACTTCCATACTTCCAGCCACCATAGCAAACGCTTCTTGGTTCTTTCTAATTTTTGCTCCGCTTTCGTCTCTGTTTGTATTTTGATGAGGAGGGAAAATGTTGTGGCAATACCATAAAATAGAAAAAATCTTCGATTATGCAATTAAAAATTTTTGGAATTAAATTATTTTTATTAAACAATTAAAGAAAAAATAAAGTGAGTACCTTCATCGATCTGTTCAATTTGAAGTAATTTTTTCGACACCGAGGAGCAAATAACTTTGGTTTTTAAAACAATCAATAGTTTCTCCGAATACTGTGACCGTCGCTCCTGCAATTGTTTTGCCATAGGAAATTTCAGAGAAAAATCTATATCAATCTGAAAATGATATTTGTTTAAATGCATTAATCGAATGGAGATTACTACAGTGCGTGATTTAAACTAATAAAATGCTCTAGTCAAACAAAACAAGAAATCATATGGGGTGTTCTGTAAATAATTTCGGTCGAAATCGAATTTAGATTTGTTGTTGTGGAGACCACAATCTGAAGGGAATTCTTCCAAAAATTGTTGAACCACATTGTATTAGAATCTTCGACAGAGTTTTGAAACATCTTTAACGATTCCGTTCATAGGTCGTCTCTACGAGAAGAAATGGAAATCGGATTTCGATCGAAATTATTTACAGAACAACCCCGCATATAAAGAAAAAGAAAAGATTTTGACTTACCAAGAGGTGACCAGATAGCAACGCATACTTCGGCCAAAGCTTAAAAATTTCTGCAGTGTTCTTTGAATTTAAAATTTGTTTACATCGCAATGGGGCACACTTCCTCCAAAAGAGGTCAAATTCTTCAATTGATGTTTCTTTGGATCTCATGCATGCGATATCAAATTCATAATTTTCTTCGAATTCTAAAATGAAAAAAAATAGCAAATAAACAAAGAATTTGTTGTAAGACATAAAAACATTTTTTGGTATTTACCATGTGAACCATTTTCTTTTTCGGATTCAACTTCAATTTTCAGAACATTTCGAGACAGCCTTTTAAAATTTGCCAACTTATTATAAATTTTGCCTCTTTTCCCATTGATATAC
The DNA here is from genome assembly GCA_963931995.1 of Phaonia tiefii. NCBI lineage: Eukaryota > Metazoa > Arthropoda > Insecta > Diptera > Muscidae > Phaonia > Phaonia tiefii. The sequence goes on along the minus strand of OZ008370.1, from coordinate 213,939,697 downwards.
AAGTCCTGCAAATGGATCGTTATTATATTCATGGAAAAGAATACAAGTTTTTATATAATACTTACTAATTGCTCCGTTGGAAAAATGCGGCAGATTTGTTCTTCAATGTCAGAACAATCCGATAGAGAACATGCTATTCCATTCGATTCAATATATTTTGTTATAGTCGTAATTAATAAATTCCTCTGCTCCTCATACAAAATTCTATTATTTTTATAGAAATGTAAAATTTCTTTGCCATAACATGTATTATTAAGAATTTCGCGAACTTTTAGCGGTTGCTTTGCTGAAGTGACAGGATTTAGGAAGGTAGTTAGGTTTTCCGGGAAATCCTTACTTTTAAATTGTTCTTTCCAATTTTCTAATTTAAATTCAAAATTTGCCTTTTCGCCAATTGATGAATCTTTCAGCAGTTCCATAATATGATGAGGTTTTAAAATTTTTAGAACCTCGCAGTCAATCTGTTGTTCTAAAGAAAGATTTAAAAATGTTTATTAAATTGGATGTGGTGAAATTTCTATAAAACAAATATACACTACTCACTTTTAAATAATTCATAGAGATGTTGTAAGTTCCACTCAGTCAAAAGCTCAAAAAGATCCTTCTCACCACTCATTTTGACGTTTTTCGATGTATTATGTCTTCTTAAATGTGACTTTTATATATATTTTTATAAAATTCTTTAAATTTTATAAATGTTTCTCCTTTTGAGGTTTCAAGTTTTTCTACTGGAGGTCCAACGATGTATTTGATGTTAATAATACTATATTCCGTCGAAACTGTTGTATATTCAAATGCAGCAAAATGTATGTTATATTCACTAAAAATTTTTTTGCAGCAAAAAAGTAAATCATTACTTTTAGTTTTCAAAATCAAGGATATTTCAAACAGTTCAAAATCATTTGAAAATGTGGCCACTATATGTTTCGCCGAGTACTTATAACCCCAGATCTTAGCTTGCAAGTAAAGTGAAAAATCGTCAATATGTGTTTTTAATTTTTTGCAGATCTTTTTGCTTATGTCTTTATCTAGGAACGGTATTCGTAAAATAACATCTTGAGAATCATTCTCAAGTAATGCACTTGCAAACGCTAGCTGTTGCTTGTATGAAAAACTTTTAGAAATATTTTTTCTTGAGGTGATATTATGAGAGTAAATTTTGAACTCTTTATGCTTCCCTTCATATTTAAAGCTCCACAAATTCCTGAGAGGACCACATTGTTTAATAATGGTTGAATAGTGAAGGAGAAAGTGGAATTTTGGCGTGAGGTGTTTTTTGAATAATATTTGATAATTTTTATTAAAGTTTTCAATCTTTGTCTTTAGTTGGTTTATAAAGGAATCAGAGACCTCGTAACACAATAATACATCGTCTATGATTTCAAAAAAATTTAAAAGAAACGCGTAGACTTGATCCTGATTCATTATGAATTCTCCAAACAAAAGAGTAAAGTACTGACAAAAACACATCATCTGTTTTGCAGACATTTTGAGTTTACGATTTTCGAGCTCATGGAAAGTGATCGAATGTTTCTCATTCCCTCGATCATGTTGGTCATATTTAAATGTTTTAAGTCTGTCATTCAAATTACTTAGGGTGAAGTAGTGCATTGTTTTAATGAAATACAATATTGATTCGCAAATAACATAGTGACATACTCCTTCAAATATATCATGCATAACATCTACCGCATAGTTTTCCGTACAATGGAATGACGGTATGTCATTGAAAATACAGGTCACATTTACTCCGGTTTCAGCCAATAATCCTTGCTCAATTGATTGTCTGTAATTTATTCTGTTCCTTAAAATATTGGACCTTTCAGAAGATTCTATTTGAGCTTCAGATTTTTTAATAAGACAAAATCTGCAATAATAATTCGCTGAGAATTGTTTCTTATCCCCGAGAAACAGTCACATTACAAAGTATACGGTTTTAGTGCCGTCTTTAGTTTTAATATCGATTCCTTCCGTTTCTAGTTTTTTTAATGCATTTACCAAGGGCGCATAGCAATCGTTGCCATAATTCTTCATATCGGAAGATTTAATTGTACAAGCCAAATGAACATCATCTAACCTTGATGATTTCTTAGGGACACATGCAAAACAATAATAGAAGTTACAAATTGAGTTTTTATTTGATTTAGCTCCAAGTGGATTATTTATGCCAAAATCGTCCGCGTATAGATGAAATGGTATAACAATTTTATTTGGGTATAAACTTTTCTTTTGCCTCCACAATTTTCCTTGAATAAAATTTACATAGCTTTTATTTTTTTCCGTAATTTGCATATGTGTTAAAACTTGATCAAGGAAATTATCACGTTCGAAAATTTTTTTAAACTGAAATTCTAGTGGCATTACTGTACCATTAGATTTTGGATTGTTTTTAATTTGAAATGCTTCGACTTTTCCAATTAGATCCTCTTCTTTTAAGACTTTATTTAGTCTTGATTCAGTTTTAACATTTTCGAACAACATTTTGACATCTGAAAGATTTTTTCCACTCTTGTTACTAGGATTTTGTGTTTCTTCAATAAATTGACATACCGGATTTAATATCATATTTTCAACTAACAACCTTATAGCATATACGTCTGCTCGAGAAAGATTATTGAGTGAATGGAGTTTTATTATAAATTTAGCTGCTGAATTAGACACGTTTTTTAGATTTTGCTTGTAATGAAAACTGTTTGGAATTGAGGCGGATTCATTTTCAGAACATAACATGGACTCATCCGAACATTGTTCAATAATTTCAATTTCTTTGGCGTCATTCTCGTTGTGTTTGAAATGTCTGCGGACATGTCTTTTAAAAGAACTTTTGTTTTTAAATTTTTGAAAACAATCGTTATGCGTACATTCATAGGTAACATTTAACGGAACAGCGTGCTGTTTAAAATGAGTAAAAAAATTCTCTGTGGAGTCGAAAGTGTTTACACACAAAAAACATTTAAAATGCATTTTCGGGTCAATTGTTTTTATGATATTTACTATATGTTCTGAAGGATTCACAACCAAAGGATTTCTATTAAATCTTCTATTTTATGAATATGGTCAAAAATGTTCGACCATTTCCAAATAAAAAAAATGGATTAATAGAATACCTTTAAGCAATTCCACGTCCAACAGAATTTCGTTTTAGTAAAACAATAATAATTCTGTAATACTCCTTTGGATAAAATTGCTCGTTCAAAGTAAACAAATAGCATAACGAAAGCGAATATGCAATACCTTGTATTCCGCTATGCTATTTACATACATACGTATGTATGAACAACCAATATTTCACTCAATATTAAGCAGTGCTGTTGCAAATTATAGCACTGTTTCAACAAATGGGATCATCGTGATATTCTCTCATTATAACCACTTTTTGCGATCTTGTGTTCACTCTCATGACGCTTTGTACTATTGAGTTTTTTGATTTGGCTGGCCAGCCTTGTCGAGTTCACTAGTGAATCTTCATTTTCTATCATCATCAATGAGATTTTCTTAGTGCCGGCTAATTTTTCAAGCCTTGGGAATAATTGATCTAAATCAATATTTCCATTAACAATGCCCCTGATGTTACATTCTGATATAATTCGCTTACCCTTACGGATAAGGATCGTATCCTCTTTAGTATGCATCTTGGCATATCTACTATACTCGGTAGCGTTAATAGCTTCGTATACCCCTAAGGGTTGTACCGTTTCAGTCTCTTTTGACCTGTTCCTGTCCTCACGCTCCTTCTGTCGAGATTGTAGTCTCGTGGTCACCTTAAAAATTGGTGATAAGCGTATGTCCGTGAACTCGTTCCTCGATAGTGCGTCGGCAGCACTATTTGCCTTTCCCCTGATATACTCGGATTCGTATTCTTCTAAATTTAATCTCATTCTAGTTAGCTTTGATGATTGATTTTTCATGGAAAATAAAAATGTTAATGGTCTGTGATCACTTCTTATCAAAAAATTTGTTGAATTTGAAAATTTTCACTTTACACTTTTGTGTTTTTATTTTTATTGAGTCCTTTAAAATTTCTTAAAAACTCGATTTTTGACGCCCTGTAATATTTCAATCATTGTAACACTTTATTGTTGTCTAGCTCACTTTGAGCTTTCGTTTATTACTCTTGAGATGAGATAATGAAAGACGGATGAAATAAATGAAAATGTGTTTTATTGAACGACGACTCTTTTAATGTAATTAATATAAAGCGGAAGTAAACGATGACAAAAAATAATAAACAAAGACATAGTTGCGTTAAGTGCAGTATAATAAAAGGCATCAGGATGTTTGTCAGTATGGCCAGATTTTCATACCATCACCTCCACTAAAAGCTGGCTATACAAACGATAGTCCCAACATCCTGAAACATTTTAAATGCTTCTCATTTGTCAAAGGCTTCGTGACAAAATCAGCTGTCATATTCTCCGATGATTCATATTGAAGAGTTATATGACCTTCATTTATCTTCTCCCGCACGAAATGATGACGCACGTCTATATGTTTAGAGCGACCATTGTATGCATCTGTTGTTGCTAGGTTTAAGGCGCTCTTGTTGTCGCAAAAAAATTTGACGTCATCGCCAATATATCGGTATGAAATTGTCGGAGCCACTCAGCTTCTTGCACGGCTGCTGCCATAGCCATGTACTCAGCTTCCGTTGTAGAAAAAGCCACCGTTACTTGCCTCTCCAGCTAATTGCACCTTGTTGTATAAAGGCGTACCCTGTGCAAGATCGCCTATCCGAAACATCACCAGCATAGTCGGCATCGCAAAAACCATATATTTTAAAATCTTCGCTCTTCTTGTAAGTGATTTTGGCGTTTCTTGTACCCTTAAGATATCTAAAAATGCGCTTCACGGCTGTCCAATGGGAGCAATCATAATTATCATTGAACTTACTGAGATAATTAACCGCATATGCAATATCTGGTCGACTGCCTTGTACAGTAAACAACCAATAGCCTCTTGATATGGAATGTTTTCCAAACGCTTCGAATTTGATGGTGGTTTTGTCAGCTTCACGTTAGAATCAAAGGGCGTAGAAAGAGGATTGCAGTCGGCCATATTAAAACGTCTCAGGAACTCTTCTGTATATATTGACTGATCAATGTATATTTCGCTCTTCGCCTCTTCCAGATCTTTCATAGAAAATAATTTACCTTTTCCTTTAGTGCAGTGTTGTTCGTAAAAATCAACAAATCATCCACATAAACCGAGATAAAAAACATTTTGGAGCCACTAATTTCAAAATAGATGCAAAGGTCTAGCTTCGAATGTCGCAAATTTAAGCTCTTTAAGGCACTGTCTAATTTTTTGTTCCATTGGCGTCTTGCCTCCTTTAAGCCATATATTGCCTTATTGAGTTTGCACACTTTTCCATCGATTTCGCTGCACACTCCCTCTGGTGGTTCCATAAATATTTCCTCTTCGAGATCTCCCTAAAAAAAGGCTGTCACTGCGTCCATTTGTTCAATATCTAGATCGAATTTCGCTGCCACTGACAAAAGATAACGTATAGACGTATAACGGACCACAGGTGAATATGTTTCTTGAAAGCCTATTCCGGGTTTTTGCGAGCAACGTTTGATTACCAATCGAGCGTGCAGAACGTCGAACAGTGCAGAACGTCGAACATTATTTTCATTAGATGTTAATCCGGGTTCACTTTCATTCTCCTCAGTTGTAAGTGTCTCGTCAGGCTCAAAGTATTCGAAGTATTTCAGTCTCGTGTGGGAACCCAACACTGTCTTCTAAATCAGTACTTACATTATCTGTGAAAATGGCATTGGTGTTTTCGTCGACATCCTCATTAGCATCATTTGTCCCATATGCATCATAAAATGAAAAATCTTCACATTGGCTCTTTTGTTGTTTTCGTTGAAAATCGCTTTCAAAAAATACAACACCACGACGTTTCACTAGTCGCAGGCTCTCTGATTCCAGCAGACGATACCCCTTTGTGTCCTCACAATATCCAACGAAGATATATTCTTTCATTTCTTCCTTTTCTCCTTCGGTACATAAGCGACTGCTCCGCATCCAAAAATACGTAGAATTGATAAATTTATTTTATCCTCGGACCACTTTTGTTGAGGAATATTTTTTGCAATTGCGGCAGAAACAGCATACAACGCTCTCTCTCAACATACGTTCATACGTCACAAAGAGTCACGTATAGTTGTATATAGAGACTCATCGTCTGAAAGCACATGAACTTACGAAGCGTTACCAAAAGAGAATGAACACAATGTCCCAGGGTCGTAAGTCATCGTATAAAAGACGAAATAGTCACAAATCTTGACTATTGAAAATCTTGAAACTTTTCAACAACTTGGGGATTTGTGTGATCATAGTGCCACACACATGCAACATAACGTCGGGCTCACACAAATCGCAGACACAAATCCAAAGTATGTGGCCTGTTAATGAACGAAGACTTTTTTGGAAGACTGCTTTAGTTAAGACATTCCAGGGTTTCACATAACATGCAGGGTGGTGTGATATTTATGATAAAACAAACAAGAGGTTAATGATCTGACAAAAAGTCATATCACTAATGTATGTATATAATAAATAAAATGGAAAGTAATGTCAATGGCAAAAGAAAAACATTTATAAAAACCCAAGAAACGAGAAAAATAAATAAGTCTACTATTCCAGTGATACCACCACATTAATGCACCGTGATGATTAAGGTTTCAAAAAATTTATTTCGTATTGGATTTCATTTTTGGGTAGTCGAATATAAAAGCGGAAAATGGATTGTTGCTTCAATGTTTTGATTTTATATACAAACTAGATTTTGGAAACTATTTGGTGATTTGGCAGGATAAAAAAATAAATGGTTTCCCATTACATCCCATGAAGGGACAGGGGAGAGCTTCTCCCAATCACTGAGCTGTGCGCTTTCCAGTTTTCACTCACTTGGCAGGATAATATGGCATTATAAATGCTGCAAATATACACAAAATAATTCCACATCTTTACATCGAAATGTTTTTTTTTAAATGTAAAAAAATTTGTTTGTGTAAAAATACGGATAACATAACCCATAACCAAACACGATGAATATTTCAACACACGAGCAGCGTTTTGATAGTGTTATTGCATATAACTATACAAATTCCAACCATGTTGAATTAAAATTACATAAGCTATGAAAAAAGTATGAAATAATCAAGATATGACGCGTGAGATAAATGCGTTTGAGTGAATTGTGACATCTTTTTGGTTCTTTTTTACGAGGGTTGCCAAATTGCGCACATCTTCTGGTCTCTACTTTTTGATCGTCTTTGGTTTTTGGTCTTTGGTTACACGTTCAACAAAAGTGGTAACCTTGGGGAATTCTTTACTGGGGAATTTTTTTGTTATGAATGCAATTCGTGGGCTTTGTTGTTTAAAAATGTTTAAAATTCTGATCGAAATCTTTTGCAAGACCAATGAGCGCAAAGAAACCCTTCTCCTGTAAAATTTACTGTTTGACAGTTACAATCATTCCGCGAGGATGATCAATCTTTTTATTACAAAGTTCAAAACTGGGGCCGAATGATAGCATCCATTTCGTATCGTAATTATGATTATCTATGTGCTTTTGTAGAGCTAATTTGAAGAAATTTGCTAGAAATCTATTATTGATGAAATATTATTGTTGTACTGACTTGATATATATAACTACTTCGTAAGTTTGAATTAAATTTTCCATTTTATGGCGCATCCAAAATATGGATTATGATACGAAACGGATGCGACCCTTCGAACCCTGATTTCAAAAAACAGTCCATCGGAAGTACAGGGTATCAATACATGGACAGCGGGGTTACAATACTTGAAGTGCGTGCAGAGTTATTATGAATTTTGCATACTTCATTTAGACATTTTAAGCTTATATATCCCGTCGGTATAAGCGGGTAAAGCGAACTACAGACTTGTCATTCATGAACATGTGCTTGGTCAAGAACTTTTTATCTGGCTGATGACTTTGAAAAAATTTTGTGAATAAGGTATTGAGTGATACGAACAACTTCGATTACTTTCTTGTTTGGTATCCAGAAGGGCGGTAAACCGACAATAAACATAACAATATCTGAATTTCATGCTCATGATTGACAAGTTTGTGGTTCGCTTAAGATTCATGATACAGTTGGAATAAATAGTACATCATACCAATCTTTATCACCTCTATTGAGTTTTTCCGTGCAACACCATCTGGTTCTAACGAACATAATTTGCTTACTACATATTACACTGTTGATTACAAATGAGGAAATATTTTAGAGTCTTTATTCGCTGTTATCGGAAAAGTTTGGCAAGAAATCTGTATAATATAAGCTAAATATTAAATTTGTATGTATTTCGATTTTTTGTTAATGAGCTAACTTTTTACTTACAAATAAATTTTTATTTTAATTGTAGACTTAAGATTGATCTAACTTATATTTGTATTACATACAAACTTGAAAAGTGTCAAATTAATCTAAAATAATTTTTGTACTAAAATAAGAATAAAATATTTAAAAAACTCTATAAAAAATACCTTTGGAGAGTGTGTTTTATTTATGATACATGTCTATTTTGTGTTATATTATTGCTCTAAAATAAAGGGGGTTATCTGAGCAATATGAAAGTCACATACATAAATTTAAATATATTCCAGGCGCCTGTCGGAAGGTAAGGTATGGTTGTATTTGAGATTTTTTTAACTACTAACGGCCTTATTCATAAAAGGTTATGAGAGGTTTGAGAGACGCTTTATCATACAAAAACATCTCTCACAACTTTTTATTAATTAAGCTCCGTATTCAGTTCTTCTGAAATTGTCGTTGCCATAAAAAGCTCGTGTATAAAAAATAACGAGAATTTCATGAACCCAAAATTTCTTAGGCAAAATCGACTACAGGGTTGTTACGGTTACACCAAAAACGATTTACTAAAGTAGACGGTCAATATTTCTCTTCACTCGAATACCAACAAACAAAACGAGTGAAACTTTAATCATTCTCTGCTCTCTCTCTTGCTCTTACCCACTTCGTTGAATATTTCAATATATGAGCAGTTTTCTGATGATGTTACAGTATTTAACTTCATAATTCCAACCATATGTAAATAAAATTACATAAAGTATGTAAAAGTATGAAATAATCAAGTTATGACGACAGAGAGCAATGCGGTTGAGTGAATTGCGTCGACTTTTTGGTTCTACGAGGGTTGCCAAATTACGCTGTTATTTTCTTCTCTAGCTGTACCAAAAAGGATGTACAGGTAGAGAAGAAAAAACCCGCAATTTGGCAACCCTAGTAGAAGAGAACCAAAAAAAAGTCGACGCGATTCACTCAAACGCATTTCTTTCCGGCGTCATAACTTGGTTATTTCATACTTTTTAATACTTTATGTAGTTCTATTTAAACATGGTTGGAATTTCTATAGTTAGAAACTGTAACATCATCAGAAAACTGCTCGTGGATTGAAATATTCCACGAAGAGAGTAAGAGAGCGAGCAGAGAAATGACATGCTTCACTCGTTTTCTTTGTTGGCCTTCCACTCCATGAGTAAATTTTCTTCTCGATACAATAGTTGCTTTCTGTGGAGTTCAGATTATCAGACGGATTTGACGATCTGTCGAATCTGAAGAAAAATTGATAATGTCAACAGCTATCATCAGATAAATCTGATGGTCTTCAAAACAGTTTGAAAACCAAGCGATTTCTGTGAGGTTATCGATAAAACAGAGAGCGAGAGATAAAATGTCGGAGAGAACAAACGAAGAGGAGAAGAGCGAAAACTAGAAATTACATAGAATTTCTGGAATTTAATGTGAATTGAAAAAAATACAAACCTTCAGTGTAATTTATTAAAATAAAATGTTAATAAATAAAACCCATAAACGCTTGTAAAAATAAAGAAATTACACATAGCGGAGGGAGCTGGGATTTGTGTACTTAGATTTTTCCTAGAAATTAGGTTGTTTAATTGAGTATATGTAGGTATGTGTGTTCATGTGCAAAACAAATATCATCCTTCCTTTCATTTCCTGTGAACTAGCAAGTAAGAATACTCAGTTTGATGTTTAATTTTTGGAGAAAAAAATTCAAAATTTAGAAATCGAATTAAAAAACTAATTTTACGTACACTTGTAATGAGTTTCTACATTTTTTAAAACCAGAAAATGATAAAACCTGAATAGTTAGTTAATCAAGGCCACAAAAACAACAAATATTTGCAATTCGTTAAGAAAGTTGTAAAACAGTATGTTTGATTATTAAATAATTAAAACAAGAAGGTTATATTCAGTATTAAACAATTTTAATATAGATTAGATTGCACTCTTTTTACTTTTATAAATAAAATGTGAAACACCTGACTGGTTTTTATTTAAAAAATATTTGTGGTCTCTTAGTTTGTTCGTTTTTTCTTTAATTTATAAATTGTTACTGTTATGTACTGATTTCTTAACTTAAAACTTTATTTTTCTGAACTGAACTTTACTTTTTACTTTTATTGACTATATTACAACCTCTTGAGGTCAGACGTCTTACACATATTAATTAAACAAACAAATTAAACAAATTTCAACATATTCTTCCAACTGGCTCTATCCTTCGCCTTTTCTCGCCAGTTGGTAACACCAAGGATACGGAGGGATTCTTCTGCCTGGTCTTTCCAGCGGAGTCTTGGTCGTCCTCTTTTCCTGCCTCCATCGGGTACGTTATCAAAAATCTTTCGCGCTGGCTCATCTTCATCCATTCTGATAACATGGTAGACGCACACTTTGATTCGTCTAGCTATGTCCACGTCAGAATAGAGACTATATAGCTCTGCGTTCCAGCGACGTCGGTACTCGCCGTTTTCCCTAACAGGCCCATATATTTTACGGAGAATTTTTCTCTCGAAAACTCCCAGGTGTTTTTCATCCGCTTGCGATATGACCCAAGTTTCGGAGCCATATGTCAAGAGAGGTAAAATTAGAGTCTGATATAGCTGGACTTTTGTCCGTCGAGAGAGGGCTTTGTTCCTAAACTGCTTGCTGAGCCCAAAATAACATCTATTTGCAAGCACAATTCTCCTATCTATCTCCAGGCTGACGTTGTTGTCCTTGTTCACGGCGGATCCAAGGTAGACAAATTCATCTACCACTTCAAAATTAAATCGGTTGTCAACGTTCAAGTGCGGACCAAGTCGAGAGGTTTCCCCAGTCATTGACACCATCAATTTTGTCTTGCCCTCATTAACAGCAAGACCCACCTTTGCTGATTCCTTTTCGATTCTTGAAAATACTGCAGTAACCTCTCGCAAATTTCGCCCAATGATGTCTATGTCGTCAGCGTACGCCAGCAACATATGGCTTTTCGTGTTAATGGTCTTGTTCGTATTTACTGCAGCCTTTCTCATTAATATCTCCATTAAGATGTTGAAGAGATTGCACGAAAGTGTGTCGCCTTGTCTAAGTCCTCGCTTGGTACAGAATGGTTCAGTGAGGTCTTTCCCCACTTTCACTGCTGATTTGGTGTTGGTCAGCGTCATTCTACAGAGGCGGATCAGTTTTGCCGGAATACCAAGTTCAGACATAGCGTCGTACAGTTTTCCCCGTATGGGGCTATCGAATACAGCTTTGTAATCGACAAAAAGGTGGTATGTATCGATTTGCTTTTCGTGGGTCTTTTCCAGGATTTGGCGTAGCGTGAATATTTGGTCAGTTGTGGACTTGCCTGGTCTAAAACCACACTGATAAGGTCCAATCAGGTTTTCAATAATTGGCTTTAGTCTTTCACATAATACGCTCGACAAGACCTTATACGCGATGGATAAAAGACTGATACCGCGATAGTTGGAACAGACACACGGATCACCCTTTTTGAATACAGGACATAATACACTGAGACTCCAGTCGTCGGGCATAGATTCCCCCAGCCATATACCGCATATCAGTTGATGCATGTGGGCTATCAGTCCTTCGCCACCTGCGGGTTCAGCGGGTAGGCCATCCGCACCCGCGGCTTTATTATTCTTCAGGCGGGAGATCGCCGTTCTAATCTCGTCTTGGTTGGGGGGTACAATCTATACTATCTTCCACTATCATTACCTCCTGATCTTCAGTGGAAGAATCTGAGTGGAGTAGTGCTGAAAAGTGGTCTCTCCACATTTTGAGCACACAGTGCTTCTCAGTCACCAGATTTCAATTCTCGTCCTTGCAGGAGGGCAGCCCATTACTAGGCCCGTTGGTCGATCTTCTTACCCTCTGGAAAAACTTTCGCGATTCACCATTCATCCTGCACATTTCGGTTCTTTCACTCTCTCTCTCTGCTCCCACTGCCATTTTTTTCGCCTAAATAATTGGTTTTCCTCCCTTCTCAGCCTCTTGTACCGCTCACTCGCAGCACGCGTTGTAACTGACTGTTTCGTTGCCATACGTGCAGCGTCTTTTTCATCAGTTGCAATGCGACATTCTTCGTCGTACCATGGCTTATCCTTCTGCGGTTTTTGATAGCCAAGTTCAGTCATTGCAGCGATTTCTAAAGAATTGGAGAGGGGGGTATTCGGGAGGGGGGTATTCTGCTCCAGCAGGAGAGAGAGTTTCTGTCGATAGGACATTGATATCTCCGGTATTTGCAGCTTGTCAATATCCAACTTTTCCTGTGTTCGGCTCCGTACGTTTTTCGACCTGCTCAATCTCGTGCGAACTTTCGCAGCCACCAGGTAATGATCCGAGTCGATATTGGCACCTCGAATCACACGTACATCCATTACACTAGAAGAGTGCCTGCCATCTATTACCAAGTGATCAATCTGGTTCTTCGTCCGTTGATCAGGATATATCCAGGTCGCCTTATGAATGTCCTTATGCTGGAATCGTGTGCTACTAACTGCCATGTTCTTTGCAGCGGCGAAGTCTATCAGTCTTATTCCATTATCGGAGGTGGTATCATGTAGACTGTGATTGCCGATGGTTGGTCGAAAGACACTTTCCTTTCCTAATTTGGCATTAAAATCGCCTAGAATAATCTTAATGTCGTGGTCAGGGCAGCGTTCATATACTTCCTCCAGGCGCTCATAAAATGTTTCTTTGACCTCATCATCTTTATCCTCTGTCGGTGCGTGCACACAAATTAACGAGATGTTGAAATATTTCGCTTTGATGCGAATTGTGGCTATGCGGTCACTCACTGGGTTGAACCTTGAAACTTGAAACCCAAATTCGTGCTTACGCTCATGGCAGCTGTAGTAAATATCGAAGTTTTTCTTTCTGGTGCAACCATATCCTGTCCATCGCATTTCCTGGATCGCTGTGATGTCAGCTTTATATTTTCCGAGGACATCCGCCAGTTGGAAAGTGGCACCAGTCCTGTATAACGTTCGAACTATCCAGGTACATATCCTTAATCATGGTCCTTATAACGTTTGCGAGAGTCGTCGACAGTTGGGGGGTTTCTTTGTTCATCATATTTTCTGCGTATTTTCATTGCCGATATAACGGTGGCGAGAGGCAAACCCAGCCCACCGTGGTTTGCATTTTACCTACTGCCAGGATGATTATGTTTCAGCCGCCCATTATGGATCAGACGCTGACCAGAATGCAGTGTGTCGAAACTGGATTTTGGTTTCTTCAATTTTGATCCGCCATTGGCCAGGGGTGTTGGCTCATCCGCCTTCAAAGGACAGAAGAATATGTCCACTACTTCGAAGAGCTTCAGTGACAGGGTCACCTAATAATCCTGAGACGTATCAGTGATCGCGTTACCACTCAGGTTGCCCATTCGTTTCGCCTTCTCACTTTAGCTATCTAACGGAGGTTTCCGATAAGCCATTGCCCAGGACATACTGCGTGGAAGTAGTGAGCTGCTTGGACTGCCCAATGAAGTAATCATTTCTGGCCACTCCCAAGTGAATGGCTATCAGATACTTTCCACCTCCACGGACAGTCCCATGTCCCAACTGAACTTTATGATTTTTTAATAACGTTTTTAATAATTGTTCGGTTCAAGATAGATCAATAACTATTAAAATGTACTTTTTCATAGAAAAAGTACTTTTTAATAGAAATATTAAAAAGAAATGTGTGCAATTGATCATTATTTCAATGCCCTCCCAGACATATCATCAGCTCCCTTCTCCACAACTATTTAGGTATATCATCACACATTATAGGGATAAGCAACTCAAACGAATTTTTTAATAACAGAAAGTCTACTTTAATTTTTCTTAATCGTACTGCCTTCTTCTCCTCGATGTACTTTTTTTGTTGATTTCAAATCTGGTATCCCTATTTCCGCCTAAAGCCCCGTATTCAGTTCTTGCGAAATTTTCGTAAGAAATTTTGTCATTTGGCTGTAAACGGAAAATTTTGTTACAGAGAGTTACCACATATCTCCGATTTACCTTGCAAATATTTCATTAATAATTAATTTTTGCACTCCATTTTATTTTTAACGCATGTGGTATTACTTTTGTTTACTAAAATTATCAAAATCAAACAATTGTTTTCGTACGAAATAAGTTGAGCGTAACAACCCTGGGCCCCTACTATGTAATTCGATTCGAAAATTAAAACTATTCGAAGGTTCTTTCCGATCCGTATTTGAAATTGTACCATGTACTACTTTCGGATTGAACAAAAAGTGTTACCAATACTTTCGGAAAATGGTTGGCAACATTTCATGTCAAAATTATTTTTGGTTTGTTATTGTTCATAAATAAGTTTTAGAAATATCCTAGATAAAGTAAATTAAGGGTCCAGTGGTTAATTATTTCATTGGAAGGGTAAGGAAAAAGATTACAATTTCTTATTCTTCACTAGTTTTAACCATTTCGGCCGTCCCTAGTTCCATACTGGACTATGCCTTTTTGCACCCTATTCATATACAGTGGCCGAGAAAAGTCTACATACGATCCCAATTTCTGCTACCTCTTGAGTCCGAAAACATTATGAGGCAAACTAATGATGCAGTTTTGTTTAAAATCTATTTTTATTAACAGAACTCGAAAAAATTTATTTACTGCAATATACACACAAAAATTATTCACGAAAAACGGAAAAAATGCGTTGACAAAAGTCTACATACGGCTTCAAAACTAACATAAGCAACCATAGAATAATACATACATAGATAAACTTATTCTCTCATCTGACGTTTCATTTCACACTCTTCATCGTAGGTTTGTGGAAATGAGAGCAATTAAATTTAAAATTACCTTACACCAGGTGGAGTTACAAAATATGTTCACTTAACTTTTTCATGTTGTTTTGGTGTAGAACTGAAAAATTTAAATGTATTTTGCACTTTTCTGTTGACTTTTATCGTTGGTATACATTTGTATTGTATTTAACACAACTAGTTTGCCACAAAAACACGAAATTCGGTTGTTGTACCTTTGTTGATCGTTGTATACTATTGCCACTATCTGGTATTTTTGAACCCATGTTTTCCAAAATCTAATGACGTTTAATTTATTGAGCCATAGAATAACACATACGTAGAAGGTTTTATTCGCTCAATAAATTAAACGTCATAGGTACGATGGAAATTACACAGTGGAGGGTGGAAAATATGGGTTCAATAATACCAGATGGTGGCAATAGAATACAGCGATCCACAAAGGAACTACACCCGAATTTCGTATTTTGTGGCAAACTAGTTGTGTTAAATACAATACAAATGAATACCAACGTTAAAAGTCAACAAAAAAGTGCAAAATACATTTAAATTTTTCAGTTCTACACCAAAACGACAGGAAATAGTTAAGTGAACATATTTTGTAACTCCACCTGGTGTATGTAAACATTTCCACAGACCTACCGAGAGAGTGTGAAATGAAACGTCAGATGAGAGAATAAGTTCTTCTATAGTATGTGTTATTCTATGTATTGAGCGAATAAAAGTTTCTATGGTATGTATTCTTTGACGTTTGGGAATAAGGTCTTAAGTCAAAAAAATGCATTTTGGGTTTTTGATTGGGTTTAACTCAATTTTTTCTCTCTTTCGTTTGGTATTAATAACTTAAATCTAGCACAACTGCATCCAATCGTAATCATTTGCTCTTTAGGCAATAAGTCAGAAAAATTCATATATAAATAATTTTCAATTTAAAATTACGAAAAACTATAGTTTCTGACTTAAGACCTTATTCCCAAACGTCAAAGTATTATTCTATGTAAGCAACTTAATTTAAGAATGAAAAATTATACTGATTATTAAATCTATAAATTGGTTGGCACACCACGCTCATCTATAACTGCTTGCAATCATCTGGGTATTGAAACAACAAAACTTTCCAACTCTGCATTCGTTTTGAAGCTTCTCATTCAGAATTGGAGCACTAGTAGTCCCAATTTGTTTGACTTTACGTACTTTACGTTCAATAAGCTCCAAAACGTGCTTAACAATATTTAAGTCTTGGATTTAAAGAGGAGTGTACAATTTTCGTGAGGCATAATATATCAGAAAATCGTCCACGTTATGAACGGTGTGTTTTGGTTTGTTATCTTCGGGGAAATCCATATATAACGAATATATAAAATACCGACCGATGCTTTCAAAATCTGTCCTAAGGCTAATTTATATTGGCAATAATCCATTTTACTCTTAATAAGTACCAGATTTCCAAATCCTGATACACTGTTTAACAGTACGGACTACGTCTTTCGGATTCATTGCTGTAGTAAATTTACCACAAACTTTGTTTCTCCCGTCATTTCCAAATTAATTACTTTTAGTCTTATCCGTAATCAATACTCGTTTCCAGAAATCAGTGCCTTTTTGGATATGCTGTTGGGAAAATTCCAAGCGAATGTGCGTCTTTTTTTCGCGTATAATGGTTTTTTGCATTGAGTCCTGCTATGGTAACTATCATTATTCAAAGTTCATTGAATTAATCGTGAATGCACTATAGTATCTTATTTTATTTACCAACCCTTGGACTCAATTTTTGGATTTAATTTTTAGATTTTTGTCCACTTCTCCCAAAGTAAAGTTGGCATATCTGGTGTTCTTTGGGCGGCCACTGCGGGATTTTTTGTCAACAGTACAGTTGTTTTTAAATTTATTTAATATTGCCTGCTGTTTTGATATTTAACCGAAGGTTTTCTATATTTCATAACTAAGTGTCGGACAAAACTTTAAATTTTTTTTCGACGAGCCACTTTCACAATTATGTATTTCTTGAATCTAACCAAACTCCAACAAAACACAATTTATTGGATCCTAATGCAAAGAACAATATTAAAATTCAGCCAACGGGGCTTCTCTAACCATTCAGCAGCGGTCAAAATCATAAGGTATGGCCGTATGTAGATTTTGTCAATGCTTTTCTCCGTTTTTCGTGAACATTTTTTAAGCTTGTATTCAAGTACAATTTTCATTACTTTTCTCCATAATGTATTTGTACTCGGAAGGAAGAATGAGGATCGTATGTTGACTTTTGCCGGTCACTGTACATCGAATATTTACAAAATAATGCGACTTCGGCAGCAGTCAACGACATAACCACATTCCCTACATTCAAAATTCATTTAGTGAGTGAAAAGCATTACTGTCGTTATAAGTATATGAAGACTATCACACGAAGGCTCTAATAAAAGGAGGAAGAGGCAGTGGCACAAATTCAGTATACAAATTTAAGTCAAAATAAGTACATAGTAAAAATATTTTTCTTTAATAAAGACACTAATACTATGGTTTAGTAATAGGAGATTTTTTTGTCGTCTTATTTAGTGCACGAATTCCTTAGAGTCGCTGTTTTCCGAAGTATAGCGATACTTTGGTCATGGGCATGGCAGACATTTTAAAAGACATTTAGCCATAAAAATAAGTTTTTGCTACAAAAAATCGTTATTTTTCTTATTGTGCATAAAAATTTCTTAATTAATAATATAAAATTTATCTATTTTTATAAAAATCAAATATTTTATTTCTTTCCGCTATCAAAAGAGCAACCGAATAAGAATCTCAAAAATCGAGTTCATTTCTGTTCGAAAATCGAGATACATGGTTCAATCTTTCCGAAAATCGAAACTTTCGGATATCGCTCATTCGAATTCCAGATCCATGGTACCAAAAATTCGGTTCCGTTAAATTTTTCTTTCGAAGCGAGTTACATAGTTAGAGCCCTGCTGTACTTGGTTTTGATTTACTTTTCCATACTGCAAGAAATGGATTCCGGTTCAAATTTTATTCATAAGTGAGAACATTTGTTTTAAAATTGTCAATTTGAGAAGAATCTAAAACTATAATTACTAAGCGTAGAGTATTGTGTAAGTACTCTTGTTTTCTTGTATTATACTAGTACTTTACAATATCACAATTATAACATTATATACGTTATGTGATTTCTCCTTGTGGTACAGGTAAAGTCAAAGCATCTTTCAGGGTATCGCTATCTTCCAGGGACGGTATACTTGGTACTCCCTTGCTACGTAACATTAATTGTATAGTTTTGGTTTTCCAATTGTTGTCCGAAAAGGGATCCCGCAATAACCCAAATGCACATTCAAATAATCCTACACAATCATTTTCCGTATGCAGAGTTCCACATGCTAATACCATTACCAACCCGTGAACATCCATACGTCCTTGTACTCCAGCATGAGTCAGATTTGGATTGAAAAAGAAACCAAATCGTTGTCGGGAATCATAAAGTGTATCTAGCAGGGTACTAGAGTCATGACACTCCTGTTCATCAAAACCATCGTTGGCTGCTATTCGTAGTAAAAGTTGGGCGTCGGACCAAAAATCGTGTGATTTTAATGTATTTCGATTATAGTTATTAAAAAACCATTCGGAAAACTTTCTTGCTAGTAGATTAATAGGAAATTCAGACTCATCAGCAGGAGATGGCGAGAGGATTTTTGGTTCAAAATCAAGCTCTAAACTATTATTTTTATTTTCTGAGATCTTTCGATGAGTTGTTGTGTCTTCAACGCTAGAATTGTTTCGAACTGATCCATTGCGATAATCACCAAGTTCTGCTTGTGACTGCTGCTCATGCTTTACCGTTTCCCTTGATTTGTTCCAATAATTGATCACCTTTTTGATTAGTAAAGCTTTTGTAAAGTCCCCTGTGACTCGTACATTGTTGCAATGTAGATACTTAAACAGAATTTCTTTGGTGATGGCTCGCTTATTGAGCAACGTTACACAGTCATCGATGTGGGTAAATATGTACTCCAGAGCCTCTGTAATACTAAAGTTAGTTATATGTAGGTCATTTTCTTATTTTGTGTATTGTCTTACCTTGCGTTGTTGCAATGTCCACCACATTTTTTGTTACACTCTTCGCTAGTTGTAACAATATTGGAATATTTCGTTCTTCCGTCTGCAGAAGATCAATAATTCCAGCTTTTTCTTCGGTTGTAAATGACATTAAAAAAGTCAAAAACTAAATTGCATTTGTTTATTTACACCAATTTTGTTTAGGCCAAGATGTATTCATAGATGGTGAACGCATAAGCACAGCTGATTTGCGTTGTTTACATTTCAAACCACTTTCATGGTAAAATAGGAGTATCATTACACTATGGCTTTCACGCGCGTGTTCGACGCGTGCCTAAAGTGGAGTTCAGATTACCAGACGGATTTGACGATCTGTCGAATCTGAAGAAAAATTGTCAATGTGAACAGCTGTTGTCAGATAAATCTGATGGGCTTCAAAACAGTTTGAATACCAAACGATTTATTTGAGGTTATCGATAAAACAGAGAGCGAGAGATAAAATGACGGAGAGAATAATCGAAAACTACAAATTGTAAAAAATACAAGTATGTATAAAATTTACCCCAAAGTACATATCGTTTTCCATAAAGTACATAAACTCCACCAGAAAGTACATACATTTCGTCGAAAAGTCTAAAAATGTACTAAAAGTACATAAGAAGTTCTAACAAATTGCATCAATTGTATCATAAATGCACCAAAAAATACTTTACATGTAGTAAAAAGTTACGTAAACTACACCAACAGAAATATATAAAGGTGCTAACATGAGTACCAAAACGTACATAAATGTTATCAGCAAAATTACATAAAGTGCAGCAAGCAGACGGAGCCGAATGTGTTGGTGTGATTCTTGTCAGGTCATTGGCAGATATGAGCTAAAGTATATTTTTGAAAATCGAGGAATAGGCATCCTTCTGCACTTTACTTCCATATGATTTTACTTTAGTTGTTGTTTTAGTTTAGTTGAAGCGGAACAAATCAATAATATTTTATACAACTTTTTAAATATTTTGATTTAAAAAATAATTACTTATAAATTTCGCAAGGTCGTGGAAATATAAGAAATAAAATCAGATCATAATATATTGTTACAAGTTTCCTTAATCGTCCTTTTTAGCGCAGTTTTATTCACGTTTATAAAACAAGGTTTGTTTTAAATTACGATAAGTACAACAGTTTTTGCTCCTTTTATTTTACTTATACGGTTTTAATGTCAACACTTGACAATAAGTCTATCCTTTAATCGCAATTCGGGTTGCTTACTTTCCAAAGCAAAATTCCAAAACTTCAGCTAGTTATACGAGTTATGCTTCTCGTCACCTGGTCTCTACCAGCTTCTGTACTGTTCTACCCTGTAGTAGAGCAGTTTTTAAAAATTACTTACTTGCAACGGATTCACCAAATGGCTTCTGGTAAGCGTATACTATTAGGCGCAGCATTAATCGCCCTATTATTTACATTATGTTAATTTGATCATTAAGGGCGAGTTTCAGACTCGTCATACAGAAGCTAAAATCAATTGAAAATTTGCATATTAAATTACATTTAAATGTCAAGCATCGGACATTTAAAGTACATTTTAATGGAGAATTTTCAACTATAAAACTGGCCATAAGAGTACGTAAAAGCTTTTACTTAATCATAACAATATTTTTCATACAACAAACACTAACTTGGTAACAGTTATCGGGGTTATTCTCAACTTTTAAAATTATACATGTTAACGTGCAGGTTGTCATTTTGTATGAGTATTGTGTATAAGTTACGAAAAAATCACATTTATTAATATTCTATATTATTTAATTAAATTACACTGAAGTTTTGTATTTTATTAATTTCACATTAAATTCCAATAATTTTATGTGATTGTAGTTTTTCGCTTTTCTCTCCTATTCTTTTGTTCTTTGCGATATTTTGTCTACCGCTCTCTGATTTATCGATAACCTCAAAGAAATCGTTTGGTTTTCAAACTGTTTTGAAGACCATTAGATTTATCTGACGACAGATGTTCACATTGACAATTTTTCTTCAAATTCGAATTAATTCTCTCACCTTACTTTTCATTTCACACTTCGTCGTAGGTTTGTGCAAATGAGAGAAATTCAACAAAAATTAACTTACAGCAGGTGGAGTTACAATAACTGTTGAGTTAACTTTTTCATGTCGTTTTGGTATAGGATTGTGGAATCTAAATGAATTTTGCAGTTTTTTTTTACTTTTATCGTTGGCATACATTTGCTTTGCATTTAACACAACTAGTTTGCCACAAAAACACGAAACGTGGTTGTTGTTCCTTTGTTGGACGTTGTGTACTATTGCCTCTATCTGGTATTATTGAACCCATGCTTTCCTCCATCCAATCATGATAAAACAACTCATGGTAGAAGCAGGAGGTGTTGTTGTAGCTGATGGCAAGTTAATGCCAACAACAACATACATTTTGTTTTTGATTCTCACTTACGTTATATCAAATCCAACACATACGTATACTTACAATAAATGTAAATAAACAGATGCAAAAACAAAATCCATATGAACTTGACAGTTCAAAAGTGGTTTGAATTGTAAACAAAGCAAATCACTATATATGAATCCATCTTGCTATATATGAATCCTATATGAATCCATCTTGCATCCAATGTTCACTCGCAACCATACCTATGACGTTTAATTTATTAAAAGAATTAATGTGTATGTACTAAATTCGTCTACGCTCTTCACTTTCGTATTTCTGCCATTTTGTGTCATATTCATTTCTCATTCTCATTTCATTTTTGGTGTACTGTTATTGTTGTTATTCGTTTGTGTTGACTTGTGTTACCAAATAAGATGTATTTGGAACAGGTGATAGCAGTAGGTGTTATGGGCATTTTGTTTTGTTTAGTGGGCCGATGCTGTACAAGTCAACATAAACGAATACCAACAATAACAGTACACCAAAAATGCACATAACCAAAATGCATTTGAATTAGAAAGTGGGGAACACAACGACATGAAAAAAACTAAATTAGTTGTTCGAATAGCACAACCTGGAAAATGATTCTATTTTTGTATTGAAAAAATGTCCCACACTTTGCCACACTGTTGAATAAGGAAATAAGTAGATATCGCACAGGCGTTGTCAAGTACTGCCACTAGATGCTGTGTTGTCGTTTTGTAACTCTCATTGACGTTTCTCATAACTTTCATTGTTTATTCAACACTGTGGGACATTTTTCCAATGCCAAAATAGTATCAGTTTCCAGGTTGTGCGATGCGAACAACTAATTAAATTTTTTCATGTCGTTGTATTCCCCACTTTCAAATTCAAATGTATTTTTGGTATGTGCTTTTTTGGTGTACTGTTATTGTTGGTATTCGTTTGCATTGACTTTTGTAGCATCCACCAACAAACAAAAACAAAATGCCTCTTGATGTTGCCTACAATACCTACTGGTATCACCTGTTCTAAATACATCTCGTAAGGTATGTTTTGTTTGGCATCAAACGTTATAATTATTGCTTTCAGCTCCATCTAGAAAATATCCCATTGAACAAGAAATTTCCTAAGGCATGTGCGATATCTAGTTAATTCCTTTATCTATGGTTATGAGAAACGGCAATGAAAGTTACAAAACGACAACACAGCACCTAGTGGCAGTACTTAACAACGCCTGTGCGATATCAACGCATCTAGTGGCAGTACTGCGATATCATAGATAAAGGAAATAAGTAGATATCGCACAGGCGTTGTCAAGTACTGCCACTGGGTGCTGTGTTGTCGTTTTGTAATTTTTGCTGCGAAATGTCATTGGGCCAATATAAATATAAAGCGGCTATTACACGTCACAGTTGATAATGGTTGTCTGCTTTGTGGGTATTTAAATTTTTAGCTTAAAACAATCAGTTCTATCCATAGAGTAAATTTATAGTAGAGCCGCCATTTGTCTCATCTGACGTTTCCTTTCACACTCTTCGTGATGCGGTCGGTGTGATAGAAAAATGTTTGACGAAAAGTGATATACACCAGGTGGAATTACAATAACTTCTTGCTTTAATTTTTCATGCCATTTTGGTGAAAAACTGTGAAATTTAAATGTGTTTTAAACTTTTTTATTGACTGTTATTGTTAGCATACATTTGTGTTGTATTTAACACATTAATTTTAACACACAAAACGAAATGCCGTTGTTGTTATTTTGTTCGCTGTTTTGAACCATTGCCTCTATCTGGTATTAGTAAAGCAATTCTTTTCAACATCAAACGTATACATCACACGAGGACAAATGTCAGAAATTTGGTGAGTGAAAGATTTTCTCTACCCATATTTACTCTATGGATCTATCTATCTTGCTAGGCCAATGGAAGCTAAAATAGGTATATGCCAAGCACCGCTGCATGGGATCAACCATTTTGGCTGTTGAACAATATTGTTGAATTTGGGACTGGGGCATTCAAAACGTATGGTATGCCTTGAACTGGCAGGTCGGCTGCAAATATTGACGTTATAAGAAAGAGAAAACCTGGAGATCATCAACAAGAAGGCGATATGACCAGTTGAAGCGCTTTCTAACCGCACCATTCGGCGGATTTTCTGCTCTTCCTGTGCAAACTGCAACTAGTCTAAGAATTAAATCCTGGGGATCTCGCATTGCGCTAGATCAGTGTTAATATCCAAATCAAAGTTCGCCTGATTTTGATTGCTCCAGTCTTTTTCTTATGAGGATATCTCACGAAAAAACTAAATTGGTCGTATAACGCTAGACAAAGTAATGAACAGAGTTTTGTGTTCGAGAAAATGGTTCTCATTTAACCTATACGTCATATTTGGTTTAATGTTTCTAATACATCATGCAATAATATCATAAAATAAACTTTATTTTTTTTTGGTTTGTTTTACATATTTCTCAATCCAGTCAATAATTATTCAAAAAAAAGTAGTTTACTTTTGTCGCACCCTGTATTTTTTCAGCCGACTACATTTTTGAAAATAATTTATAATTTTTTGTACATACATATATAAAATATGTACACATGTACATATATGAATGCGATGGTGACAAATAGCACTGATGCAACATTTGGTTTTAGTGAGAAAATAAATAATAGTTTATGGCTGATTGGCAAGTGTTGTCTATAGCACTTAATGATAGTTGTGAGATCTTTTCGTGTTGTAGGTCACGTCTGATAACAGTTAAAACGCCAGAGAGCGTGTTGTCCTTAATATACGTAGAATATCATAAATACATATTTTCCCATTACAGTGAGCCGTGCACTTTATAGTTTTACACTTGGATTGGAACCTACAGTTTTACGCCGGTTCCGAATGTTTTTCTCAAAGCCTTTATCATTTCCAATTATTCAATATTGTCGCCGTTAATAAGCGCTCAGACCATCGTCGAAAGCAATTGCAGGTAGTCTGTGCACGCATTGAACTTAAGTTTTCCATTGAACACTAACCATTGCAGCATCACCAGCCACAAATTGTAATACTATAAGTTTTTTCCAATCGTAGATTTAAAGCGTACAGTTTTTCCAGTGTTTTTTGCAAAGATTTCCGCTAACTCATCATCCGTTAAAATGCGCTGATGAATTCGTTGCATATGGTTAGAAAATCTGAAATTTAAAGTTAATTATCTATCAATGACAATTGTATCACCACTAACTCTCTTACCGCAATCTTCTTTCAAATCCTAAGCCCGGACAAATTTCACATTTATAGGGCATACCTGTGTGTTTGAATAAGTGCGCTTTCAGCTTATTGCGATTATCATAGACGGCAGAGCAATAGGAACAGGAATGTTTGACACCTTCATGCTTTTGCAAATGGTATGTGAGTCTAACCTTAATTGCAAATCGTTTGTCACATAAATGGCAGGCATATGGCAATTCACCTGTATGACTACGCATATGTATATCAAGTTCCACTTTTCGAGGATAGGCTTTTTCGCACTGATCACATTTGAATGGTCGCTCTTTATGCAGTCGTTTATGGGCGGATAATTGGGCATGACCGCCAAATAAATTGCCACATATCTTACAAACGTACTTTGTCGTAGGTTCTTTGAAATAATGTTGCTTTTGATCATGCTCTTTTAGCAACTGGCTGTCCTCAAAAGCTTCGTCGCATTTTGTACATTCGTACTGTAGATGCACCACAAATGATTCTGCTGTTGATGTTGTGTAATGCGTGGAAGTGACATGGTTTGTTAATTGAATATCGCTTAAAAATGTTTGAGCTGAAATGTAAGTTTAAAACCGATTTGAAATACAAGTTGTTTGTGAATTATTTATTAATTTTAGCACAAATACTTAGCCTCATTTTAAATACAAATTAGGCAGCTCTGCGTCTTGAGCGAGAATTCATTACAGATAATACTAAAACTAATTTTACGTACACTTATATGTATATAGGTGCACTATATAGCCTAGTCTATTCCCCCATATGAACGTTATTAAATTTAAGCTAGATGTAGGCACATTCACGTGAAACTGAGTGATGGAAAAGGAAAAATAGTTAAAGTAGAGGTAACGAAGAAACACCTAATAATGCTTATCACACAAACAGTAACAATATTATTTTAGTACTAATATATGAATGGTTCAGATTTATTTTCATATATTTAAGGGGTATGTTTCGTTTACACAGAGCTAAGCATGATTTTTTTCCGATTCCACAACAGTATCCGATGAACTTATAAGCACAGGACTTTCTTCAACAATTTCCGCCTCGATTTCAACATCATCGGGACTAGGTACCATGTACGGGTCGATGACTTGCTTTATTTTAATGGTTTTTCCAGTATTACGTTGGAACATTTCATTTAAAGCCTCGTCGGACATGGATGCATGATGAACACGATTCAAATGGCGTTTAAATCTGTAATTACAAATATAAATATTGCTTCTATATTTCGATAGATACAAAATATCAACAAATACTTACACCACCCTATTGGCAAATCCATGGTCATCGCACAGCTCACAACGATACGGCATACCAGTATGTTTAAATGAGTGAGCCTTAAGCTTCTGTTTCGAATTAAATTCCGCATGACACCATTTGCATTGATGCTTGACCCCAAAGTGCTTTTGCAGGTGATAAGTGAGTCGTACCTTTATAGCAAAGCGTTTATCACACAAATGACAGGCAAATGGCAGCTCTCCAGTATGCGATCTAAGATGAACATTTAAATCAAACTGCCTAGCATACTTTTTGTCACAATGTGGACACTGTATATTCTTTTCCAAATGCAGTTTCATGTGATTCATGAGTTGGTTCTTTAACTTGAACGCATTGCCGCATATGGAGCAGACATGTTCACGGTCTTTGTGTGCCTGCTTGCGATGAGTTTCGAGTAGGTAATATGAATTATACTGACGATCACAATCACCACATACGTAAACAGTATCGGCAGTTTCTCCCTGATGCGTTTTTTCGTGTTGTTTCAAGGTCTTGGAATTTTTGAATTCACGTGCTGAAGATTGATTAATTTAATGTGTGTGAATAAGGGAAGTATGTATATAGATAGAATCACTTTTGATCACTTATTATGTATGAACAACACAAAGTTAGCAGGGTACATTTTATTAATGAATCCATCAGATTTTAATTAAATACTATGATTTTTCTTAATCTTAGCCGCCTTCCTAATTGTGTAGTAACAAGATATAACATATTACTGCCTATATATAAACGTGTTGGATATGTAGAGTTCATAAATTAAATTTTTTATTTGCATTTTATTGACCGATTTTTGTTAGTTTTTGGTTAATGTATGAGAAATTCATACTATAAGCTTACAAGTCATGAAAATTATTCTAATTGAAAAATGGTTAGGTTTTTTGGAAATAATAGACAATTCAGTTCAACACACACTCACTGGCATGACTAGTTTCGAACTCCGTGACAAGTTCATCATCGGATGTCTAACTACTGTGCCTGAATTGATACCATCGGTTGATCATCAATCGTATATATCAAAGATAGGCAAAATGCACTATATTTTTAGTGCACTAACAATTTCACTACCAGTATTCACTTAGTGGTAGTGCAATTTGTTTCTCACTACAACTAAATGGTTAGTGGTAGTGAAACATCAAATTGCACTACCACTAACCATTTAGTGGTATTTAAAATAAAATTGCACTACCACTAAATTTAGTCGTATTAAAAAAAATGCAGTAACACTAAATTTAGTGGTATTGAAAAAAAGCAATTTGGATGAATTATGTAATATAATAGAAAATGAAACTTATATTTTCAGGGTTTCATTCAAATGTTTACAATATTTTTTAGTTTATTTCAGACATGTTGGCTTTTCTTAAAACAAGCATTTCAAAATTGCTGTCGCTCAGGTTTTGCCTTCTAGATCGATTGATAATCCCAGCAAAAGAAAACAATCGTTCCACTGGGGCTCAAGATGGAAGTGCGGTATTATATTGGACAAAAATTTGTTTAACAATTGGATAACTGTTCAGCATTTCCAAACTAGTTTCGTTATCCGAGAGGTACGCACCAGTTTCACGCGAAACATTTCCCAATTCAGGTGTTTCATGAATGTATTCGACCGAAATGAACAAAACCTATGGATAAATATTTTGCTACTCTTAATTATTACTCAATTTAGGCGACTTACCAATGGATGCATCACTAACATTTAGTGGTAGTGCACTAAAATTTAGTGGTAGTGGATTTTTTTTAAATACCACTAAATTTAGTGATAGTGCTATTAAAATTTCACTACCACTAATATGTAACATCGCCAAAAAGTCAAAATAGTGCAGGGGTGCGAAAAATCGACGA
Source organism: Phaonia tiefii (assembly GCA_963931995.1). Taxonomy (NCBI): domain Eukaryota; kingdom Metazoa; phylum Arthropoda; class Insecta; order Diptera; family Muscidae; genus Phaonia; species Phaonia tiefii. Next base: position 213,911,718 of record OZ008370.1, on the reverse strand, counting down.
CAATATCCAAATTGAGTCACACAAATACAAGTCATCTCTTGTTGCGATACCGAACATATAATCATATCGGTATATAAATCGTTTAGCAATATGATATTTGGATCAGTATAATTTAGATGTAGTGCAGAAATACGATGTTAAGATAATTATTGCAGTTAAAAAAAAATAAATGGTTTCCCATTACATCCCATGAAGGAATCGGGGAGAACTTCTCACAATCACTGAGCTGTGCGCTTTCCAGTTTTCACTCACTGATTGGGACCTACAGTTTTACACCGATTCCGAACGGTATTTTGAGAAGCTTTTTCATGGCTATATACTCGATAGTGTCGCCGTCACTAATCGAGGTGGCCGCCGCCGAAAGAAATTTGAAGGTGGTTGGAGCAGGGATCGAACCCAGGATCTCCTGTACAAGAGGCGCGCACACTACCCATTGCACCATCGACGGCCAGTTCTTTCTGTATATTTGACGAAGTAATGAACCTTCGAAAGCAAAGCAGTTCGGAATCAGTATTAAAGTGTCGGCACCGATGGGTCTAAAATGTGAATCTTCTGAGAAGCTTTACCCAATTGAACTTGAAAGATAAGTTTAGTCAGAATGTATCTAGCTACTTTTAAGTGTTAATATATTAATAAATAATAAACTTCTTATATTACTTACGACAATAGGCACATAACAGTTTAGGTTGCTGCTCCACGGCCTCTTTTGCTTTTCGTTCATGCAATGTCATGTGTTTGTTAAGATTTTTCCTTTTTAATTTCTTTTTACATATCTCACATTGAGCTATTGAATCCAGCATATTAACATAACAATCATATTCATCAATAACGGTAGCAACCGGTTCATCTAATACATGGCAGAGCTTCCGATGATCATTTAACGCAGTTTGTGAACTGTATGCTTTTGAACATATACCACAATGTAAGAAAGTTCTTGCCGAGGATGGGGATGGTTCCAACATGGTTTCGGCATGGCAGAGCTTCCGATGGTCATTTAACGCAGATTTTGAACTGTATGCTTTTGAACATATACCACAATGTAAGAAAGTTATTGCCGAGGATGGGGATGGTTCCAACAATGTTTCGGTAACCTCATCGTAGGGATGAGATGACCGATCCATGTGGACACTTTGAATATGATTCAATAAATTATCTACAATGACGTCAGGACATAAAGGACAGGATGTTGTATGCGAATGCTTATTGTGAGCTATTAGTTCGTGCTTAAGTAAATCTATTTCTGTTTGACATTCCACATTGCAGTCTAAACATTTCATTTGGACTATAGTTATTTCTTCTATCTTAGTATTATGCGCAGGAAATGCATTACTGTGCCTAGTCTGTTTGTGTTTCTTTAAGGACTTCCGGCATCTGAATTGACAACGGCATTGTGGACATTTGTGAGGTCTAATTTTTTTGTGGATATTCATATGGCCCTCATAGGAAACATCACCACGTAGTATTATTTTACATTCTACACATTTCCATTTAAGCGGCTTAAAACCACAATGTGACTCATCAGCTGGATTATATTCTATAAGATACTCATCGTCACATTCATCTTCGGTATAATAGCATTCTTGGTGGCTGTCGGGATCTTGAGTTTGGTCTACATGCACATTTTCTTGTGTTGCCGCAACTTGCGCTAGCTCTTGAAGTGGATCGTTTTCTTTTGGCAATATGTGTTCAATTGAATCATTAGGAACTTCCTCGTCGAATTCAAGAATTTCTTCAACCATTTGAAGATCTTCGACATTCTCATCCTAGTTGGAGAGGAAAAACAATAAACATGTACAAAGCTTATTAAACGGAGTATTTTTATGCACTATCCTATATAGATAAATGGATTTTCAGAGAAAACAAAAAATGTATATGGTTATTTCTTTGCTTTACAGACAAAACCTACACTATGATTTACGGCTGTTTGTTTACTTATAGGGACAATGAGCGATTTTTGTAATACTGTATGATGACTCTTTGGAATTAAACGATATTTGTTACCAAGTACAAAAAAGGACCAAACTGCACCGTCGGAGGGAGATCAAAAAAATTAAATATCACAACAACAAAAAAATCGCTCCTAGACACCTGGTATCCACCTAGGGCATAGGTGGTAAGTTGTGGTACACAAATGAATGGTATTCTTCTCACGCATTCATGTCAGATAAGCTCCCAACCAGTTGCAAATCAGCCGAAATGTGATGAGGTTATGGAAATACTTTTTGACGAGTCGATTTTACCTTAACATATTCCTCTACAATTGTCATTTCTGCTTGCTGATGCAAGGTCTCTTCGACGTCTAACACCTCCTCTTCCAATATACACACTTGCATATCTTCTTGGTCTTCGTCAGCCGCAACACAATCTTCTTCGAATACATGATCACTCTCCACTAACTTCCCATCAACTGATGTATGACGTTGTTGCTGCAGTTCCATTCTTAGATTATCATCGGTCTGTCGTATAATTAGAGCAAACTCGATAATATTCTGCAGTTCACTAAAACAATCGCCACAAGCAAATTGTGGTAATTCATCGCAGACCTCCACGTCCACTTCTGCAATATTATGAATGTTTTCAGCATACGTTCTACTGGTTTTGCACTTTTGGAATAGGTCGAAGTAATGGTCTGACTTTGTGGTTGAACAACAACGGCAACGTTGCTTATCCATATCAAAATATAGGTAAAATTTATGTCAAAATGTTGACAAATTGTAATTTTTTATTAGTTACTTGCTATGTATTAGGTTTATTTACTTATGTTTGCTATTGCAGACAGCAGCTGTTGTCGGCTTGGAAGGGGTGCGTTTGAGTGTAGTTCTGGTGTGTGAATATTGGCTACACTGAACGCCCTAGATACACGAAAACTTAAAGTTGCGCAACAACTGAACATGCGACTTCATAATAATGGCGGTCATTACATGGTAGAAATATAATGGTAGATGCAGTACGACAACAAATACAACAAGCCAAAAACAACAGGCATTTTGTTTTTGCTCAGTGTCTGTGTTGTGTCAAGTCAGCTGATAGAAAAATGATGAAAATGTAAACAAATTTGCAAAAAGTGTTATTTGATATATTGAAAGTGTGTAAGTGTGAAAATTAAAACGTTTCTATGTAATTTTTGCAGAGAAATATTTCAAAAACACAAGTTGCCGGCGAACGGGGGTTGCTGACAAACAAATGTAAACAAACTTTGACATAAGAGAAAAACTTACTCACACTCAGTCCAGAAAAAAGTTCAAATCAGCTGGGCTAGTGCTTCTACCATTTCTTTGTACCATGGGTCATTATGACAACGAAAACCGCGTATTTCTGGCGTTTACACTTTCGAAACTCTTTAGTCAGAATTGTCGTTGAATTATATACAGATCAGAAAGTTGTTATTTTAAAAGAATTTTTTAAGTATCGCAGAACCAGATAATTTCTTTTTGAAAACTATATTTCTATTAATAGAGATATAGAATGGCCTCGACCTTAACTAAAAAAATTAAAAAGTACCAATGAAAAGGCCGAATAAATAAAAATCATCCCTGATGAATTTGAATAACGTGGAGCACAACGAACCTGTATGCAATTGTTATTGCATGGTAGAATTATCTATTAGTAGTCGCATTAGCAATTCCGTCGTTAAGCTGTCAAAATTAGCTGAATAATGAAAACCACTATGTACACAAAATGTGAAAAGTTTTATAAGACCGTCTTACTTGATACAAAGTCTATGCTATTAAATTGCAATTTGGTTGAAATTATTTGAATTTTATTAACAAACAAAGAGAAACAAAATCGAATTTGACAGCTTACCGACGGAAAAGATGAAAAAATCACAAATCAGCTGGGCTGACGCGTTTATTCGATAGATAATTTTACCATGTGTTATTGCATGTACAAAATTGTGTTGTCTATTAAGGTCCAATTAGTCTTGACGCTTGACGGTAAGCGATCAGCTGTTTGAATTGGGGTTGCAGTTTGGATGTGTTAGAGAGAGACAACTAAAATTGACGGTTTACGACGGTAGACTTCTGCAGGTTGCAGAATCAGCCGTCAAGACCGATCTGCTGTTATTGTTATTGCTTTTACTTCGACATTTTGTGCGCGGCAATACACAATTACACGGCAACCACAATTTTATTTTTATTTTTCATTTTTTTTGTGTAATATAGTATATAATTCTTGCGATTTTGGCGCCATTAGAATATCCAACGTTGAATGCAAAAACACTTTTAATGTCAAGGTGGTTGGAAGCAGTGCCGAGGACCTAGAATGGCCAGTTAGTGTTTAAACAAACTGGTTCCTAACAGCTCCCTCCGACGCCAGGGCACGGGTCGGTAGTAATGAAATATGTTGCCCGGTCCAACTCACGCCGTCACTGCGGTGGACTGTAGTATATTTACTGGCATACTCGTGGGCCTAACATGAATACAAAAGAACTTATGAAAAAACAAAAAAACAGGAAAACAAAACAACGATAACAAAACTGCAAACGAAACCGATACACGCAACGATACTAATACGACATTTGAAACGGAACACAGGCTAATCCACGATAGCATTGTGAAACAACACCATGAGATCGTTTCGATGATGATGAAAACGCAGAGTCGGGTTCATCATACTCATGGTTCTACAGGGGGTGGTGTCTTGACCCCTGTAGTAGAGTCTGTGGTGATAGATCATCAGCCAAATCAACCGACAAGTAAAGGGCGCGTAAACACGAACCCTATCCAACTCGGAAGAGGAAGCTGAATGCGAACACAGGCAAAGAACCGCCATCCTACGCAAAGGTAGCAAGAAGGCAACAACTGGACGATCTCTGCTATGCAGTAATTGACAGCGGAAACCCAACTGGCTCAATACAGGATAACCAGCACCAAACCGTGGAGGACCTCGTCAACACGAAGGTAATGGACCACATAATGAAGGCCGAAAGTGGACCTCCCATAGAAGTTGTCAGCAGCGGCTTCAAAGGGGAGGTACTCACTTTACAGCTGACCTCACAACACTGTGCGGAGACTTTAAAGAAGCTGGTGGATGAAATCTCTGCCCCCTGTGAAGGCGGTAAGCTAGCCCTCGTAAGGAAGAAGGACATCCCAAGGCTGACGAAGGCTACCGTATATATTAAAGGATGGGGCAGCAAGTTTGCATCGGACGCCATACTTAAAGTCATTGGCAAGCAAAACGCAGGACTATCCGTGGACAAATGGGTCGTTTTCCACAGGGAGGAGGGGCAGGAGGGCACACTCCTTGTGATCGGAATAGACCCGGCATCCATGGCTGGTCTTGCCAAGACTAAAGGTATGGTGTTCTTTGTGACCAAAGCTGTCTACATTAAAGTTGGCAAAGTGCCAATCGGCATGACGACCGGAGGAACACAGCCGGAGGATGCGAAGCATGACGAAGCGAGTGGAGGCTCGGCCGAGCAGACACCGCAAAACAAGAAGGAGGAAGTGGCCGAAGGCATCACAAACTCCCAAGAAGACCGGTTACTGGAGGACCAATGTTAGAGGTCATCCAGATTAACCTCCACCGGAGCGAGACGGCAACCCACGCTCTGTTGGATAAAATTAATAAAGGTAAAATACACATTGCTTTAATACAAGAACCTTGGACCACTAAAGACAAGGTTATTGGATTAAATCATATTAATTACCAACTATTCTATACGAAGACGGATTCCCGTCCGAGAACATGTATCTTATGCCATAAAAACCTTTGTTTTCTCTTCTCCCCAGAGTTGTCAACATCGGATGCAACAGTACAGAAACAGGGAGATGGGAATATATACCTGGCATCAGTATACTTGCCATATGATTCGCCGGAACCACCACCTTCGTCGGAATTACAGCGACTGGTAGAGAGGGCCAAACAGACAGGTAACGAAGTATTAATAGGTAGTGACTCTAACTCTCACCACACGTCGTGGGGTAGTACTAACTGTAACCGTAGGGGGCATGCCCTAGTAGAATATTTGAATACTAACGACCTTTTCACACTGAATATTGGGAACAAAGCCACTTTTGTCAACAAGATTAGGGAGGAGGTGTTAGATATAACAATCTGTTCTGAACACCTTATAGATGAGATTCAAGACTGGAGGGTTTGAAATGAGCACTCATTCTCGGATCACAGATATATTAGATTCAGGATAACACGGCCACCGCCGAAACCGATATGCTTCCGAAATAGGACCAAGACAGACTGGACAAAGTTCGGAAGCCTACTTAAGAATCGACTAGTTCACCCTCAACTCGAATACTCTAGCAGGGACGAACTAGACGACATAGTGACAAAGACAACGCAAGCACTAGTAAAGTCTTTCGAGGACAGCTGCCCACGTCGGGAAAGAAAATCGGCCCAAGAAAAACCCTGGGTTACAGGGGAAAGACGAAATCTAGGGAAGAACGTCCGTAGACTTTACAACAGGGCCACGCGTAAGAAATCACCAGTATACTGGGAGGACTACAAGAGAAGTCTCAGTGAATACAACGCAATATTGAGAAAAGCGAGACGCAACTCCTGGAGACTATTCAGTGGATAGCGTCAACGATATGTCGAAGATGAAAAATTCCTCTCTAAGACCCACGTACAGGCGGAAACGCTAGTAGATGACACGGGAAAGAGAATGGATACAATGCAACAAACACTTAGGCACCTGATGGATACACACTTTCCAAATGGGAACGAGGAACCCACAGGGGAATGGTCACAAGGTGAGAATGTAGTACATCAGTCGCCAATCGTTACCGACCAAATGGTCCAAAAAGCTGTAAAGAGTTTCTCCCCATATAAAGCGGCGGGACCGGATGGTATTTTCCCGGCTATCCTACAGCATGGGGTTGACCAAATAACAACCCATCTGGCAGGAATTTTTACCGCATGCTTAAAATACGCCTACACACCGAGAAACTGGCAGGAGGCCAGGGTAGTATTTATACCCAAACCTGGAAAAGCAAGCTATGCAACGGCAAAGGCTTATAGACCAATTAGCCTCACCTCGTTTCTACTCAAAACCTTGGAGAGAATAGTGGACGACATGGTAAAAAGTGGAATACCGAGCGATATGCTGAAGTTTAGACAACACGCCTATGTCAAAGGCAGATCAGTGGACACCGCACTTCATGAGGTAACCTACTACCTCTGTAGCAATCTCTCAATGACAAACTATACACACTCGCTGTATGCATAGACATTGAGGGAGCGTTCAATAATGTCCGGACCGAAACACTTATCCAATCCTTAGACCAGTTTATGGTTGACCGGGCATTAAACGACTGGATCAACCATATGCTAAGGAATAGATGGATAAACTGTGGTCCCCATGATGTTAATATTAGAGACAGAGTACAACGTGGAACCCCACAGGGAGGGATTATATCACCACTCCTATGGGTCCTCACTATACACAGTCTCCTAAGGAAACTTACCGACGAGGGACTTAAACCAATCTGCTACGCAGATGACGTTATAATACTTCTTAAGGGAAAGAACCCAAACCAATTATGCAGAGAGGCCGAGAGGGCACTGAGTATAGCGTATGAATGGGCACAGCCAAGGGGCTTAAATGTAAACCCGGACAAAACGGAAATTTGTTTATTCACAAGGAAGACGAAAATCTCAGATTATGAAGAGCCACGATTCTTGGGAAAGACGATTAAAATATCCGATAAGGTTAAATACTTAGGAGTAATCTTAGATCGGAAACTGAATTGGAAGCACCACATAGAGGAAAGGGCTAATAAGGCCTACAGATGCTGGTCGCTATGCAGAAGGGCTATAGGGTCCAAATGGGGCCTCAAACCGACTATGACACACTGGCTTTACAGAAGCGTAATCAGGCCTGTACTAACATATGCTTCTGTAGTATGGTGGACGGCAGTTGAGAGGAAATGTAACATCGCAATACTGCAGAGGGTTCAGAGAATGTGCTGCATTGGTATCAGCGGTGCAATAAGGACAACCTCGACAAGAGCCATGGAGACTATTTTATGTATCCAGCCAATCGAGATTAGAATCAAATACGAGGCTGCCCTTGCGGCAAAACGCCTACAAGCTACAGGTGAATGGATCAACAGGGATCTCACGTCAAAACACCAACGGATAACTGGGGCCTTAGTCGGGTACACTCAAGATACGAGTGAATATGACCGAATACCCGAGATAAGGGTTAAGGCGAACTGCGTGACCTTAACGCCAACTGGAGACACCTGGCAGAATGGGACCCTGACACCAATGCCAAATGGGACTTACTGCTACACGGATGGCTCAAAGCTAGGAGAAAAAACGGGTCTAGGATTCTTTATTGAAAATCCAGCAACCGAATCCCACCTACGCCTCCCGGATCATAATACGAACTTTCAGGCGGAAGTTCGGGCCATTACGGAGTGTATCAAATGGCTCGGCGATAATACAATCCCAGCCGAGGCAAATATATTCACGGATAGCCAAATGGCAATAAAGGTAATATCATCAGAAACTGTCAAATCTAGAACGGTCCTTGACTGTAAGAAGGTGATAAACGACTACTCTATGCACGGCAGACTCAACATCATCTGGGTGCCGGGGCACAGCGGGGTATTCGGCAACGAGAAAGCGAACCTCCTGGCAAAGAAAGCCAGGGAACTCCAAACGGTGAGCCTAGATGGAGCGAAACCCTTTGGGGCGACGAAGGCTGAGTTAAATAAATGGGCGGAGTCGGCACATATAGCCCAATGGAACCGGGAATCAGTAGGCAGGATGACAAAGATCCTATGGGGAGACCCAGATGGATTGAGGACAAAAGGTTTGCTGAAACTGGGAAAAGCCGAAATGGGCAAAATGATGGGAGTCTTAACGGGGCATTCGGGATTACGAGCCCACCTGTACCGTATTGGACTAGTAGCGAACAGTGAGTGCAGGGCATGCATGGAGGACGATGAGACGTTGGAGCACTTCTTATGCCACTGCCCGGCCTTCACACAAGCTAGATCCAGATATCTTTCGGATAGTACGATACCGGACTTGACCAAACTTGTGGGTATGGATTGGAACAAACTAAAGAATTTCGTGAATAGCACCGAATTCCTATAAGGGACATAGTGAAGTAGTAGGATAAACTTACAGCGCACAACAGGTCGAACTTAGCGGCTTAAGTGTATGTCTTACTGACATGGGAAGGTTTAGAGTGCTCCTTCTGAACACTCAACACCACGCCCCTCTTTTCGAACTAACTAACTATATAAAATACCATGTAAAGGAAATGACAACGAGGTTTGTAACAAAGTATATGTAGGGACTACAAAAAATAAACTAAAGACACGAATTGAAATATAGGCACATTTCTACACAGAAAACAGCATTAACATCCCATTGTGCTAGTTTAAATCATTACCCAAACATTCAGGATACAGCGGTTTTAAATAAGGAAAACAATTATAAACGTCGTTATATGTTAGAAATGCCACAAATAATTACCACACCAACATTGAAAAGAATTAACTATAAAACAGATACAGATAATGTAGCCCAAATTTACAGACATTTAATTAGTAAAAAGTAGAACCATTTAAGCACAAATTATTTATCAATCAAATATTTTTCTTTGGGTTAATTTATATGAACCTTTTACGAACATTATTTTTGTTTGTGTAACTTCAGAAAATTTTGAAAAAGGCGGGAAAATTTGTTTGAACATTTTTAAATTGACATAATTTTTTCACAATTGTTATTTTTGGTTTGTTTTAATTGTTAAATATTGTTTATATCTCCTGATGATGCTACACAAAGAAGTAGCGAAATATCGAGGAAAATAAATACAACAACAGCAAATCTGACCTCAAGCTCGAAGAATATTGATTATTTATTGATAAAAAAAGGTCGAACAATAGAATAAAAATTTAAAAGTACCAATAAAAAGGCCGAGTAAATAAAAATCATCCCTGATGAATTAAAAAAATAAATTCATGACTTCATTTTCTTGATTTTTCTGATTTTATCGAAAAATATTAAATGCAAGTTAATAAATTCTAAGATTTCATTGCATTAAATTGTTTTTTTTAGAATAGTGAAAAATATATAACCATTTTTTCCGATAAGTTTTGTATTTATCGAATTATTGAGTCAATAGACTTATTTAACTTATTTAAAAAAATACTTTTTTTAAGAAAAGGTACTTTTTTAAGAATATGAATAGGTATTATTTTGAGGAAATGTACTTTTATTAAGAAAATGCACTTATTTAGAAAATTATCTTTTTTAAAGATCTTTTACTTTGGCTTTTCTAAATTTACTTTTTATTGGGCTCAAAACTACAATATATACTAAATATTGGTTACAGACTCCACCTAGAAAACTTCCCATTAAACAAGAAATTTCCCAACATATGTTAGTCTATACACTAACTAAAGCAAAAGTACCCAATATCATAGATAAAGTAAACAAATAGATGAAGCACAAGTGTTGGGAAAATTTTAGTGTAATGGGTAATTTTCTAGATGTCGTTGAAAGAGTTAAAAATACGTTCGTAGTTGAAAGCAAATTTTATTGTAATGAAGTATATTGAAAATTTTTGATTAACAAAAATACTCATGCTCAGTTTTTACAAAAGTTCATAACATAAAACTTAACAAGTAGATACACAATAAGTAGATATACAAAGTAAACATTTTTTTTTTTTTTTTTTTTTTTTTTTTTATCAAACCAACACTCAGGGGATGCCCCCTATAAATGCAGTGCATTGTGTTGGCGAGGGAAAATTGAGGTAGTAGAGGGTGGAAAGAGGGAGTAGTGTCTGTTGACATTTGCCTTGAATGTTTGTATGTCACAATTGGTGGGAAACACACCAGCCGGAAGTTTATTCCACATACGGACTGTACGGCTGAAGAACGAATTTTCTCTATAGTGTGTAGTGCGGTCAATCGGCCACTCGATAAAAAACGGATGAGAGTTCCTGGAAAGCCGCGTACTTCGGCTAAATATCCTCACGTCCGGCATAAGTTGACGGATGTCCGAGGAACACATACCGTGGAAATATCGATAGAACAGTGACACGCAACCCACATTTCGACGATGCTCAAGGGAGGCAATAGAGTTGGATACCCTACTGTCCCCTATTAACACCGTCGCTCTCCTCTGGACACGGTCGAGAAGCTCCAAAGAAGTCCTAGGAGCACCTGCCCATATATGGGAGTTATACTCCATCTTTGGCCTGATGTAGGTGGTGTAGATATTGAGAAGATCAGAGGGAGTGAAGTATTTCTTGCACCGCTTTAAAAAGCCTAGACACTTGAATGCATCTTTCGACACTTCAAATACATGTTTTGCCCAACGGACATCACATTGTATTTTCATGCCCAGAACATCAAGAGCGTCTGATTCATCAATATCCACACCGTCCATAGACAATGACGACACACCTGGGTCAGCAATACGTTTATGCGACAACAAACAACACTGGGTCTTACTCGCATTAAAATCTACTCTATTCTTTCGACCCCATTCAACAATGGATACCAGATCGCGGTCGAGTGTTTCATTCATCGTCCGGCGTTTGACTTCAATCTCTTGAAGACTTGGCCTACGATCGAATGAATAAGAATGGCAGAGATTACTGTCATCGGCAAAAGAGTAGATTGGATTCACAGTCTGACCCAGGAGATCGTCAATGAAAATAAGAAAAAGAGAAGGAGAAAGAACAGAGCCCTGTGGTACACCTGCAGTCAATTTATGCTCGTCGGATGAAACCCCATCTACAACAACTCGTATAGTGCGATCCCTGAGAAAACTCGATATAAATCGAGTGAAGTTATCACCGACACCAAAAGCAGCGAGCTTTGACAAGAGTGCATCGTGCCATACTCTGTCAAAGGCCTTGGAAATATCAAGAGCCACTACCTTACTCTCACCAAGCCGGTGGATGGATCGACTCCACTGTTCCGAAAGGAACGCCATCAGGTCTCCAGTAGATCTCATTCTACGGAAGCCATACTGCCGATCGTTAAGAAGGTCATTGGACTCAAGATACTTCACTAGATGGTGGTTAACCATGCTCTCCATAACCTTCGAGAGCGCAGAACAAATTGCAATTGGGCGGTAATTTGCAGGGTTACTTGCATCACCTTTTTTAGGGATTGGCTGGACATTACCAACCTTCCAACGCGCCGGGAAGACTCCGGCACGGTATGCAAGGTTGAAAAGATTGCGCAGTGGACACGCCAGTGTCGAAGAGCACCTACTCAAGATCAGTGCAGATATGCCATCCGGGCCCGGGGATTTACCTACGACGAGATTCGCAAGAACCTTTTTAACTCCTCGTGTTCGAAAAAATATCTTGGGCATGGAACAAGATACGTGATTGATCACGGGGAGTGGTTGATTGCTATCCGGCAAGGAAGAGTTCCTTGCAAACATTTCAGCCAAGAGGTTAGCTTTATCAACCGGTTCAGTGAATGTTATGTCATCTTTAAGAAGAGTTGGGATAGAGGAAGAACTATCCTTAATTCTTCTTGCAAACATCAACACTCTCCCTAAATGTTACAATTTGTAAAATATTAACATTACAAAAACAAAACAAAATATTTAAACAGTTTGACAAAACATTAACAAAGTTCTTAAATATTCAAAAATTGGCTTAGGTAACGGCTTCGTGAAAATATCTGCCAATTGTTCTTTACTATTTACAAAATTAAGTTGAAATTCTCCATCATTAAATTGTTACCATTGTTACCATTCCAGACGATGATCTACGGCTTTCGATATCTCCAGCATAATCAGAATCAGAAAATGTTTTTAGAATAAGTTTTTCTTTTGAATATAATAAACCGTAATCTATTGTTCCTTTAATATATCTTAGAATTCTCTTTGCAGCATTTATATGTATTTGACTTGGCTTATCCAAATATCTGCTTAGAACTGAAACAGCGTAAGATATATCTGGGCGGCTTATAGTTGACAAGTATATTAAGGATCCAATCAACTCTTTATATGGAAAAATATTGCATAATTTTTCATCTGAATTAGTTATCCAACCAGGTTCTAATGGAGTAGATACGCTATTACAGTCATTCATATTAAAACGATTAAGCACTTTCTGTGCATATTGATGTTGATGTAAAACTAATGATCCAGATTTTAAAAATTTCATTTGGAAACCCAAAAATTTATCAATATTACATTCTTTAATTTCAAAAATCTGTTTCAAATATGAAAGCAAATCATTAGCCAATGTTTCATCGTTGTATACCAGCAAACCATCATCAACATAAATTGCTAATATAAGTTTTGATCCTTCAACATTTTTTATGAAAACACATGGATCAGATTGACTTATTTCCATTCCAAATTTTCCAAGAACTGCACAAAACTTTTTATTAAAGCACCTCGGTGCTTGTTTCAGGCCATATAAACTTTTTTTAAGCATACCAACTTTGTTCGAATCTATGACGTATCCAAGTGGTTGGGTCATAAAAATCTCCTCTTGCAATTCACCATACAAAAATGCTGTCTTAATGTCAAATTGTTTTATCAACATACCTTCTGAAACTCCAACAGCTAACAAAATTCTTATTGAATTGTACTTCACGACTGGACTGAACGTCTCTTCGTAATCAAGACCGTATTCTTGAGTAAAACCCCTAGCCACAAGTCGGGCTTTGTACCGTTCAATAGATCCTTCAGAATTTGCCTGTATTTTAAAAACCCATCGACAATCAATCAGCTTTCTACCTGCTGGTAAACTTGATAATTCCCATGTATTGGTTTTAAGAAGCGATTTATATTCTTCGTCCATAGCCTCTTTCCATTTCATGGCATTTTTAGATTTCATAGCTTCCTCATACGTTCTTGGTTCATCCTCTTCCATAACAGACAGGAACAATTCATCAAAATTAATTTTCCGCCTTGGATAAGATCTTAATTTGTGGGTTGTTCTCATATCTCTTGCAACTTCATTATTTGTACGACCATGTGAATTTTCTCTATTAACATCAAGAGATGTATCTTCGTTAATTGACTCTGGTATAGTCAATTCTTCAATTATTGTATCATTTTGGTTCTCATCCCTTAATTGACCAATATCCATCTCAGTCTGTTCTACAAATACAGAATTGTCTTCAAGTTCAAGTTGATTATTATTCGTGTTTTGATTATCATTAAAATCATTGCACCCATTTTCAAAAAATATCTTTAAGCTTTCATCAAAACTAGCCTCCAAACCATCATCAGCCTTGACTTCGAGTTCATCACCAAATATTACATCTCTATATATTTCAATTTTATTTCCTTTTTCAAAATATATACGGCATCCTTTCACATTTGTATCAAAACCAACAAACATTCCTTTCTTGCTTTTTGCATCCCACTTCTTCCTGGTTTGCTTTGAAAGATGTGAATAAACTTCTGTTCCAAAGACCCTTAAATGTTTAATGTCTGGAACTTTGTTGAACCACAATTCGAATGGTGACTTGTTTTTGATTGAACTACATCCTGTTCGATTTAGCACATACACAACATGATGAACAGCTTCTGCCCATAACTTTTTATGTAAGTCTTTGGCTTGTAACACACTTCTTGCCAATTCAACTATGGTGCGTATTTCACGTTCAGCTGCTCCATTCTGTTCTGGAGTATATGTTACCGACCTTTGATGTTGTATACCATGGTGTTTGAACAACTGATCTACATTTTTATTTATAAACTCTAGACCATTATCTGATCGAAATACCTTTATCATAACATTTTGAGATTTCATTAAATGTATGAAATTCTTAATGTACTCAGTGACATCACTTTTGTTCTGAAGGAAATAAACCCATTTAAATCTTGAAAAATCATCCTTCAATAACAAGAAATATTTAGATCCTCCAATTGATGTCTGCTCCATAGAACCACAAACATCAGCATGAATTAACTCACCAACAGCTTTTGCTCTATTGCTACTTGAAGTAAACGGCATACGATGTTGTTTACCCAAGCAACATCCTTCACATAATTTCTTCATATCATCATTATGAATTATGTTGTTTAGTTCTAAACCATCTTTAATATGTTTCACATTTTGATGTACTAAACGTTGATGCCATATTTCGAGAGACTCATTATTGAAACTAGCAACATAATTTTCACCATGTTTCTTCAAAACTTTCATTTCCATTTCAAAAAGATTTCCTTTGCGACATCCCAAAGCTTCAACTTTACCATCTCGCATGAACTTACAGGTATCCTTGGTTGATTTCATTTGGTATCCCTTATCCATTGCCGTTGTTGCGGAAAACAAATTTACTTTAAGTTTTGGTACAAATAAAACATTCTGTAAAAATTTCTGTTGCCATCCATCTTCAGTTTTCATCAATACATCTATATTTCCTTCACCTAAAGCATTTAGAATTGACCCGTCCCCAATTTTGATTTTTGAAGGCTCTTGAAAATTTGTGAAGGTTGTAAACCATTCTTTATGTGATGTCATATGTTCGGATGCACCAGAATCTAATAACCATTTCTCACCAGTATCAACAACGTAATGGCCATCACTAATAAAAGCGTTTGATCTCGGAAATTTCTGATGTTTGTCATAGTTTTTATTATTTTTCCATAGTGGACAATCCTTTTTCCAGTGGCCATCTTTATTGCATTTAAAACACTTACCAGGCTTCTTGCTTTCTTTTGAACGATTTTGTTTCTTGACTGGAAAAGCTCTTGATTCCTTGTCAGTATTGTTCATCCTGGATTGTTCTAAAACTAGTCGGTTTGTTAAATTTTTTAAATTCCGTTTACTTTCATCATATGATTCCCATGCAGTTACGAAATGGCTGTAGGTTGGTGGTAATGTCATTAAAATTTTCGTAATTATCATTTTTTCCGACAAAGGCTCTCCCAAGTTTCCTAATCTTTCAGCAAGTTCTTCGACCTTGGCAATGTACATCTCGACCGTGTCTTCTGAACTCTTTTTAATTTCGTAGAATTGTTGTTGCAATAAATGAATACTCACTTCTGATTGTAACTCATGTATAGCATTCAATTTTTCCCACATTTCAAAAACATCCTTACAGCACATTAGATATTTTATTATCGTATTGTCTACTGTTGAAATAATCATTCGTTGAGCTTTTATATCCATTTTCTCCCAACATTGCAAGCGTTGGAGGAATGCAGCATCTCCATCCTCATTCTGCACAGCTGGCTTGTTATTTGTACCATCAACCATTTTGTATAGCTCCATGGATTTCAAAACTATACTTATCTGAAACTTCCATGAACCCCAATTCACGGCCCCGTGCAATTTTTCAATCTTGAATTCTTCCATAATATTATATATTTTCCTTCCCTTTTGGTCTCTTGGTACTTTATTTTAGCCTTTAAGGCTTCTTGATATCTTGCTTTATCCTTCTAGGCGTCTTGAAATTTATTTTATCCTTCAAGGCTTCTTGATATCTTGCGTAATCCTTCTAGGCGTCTTAAAAAATGTTCTTGGTCCTTCAAGGCGTCTTGATAATACTCGATATCCTTTCACGCTTCCTTATATTCTGCATAAATCCTCTAGGCGTCTTGATAATTTCTTTTATCCTTCCAGGCGTCTTGTTTTTTTCATGTAGTATATCCTTAGCTCTAGTACTCTGGGCCCATAACCAGTTAAAAATACGTTCGTAGTTGAAAGCAAATTTTATTGTAATGAAGTATATTGAAAATTTTTGATTAACAAAAATACTCATGCTCAGTTTTTACAAAAGTTCATAACATAAAACTTAACAAGTAGATACACAACAAGTAGATATACAAAGTAAACATTTACATCAACAGAAAGCAATAAATGGGATTTTTTTGTTCCCAAAAAAAAGTAAAAAAATATGAGAATAAAAATTTAAAATTTCATATCACGAGAAAAAATAATTTTCAACAAAAATATCAAGAATACAACACGTTACTTAAAGTAGAATATCTGATGGCCATCGAATTGCAAAGCCGAGGCACCACCGTCCGTGTCCTAATAAATTGGTTCTTCCCCCAGTGCAGCTACCATTCCTTATTGAGAGTCCTCAGACACTCTAACGGTTTTGGCATTTGCGACCACAGAAGTTGCTACAGTTTTTGGGCGGGGAAGTTTTTAGATTAAAAAGGCGTTCCGGGATGTTCATCTTTGGGCGGTCTTACGGGTTTTCTCCTATTGATATCCCAACACCGGCTTTGAAATAGTTTTTTTACATAAGAAATAAATGTTTTTATGTAAAATTACATACATTTTGTCACATTTTCCATTGTTTAAATTACTTTCACAAAAATTTCCCACAATTTTAAATCTACGTCAATGAGAATTATGGGAAACTTCAGTGAAAGTGACAGTAGTACAGGACAGCACCTAGTGGACAAAGTTGACAATGGTCGCGCTATATCTATTATTTCCTTTATCTATGGTTTCCACCTCCACGATCATTTCGATGTCTGAATAAACAAATTTATTGTACGGACAGATTTTTTTAATAGGTTAGAAGGCAAAACAACTTGAAAATTTCTAAATTATTTGAAAACAGTATGTATACAGAATAGCGTAAAACCTAAGCAACTTTTGTAGTAATTTTTTAAAATAAAAAATATTTTAAAAAGATATCAATAAAAAAAAATAAAAGACAGTATTTCATTTATATCATTATTGGCAACATAAATATTTGCAAAAATAAAAAAATCGAAATTCGTAACTGTAAAATATGTAAAGAAAATTGTAGCTGCGCAAAACCTAAGCAACTTTTCAATAATTTGTATAAAATCTTTTATTGTCTAAAACCTGCTGACCACGTTTTGGCATGGGTTTCATGAGGTTGGATAATGTTTCCATCGAAATAGATTTCCCACAGAGTAATATTAACAAGAGTTTGCAACAGCTGTTTTATGTACTAACAAAGTCCGTGGAGTTCATGGAAAACATATAGAGAATGAGAGAAATCTTTCTTTTTAAAAATTTGCGTGTTAATTGGGATCTACATAAATAATTTTACTCTAACACTTCATTACATTTTGATTTTTCCACTGAATATCACGCGGCTGCAAAATAATGAAAATCGAATAACGCAACCCAGTCACCTGTCTTTGAACTTTTCTATAAGTTCTCCAAGTACTAACTTGATCAGCTGTATCATTGATACCCCTAGAGATTTCCATTCGTCTTTTAAGGTTTTTATACACAGAAAAATAAACAGCGGTAATATTAACCAGTTTGTGTTTGGTGATTTTTTTTATATGAAGACAAGAAAAGGTGGCATTATTGCCTAAATCAAAAGTGTAAAACACATTACCAACAGCAATGCTGAATTTACATTCTAATGTTGGCAAATACCTTCCATCTTATTTGTATATCAAGAATTGCGGCGAGGCAGCAGCATACCGACTAGACACCGTGCGTTAAAGTGAGACGAATATAAAGCTATACGAGTTTGTATTACTACTGCGTCGCTATGTATGTACACCATTAATTTGTGAAAGGAAAAACAAGAAAGGAGTTTTGCCAAAGTTGCTCAGCGTTCATTTTATTAAAATTCCCAAAAAATAGTGCAAATTTTCAATTTCATAAAGAATTGTCAGTACAAATTTGATTTTCAAGTGTTTTTAATGGCCAACTAATTTGCATTGGCCAAGATTCTATGGTCAAATTTGTGTAATTAGAAAAGTGTCTTGTCTTGGTTGTCTCTTGTTAAACAATCGGTCAATGGAGAAATGTTTTTAATAAACGACGTGAAAATAAATAGCTCATAGCCACTTGGAGAATATAAACAACAAAATTTGTTTCTGTAAATATGGAAAATATGGGCTAAATATTTGGTAAGAATGCATATTTTGATTGAATATAATTCACATGCATAAATTCTGTAAATTGCCCTTTATTCTTTGGGTAAATATACAAGCAAATGACACTATGGTTTGACAACGTAACATTGCCTACGTTAATTTGTAATATTGCCCAATTAAATAGCTGACCCTATGTTGCCCAGTGCACTGGCTGATATCAGACCATGAATTTGGGTAATTTTACACAAAGTATTTTTTCTGTGTAATTAGGGGTTTCAAAAGCTCTCGTAATGTTGTACTGGATTGTCCTGCCTAAGTACGGTAGTTGTGAACAACCATTATTGCATTTTTTGTTGTATGTCGTATGTATCCAGCTGATTGCATAAACAACTGATTGAAGAAAAAAATTTTTTGAAACTAAAATGAAACTAAACGAAAAGGATAAAATAATAACATCAATAATGTAACATAATAATAAGGCTTTTTTTAATCCATTAAGCTGTCGCCACTTACGGCTTTCCAAATAAAACGATCCACACATAATACTACGTAATGTGGCAACATTTCCTGAAATTTGTGAAAAAAATGCGATAGGGCAACACGTTTGTACCAAGTGCCAACAAATACATGGTAGCAGGAAATGTTGTAGTTGTAAGCAGCAACAACAGATATTTTAATTTCGTTCATTTGTTTCAGTTGTCAAACTCTACACAAATAATAACATACAAATTCAAGTACAAATACAAATACAAGAATACAAAAAAGTATGAGAACAAAATTCATATGATTTTAACAAGTGAAACTGTTGGCAACAGCCATAAAACTTATAAAATCATGTTATCATTTTCGTTAGAATCAGAAAAATTTTCTATTGTATTTGTCATTTCAGTTTGTACCTTAAAACTAATTGGTTGTAATTTTTCCTTTATAATAAATATATATTGATTGTTAACGAACAATCCTAACAGTGGCGACGAGGATTTTTTTTCTGTTTATTTTTTGCTAACTAAGGAATCCACACATTCGGTAAAGAATGACCAACCCATTGGAAACAGCTGTGGCTAAAATTCTAGCACAACAAGCAGAAGCCGCTGAACGCCAGCAGCATCTAATGGAACAACTAACAGGGCTTCTACAGAATTCAATGGGTCGGCCTACACACCAACAATCGAAACCAGGGAAAGAGAGTTTGATGGAAACTCTATCGAAAAGCATTAATCAATTTCAATATGATCCTGATTCAAATCTTTTTTCTCTAGCTGGTATAACCGTTATGAAGTCGTATTTTCTGAGGATGCGAATAATCTCGACGATGCTTCGAAAGTACCCTTACTACTTCGGCATTTAAGTCAGGAAGTGTACGTCAGGTACTCCAACTGTTGCTGCCAAGAATACCGCAACATCTCAAATTCGTTGACACATTTCTCAACTGAAATTGTGGTTTGATCCTCAGGAATCGTTATTTACCATTCGGAACAATTGTCTAAAAATTAAAAAGGACGACAATGAAGATATAGTGACATACGCAGGCAAAGTAAACAAGCAGTTTGAAAGGTTCATACATAGCGAAATGACAACACAACAACTTAAATGCCTCATCTTCATCATTGGGCTAAAATCGTCATCATACACCGAAATTCGCACCAAACTCATTTCCATGCTGGAGAACAATGCAGATGTCTCTCTAGATAAATTGACGGCAGAAATAAAACTCATTTCTAGCTTAAAAAGCGACGCTAATCTCGTGGAAACAGGCACACCACAAGCAAATGCTATTAAAAAAAGGGGAAATTTTGTGGAACAACGTTCAAACGTCGGAAAAAATAGCAACACTTTACCGATCTTCCGAAACGACCGTGCTGGCAATGTGAAGCAATGCATTTTGTGAAAGATTGCACTTATCACAAGTGCAAACAATGCAATCAGCTTGGGCATAAAGATGGTTATTGTAATTGTTTTCAGAAGCACAATAAATTAAAGCAATCGCCAAATCCTCGCGGAGACCATAATCACAATACTTCCATCAAACGGGAATCTAACAACTACAAACCTGACGATCGCCGAACAAGTGTTGTTACGGTAGAGTTATCATTAGGCGAACGATCGATTGAAAGCATTCAAGGTCATGTAACTCGCAGGAGATATGCCTCTCTAAAAATACAGAACCAGGAAATGAAGCTTCAAATCGATAATGCAGCTGATGTGACGATTATTTCCAAATAAAATTGGATTCGAATTGGTAAGCCAAATTTACAACGTTGTATAAAAAGCTTTTCAGATGCGTCTAACAACAAACTATCCATAATTGGAGAATTCTCTGCCGAGATACGACACAACGAACAAATAAAAACTTCAACTATTTGCGTGGCTGACTTGAACAATCTCAATGTATTCGGTACTGACTTAATTGAAAAGTTCAATTACTGGAGTAACAGCGTGGACCAAATTTGCAGAAATATTACTGTAAAAATAGACAAAAATACACTTCTCTGTGAAATTAAAGAACATTATCCTGAAGTAATTCAAGAAAACCCGGGACATTGTACTAAGTTTGCTCTCACGTTACACATCAAGCCAGAGAGTACACCAGTCTTTAAAGCAAAGCGACCTGTACCTTTCGCAACATTGCCAATGGTGGATGCAGAGTTACAAAGACTGGAGGCGGCAGGTGTCATCACACCTGTCACGCATTCCGATTGGGCAGCACCTATTGTAGTTGTTCGGAAGCCGAACAATAAAATTCGCATTTGTGCCGATTATTCTACTGGATTAAATCACTGTATGGAACCTAATATGTATCCAATACCCCACGCAGATGAGATGTTCATAAAGATGACCAACTGCAAATATTTCAGCAAACTGGACTTATCCGACGCCTATCTTCAGTTCGACGTAGATGAAACATCACGGAAACTACTCACAGTCAACACTCACAAGGGCTTATATTTGTTCAACCGCTTGCCATTTGGAGTTACATCAGCACCATGAGCTTTTCAAAAAGAAATGGACACTATTTTATCTGGTCTTGATGGAGTTTTCGCTTACTTGGATGATGTAATTATTGCGACATCGACGTTGCAAGAAAATTTCAGTGTAGTTAAAGCTGTCATAAAACGTTTTCTTGAACACGGTCTGACCATACGATGGGAAAAATGTGATGTATTCAAGACATCAATAAAATATCTTGGTCATATTGTGGACATCTTTTCAGGAATTTAAAAATCAAATCTGCTATTAACTTACTATGATTGCAAATTGCCTATTTTTGTCGCAGCGGACGCTTCTAGTGTGGGCATTGGGGCACAAATTTTTCATAAAATGCCAGATGGGACGAAAAAATCAATATATCACGTCTCCCGATCCCTTACCGCTCCAGAACAAAATTATAGCCCAAATCGAGAAGGAGGCACTAGCTTTGGTATACGCATGCACGAAGTTTCATCGCATGATTTATGGCAGGAAGTTTACTCTTCTAACTGACCGTAAACCTTTGCTTACAATATTCGGATCAAAGAAAGGAATTCCAACACACACCGCAAGCAGATTACAGCGGTGGGCTTTGATTTTAATGAGCTATGATTTCCAAATTGAGTATGTCAACACTAACGATTTTGGGAATGTTGATGTTCTTTCGCGCCTTTTTGGAAACCTAAACCAATTGCAACAATGGCTTTTATGACATGGCTGATGACATGGCTTTTATCATTGATGAGAATGTAAAGCACATGCCGGTAACACAGGTTATGATAAAGGCTGCAACGGCAAAAGACTTCGTCCTACAGGAAGTTGTGGGATATATCCAAAACGGTTGGCCACGAACATCAAAAGGGGTAATAGCTGAAGTCGCGCCATACTACAATCGTAGGGACACCTTAACTATTGTAAATAATTGCGTTATGACCGCGGACACAGTTGTACTGCCCAAAGTTTTCCGGGACCGAATTTTGAAACAACTTCATAAAGGTCATCAAGGTATCGAACGTATGAAGAGTCTCGCAAGATCATACGTATATTGGCCTAACATTGATGCTGAAATATCTCAATTCGTTAAGCAGTGTCACAATGGCGTATTGGTTGCTAAATCCCCTACTAAGTCAATTCTTCATTCATGGCCGATACCATCCAATGTTTTAGACCGAGTTCATATCGACATAGCAGGCCCAATTTAGGGAATTATTATTTGGTTGTCATGTGCACCCTTAGAGGAAACAAACCTCAGTCCCAGGTGCATATCAGTTTCATTCACCACCCCAGACAATAAAACGCACCCAACGTAAGGATCTGGCAATGCCGCAGAGTGGTATTCCGCACCAAGAGAATGGCAGCACCGGCTGTCACCGAAATGTCAAAATGACTTGGGCGAGGCATTTCCGGCATCTTCAAAATTTCTTTTTACCAGCGGCAATCAAATCGTTTAGAAGCAATATTCAGCGATCCAGCCAAGATTATTACAAAGCCTGTTACAACGTGCAAAAAAAACGTAGAGGAAGCAGCGAGACATCAATTGCCGGTGCACTTTTCCGTGCGAAAGTTTTTCTTTTGGAAAATATCCCTGGAAGAAAAAAAAAGAGAAATAAGATTCAAAAGAAAACCACGAAGCTCGGGTAAGTTTCCAGCATGTAGGAAAAATGGGTGTCTGATTGGATAAGACGGGAAGCTAATACCCTTTACTTTTATTTGCTTGTTTTGCTCATCAGGTAGTTCGTGAGCATTAGGATTCGGCGGTGAGACTGATTGGTGCAAACTTGAAAGTCTTCTTTACGGTGGAACCCGCGGAACTTCAAAGTTTCGAAACCACCGTTTAAGTCCAGGGGCTTATCCAAGCGAGCGGCTCAGTGTCCGACTCTCTGACCCTTTTAGGTGACGACCGTTGGCCTCGAGCTTCTCCAGGCTAAATCCCTGGGCGAGTGGTTTCGAGGGACGGAGAAGGAAAGCGCTACCACCGAACAGTCGATATACGGCAAGAAAAGCCCAAAAACAAAACTTAGAATACACGCACAAGTCACCATAAAAACATTTTTTTAATAGTGCCAAATCGGCCTCCAGTAACACCAAATTCCTACACTCCAGCCGCAGCAACATTTTTTTTTAAGCAGCAAGTTGCTATCATCAACTATAACCGCAACGACAACCATCACAGTCGTCGACGGAAATATCGGCAGCAAGATCCCGAGCCGCAACAAACCAAATAGATAGTCAACACCACAGTCATCATCTCACCAATTACTTTAAAAAATCATTTCATCATCATCCCCCATTTCATCAAAGAATCGGTAAGTCCATCAGATTCTTTAAATTATTTGAGCCAATTAAGGGACGTATCCCGTGAAGTCAGGGAATTGAACCCCAGGCCCGTAAATTTAGTAACCACAAAGCTTTCGTCCAAAGCCATCCTTCAAAAGTGACATTCCAGAGGAAAGCTTATCAGTCCTCTAGGGACAATGGTCCAAAGGTTGGAAACATCCCAACCCAATGTTAATTCTAAGAATACGGCCAAGAGAAAAGATCCAATTAGCTTAAATTAAAACAAAATCTGAAGAAAAATGTTACGAGAATTCGTAAATCAGAAATTAAAGTCAATAGAATAAGAAATAAAAAAATTAAGAAATAAAAAAAATTAGGAAATAAGAAAATAGGAAATGAGAAAATTAGGAAATAAGAGGATTAAGAAATAAGAAAAATTTAACTGAATCCCTGAGAAATTAGGATCTAAGAAATGAAATATAACTCTTTGTAATAATGGAGCATAAAGTAGAACACTGGAATTGCTCATAATTTGTACAGTGGTATGAAATTTACCTTACTTTTTTTTTACTACATTGCCATTTAGTTGTTATTAATTTCCTTTATATCATTTCTTTTACATTTACATTTTCCAATCATATCATTTAACCCTCGTTTATATATTTTTGCACATATATACATTAACCGGTGAAGTTTTAAAGTATAAATACGTATTTGTACATACATATATATATCGCGATCATTTTAGTACATTACCCCCACCCCAGTTGGTGGTATATGTATAAACATATATATGTACACAAATATGCAAGTATATACTTACCTATGTCTACATACATATGTACATGTATATATATACGGGTGTGAATTACTCTCTGAAAGAGAGTAGTAATTCTCAGTAAACGAGAAGATATTGCAATTTACTGATACCGCGGTGTATAAATTTGATAACGTTATGTGTATTTTCTAGTAATAGGTAGGATTATAGTTAAGTTTGTTGTTGCATGATTTATTTAGGTTTTGTCGAGCATTCTTATACGAGATACGTTTAGTAATTTTAGTTAGGATCTTATTTTGATTTGGTTAGGAAACAATTAGTGTAGGTTTATGAAAATATTATAGATTAATTACTCGATAAGAGATTGTTAAATATTTTTAAGCCCAGAATACTGAAACATTTTGAATTTATAGATGTATGGAATTTAAGCGTAACAAAAGCCTAAGTTCAAAAGGGAAGGGAAATATTCTGCCCACCCGAAAGGCTCTGAGATCTCATTGCTAGGTAGGGAATGGCCAAGCGAGCCCAATACAATCGTCTTTAAAAAAAAAAGCTTACGATTTATACGATTGATTTATCGCAGTCATATTAAATTACATTTTCTTTTGAACTATGAGTGCTTGACATGATTTGCATATCATGTGAAATATTATCTATTAAGTTTTCAAGTACCTCAAGAGTACTAGCGATTAAATAGTTGTCTATTTATGCCCTTAAGTTTATTGAATCTAGACACTAAAGTAGTTTCAATAAAGTTTATTATGCATTGTTATGATTTTGAAATTTGAAATGATCAATAGTTTTGAAATGATGCAGGCATAAGAAAACAGGTAGGTAATGGCATAAGATGAAGTGAGTGTGTAATCCCAAACAGATTTATTATGTTGGGACATCTAAAATAAGTAAAGGTTACGATGTCACGGTGGAGATAATTCTCCGTATTGGGAGGGTAAAGATGCCTAAGTCGACAAGTCATCAGTCGACAACGAAAGTTCAGCGATGTTCATAGTGCAGTGTACTTTTGGTATGCATGTGTTTTGTTGTTATTGTTTATCTTATTTTCTTGAGACAAGGTGTGTTATTGTGGAAGGTTCCCTTCTTTCTTTTCGTTCTTTATTTTTAATTTTTTTTCCTTCTTCGGAAGTTTCACTTTTGTATGACTTCGGTGGGTCACCGTAGCCTAGCTGGCATGATTTTAGAAATGTTTATGTCATCGCAACCAGAGAAGGATCAACAAGGACCACCCCGTCCGGCGAGCTCTAGCCGCGCAATACGCCAGCATGCCAGCGCAGTTGAGAATCTGGAGGAATCAGTTCCATGCATTTGGTGGATATGACATAATGGCGCCCAGCGTAGGGCCTGAGAGGGTCCTACCTAAGTGGTGCCAGGAGTTGTGGTACCCTCACTGTATACAATATGTGACATAATGTCGCACCGTCACTTGTAGTGGCCATATGACACAGTGGCGCCCAACAGGGAGCAGGAATGCTCGTGCCAACGTGTGAGTCATATGGGCTGTGCCTGCAGCTTTGGACCAATTCCATGCGTTAGTGAACATATTACATAATGGCGCCCAACGTGGGGCCTGAAAGGGTCCTACCTAAGTGGTGCCAGGAGTTGTGGTACCCTCACTGTATACAATATGTGACATAATATCGCACCGGCACTTGTAGTGGCCATATGACACAGTGGCGCCCAACGGGGAGCCGAAATGCTCGTGCCAACGTGTGAATCATATGGGCTGTGCCTGCAGCTTTGGACCAATTCCATGCGTTAGTGAACATATGACATGGTCATGGTCGACGTTTTTTCGAAATGACCAGAGGTTGCTCAAATAACAACAATTTCATCGCAAGTATTTACAAACTGTCTTAACGAATTGGTTTGTCGCTACGGGCAGCCAGAAATAATTGTATCAGACAACAGCACGCAGTTTGTTAGCTCGAATTTCAAAAAAGTTCTGTGAAGGGAGAGGAATACGGCAAATAAGAAGTCCACCTTATCACCCACAGTCGAATGGACAAGCCGAGAGGTTTGTCGATACAATAAAAAGGGCACTGGGAAAATCATATAGTGAGGAAACTCCGAACGATAAGGAAAACCTGCTAAATTACAATATCAGAATGACATGGGTTCCTGGAGAAGTGATAGAGCGAGTCGGTCAAGTTGTCTACAATATATTAATATCAGTTTGACTACGTAATGTCCTCATAAGACCACACATCAACCAACTACGGCAACGATTCCTAGAAGAGATTTTGCCTCAATCTATTAACTTTTATGTGGATGATGATGAAACACCAACACCTAATTCGACAGATACAGAACTACCTACGACTTCATCAGTAGAAGTTTTTGAGACAACCAACGATAGTGAGGCTCACCCGCAACCAAATAAAGAGCCTCAGCAACGAGCTAATGAAGATTTGGAGCCGCAAAGATCTAATAGAAGACGTCAAGCACCAAATAGGTTTTCACCATATTAAAAGGGGGATGTTGGCAACAACTTGATTTTATAAGTTATCATTTTCGTTAGAATCAGAAAAATTTTCTATTGTATTTGTCACTTCAGTTTGTACCTTAAAACTAATTGGTTGTAATTTTTCCTTTATAATAAATTTACATATATTGATTGTTAACGAACAATCATAACAGAAACGAAAAATGACATGAAAAAAATGTAATCACATGTTTAAACGACTGTATGTATAACATTTACCGCTCGTTGTTGTGAACAATTTAATTCTTATTTTGTTTTCAATCGGAAATATAATCTATCCTTCAAATTTAGAGATATAAAAGTATACGTAGTCGTCCATTAAATAAAATAATTTAAATGAACTGACCATGTGTAAGCCATTTTGCAAAATTTTGCTTCTGAGTCTCTTCTTGATAACATTTTCATTCGCAAAAAATGATAACAGATTTATCTAAGATAAATTTTTGTCGCCATTTTTTGAAATTTAATATGTGGCAAAATTGTCATTGCTCAAGTCGGAATTTAAGCGGGAAATTGAAATGCCACTTAATATCGCTTAGCTGTACCGTACAAATTAAGCTATAATTAACTTTAGCGGGATAAAAAAAAAACACGCTTAATATCACAATAATAATATCACAAAATAAGTAATAATAAATAACAACAACAGCTGTTATGGTAGTGATGTCACTTATCAAATGTATTCGGTAATAACAAACTCGGTACAAGAAGAACAGCACTAGTAAAGTACGACAATCAGTAAACATACCTTCGATGTTGTACTTGTCGTAAGTTAGTTGTATATGGAAGCCAACAACAAAATTCGTACTACTGTTGTGAGAAGGTACGACAAGTACGAGACCTTGTGAAAACCCTAACTGTATTATGTGATTTCTCATAAATTTTTGCACCCAAGATCGAGTAAATTTATTTCAATAAAGTTATTATCATGTCACAAATACTTTCAACAGCAGAGTTGTATTCGCACTTTCAGTATCATACTATTTGTGAACAGGAAATGGGTATGTAAAGGAAATGTACTTCACTGAACATGTACATTAATGTAATAAATAAATAAATAAATTCCACATACAAATATCTTTAACTACATAAAAAGTTATTTCTACAAATAAAGAAATAGAAAAAATGGCTGACTGACAGATATGTACGATACAAATACATGCAAATCATCATGCCATCATCTTGTATAATTCCATAATGGCATTATGAAATACAATACAAAAAAAACGCGCTATTAAAATGTCTATCGTATATTTTACGGCTCATTGTTTTAATAAAAAAATTACTCTTCATATCTTGCAGAATAACCGTTACTTTCGTGCGATAATATAAACAATATCGAAAGAAAGTCAAAATTTGCTTAGGTTTAGCGCAGCTAAAATTTGAGTATATATTGTTTTCCTCACATATTTCACTGTTATGAATTTCGATTTTTTATTATGCAAATATTCATGTTGTCAACACTTAAATAAATGAAATACTGTCTTTTATTTATTTTTTAATTAATATATTTTTAAAATATTTAGTATTTTAGAAATTGCTACAAAAGTTGCTTAGGTTTTGCGCAATACTGTATGTATGTTTCACAAACTAGTACTTTTTAATACAGATTCATATAGAAAATCCCATCACTGATTCAATGCGCCTCAAATTATACACTTAGCTCTACAATTTTAATAATCATACTGTGGCAATGCCACTATCTTATATTTGAGTAACGGTTTCCCGCTATTTCTTGCATTCTTTTTGTTTGTTTTCACAGACAAAACGATCGTCGAACAGTTTTACGCAAGATATTCACTCGAACGGTTATAATTGGAAGTACAAGTTTAATTGATAGATACAATCGATTGAGAATATATGAAAATATTATTGGAATTTTGCTAAGAACATTATATCGCGTGTGTTTTTGTTGTGTTATTAGTGTCAATTGTGTTTGGTAAAACAATTAAAATGTGCTATTCTCCAATTCGCGTTAACATTGCAATAGGCAAATCTGACCAACGTCTTAAAGTCTTTATTCCCATAGAAGCATCTGCAGAACATTAGTTTGTTTTCTAATTACCTTCAGGTTTAGAATTTTTGCAAATATAAATCACAGGCAGTTTATAGGATTGACTTGTTGCTCGAGTTGCAGTGGGAGTGAGGAGGTCAGGAATCATTTTCATTAAAGCTGCTCCGTTTATGATATATGTAAAAATTTCTGTATTTCGGCGACTTAGATGATTGTTCGGAGTGACGACGTTGTGGTACACTTTTATTGTTCATGTCTGTCAACGTTGAATTAAATACCATACTCTATGGAAAATACTAGCGTATCAAATTAATAGATCTTTTTGATTGTTTGATTAATCGCAAAATTAATATCATCCATTAAGAGGCCCTTGACCTGTGGTTAAGTTGCAGCGACTTCAATTTTACATCAACTTATCCATGATGTAAGGTGAAGTTGGTGGTTTGTACAAACTAGTTGATGTAAAATCAAAGCGATTTTGTTTGTTTGACATGAACTTATCCACCAGTGTAATACCGCGTTTATGCTGCAACCGAAATCTTGATTGTCTAGATTTCATTCACAGGAACAGATGATTTGTGTATGGAAAATCAGATGGTTAGGCCACGAAATCTAGATATCTTTAGATTTCGAGTGCAGTATAAACATGTTTTAAGAGGAAGTTGCATCAACATACGCATTTCGATGAGAAACGTTCATGAGGCAACATTATCGGCAAAATGTAAATAAATGAAAAAAAAAATAAATTAAACATTATCGGAAAAATATAAACTAAATAAATATGATTTGTAGTGTTATTTATAAATATTTAAAGAAAATAAAACTTATGTTTTTTCTTAAAATTGGTGACATTTTCGCAGAACGCTCACCATCTTTCATTTCGACATCTGACAAGAAAATTAAGTTGCCTCAACTAGTTTGAGAGTGTAAGGGTAAAATCGAAGTTGATGACAACTTGAAGTCGGGTAACTTATCAGCAGGCCTAAGGGACCCTTTAACCGAACAAAGCCGACAAAAATTATTCGATTAATTTTGAAAAAGAGAACGAATTGGATACCCTGGTAAATACATATTGTATGTTGATACAAAAGTTGATGCTACCTACCGTGATTGTGGTGTAATTCAGTAAATTCTAATCGGTTGCTTAAAGTTGCACTATCGGTTTCGGTCGGTTTGTGAAAAACAGAGAATAAAACGAAATGCAAACATAATTATTTGTATTATCAAAGTACAATGGTATGTATGTATGTAAGTATATTAAATTTATGTATTTAGTTTCAATATTTTGCGGAAACTTTCGTATTTGTAATTAAGGGTAATATTTCAAAAGTCCCGAAAGTGAACGTAAACACAAAAGCCAACGCGAACGCCAAAGTCAAAAAATTTTAGTTTATACATATGTACATCACTTCGCGCTTGCGTTCGCTTACGAAAGCTGCCACTAAAATTTGTGGTTTATAATGCTGCCCTCAGACGTGCCAACAGTTGATTCAACCTGTCATAAATTGAATCAACTGTTGGTATGTTTGAGGGCTAGTTGAAGTTAGTTGGTCGTCAGTTGAATGAAAAATGAAAATTTTTTGATAATTTGGTGAAGTTGAACCAACTGTTGGTACGTGTGAGGGCCAGCTGTTCAAGCTGTTTTTCTTAATTTTTTCTTGACGTTGATCAAGCAAACACATACGCTGTGAGCGCAAGAACGTTGATCGAAAGAAATAAATCAATAAATAAATAGTAAGAAATAAATAAATAAATAATAATAAATAAATAATAACAAATAAATAATAACAAATAAATAATAACAAATAAATAATAATAAATGAATAATAAGAAATAAATAATAATAATTAATAAATAATCATTGCATGTTTCATCTGACATTCGCATGTCTTTCAATGTTTTAAAAGTTTTATATTTGAAAATGTATTTCAATTTATTAACCAGTACTTGGCCAAATTTTTTTCTTTAGTTTTTTATTTTTCTGTAATTATTTCTTCTTCTTCCTCTAAAATTACATCAATTCTTTGAAGCGCAAGGGCATCCGAATTCATGTTGACGCTTCAAAAATAATTTTTAAATGAAGTTGAATGAAAAGTTGATTCAAAAGTTGAAACGTGTGAGGAGAACGACCAACTGTCTTATTCAACGCAAACGTCAAAAGTTGAACCAACTGTTGGTACGTCTGAGGGCAGCATAAGTTGCCCAACTAAAATAAAAAAATTCAAGTTTAGTTGTCTTAGATCCGAGTTATTTTTAAAGTTGTAATTTTCTTTAAGATTAAGAGATCATCTTTTCTCCAGTTAGTGAAACAAAATTATAGATTAGAAAAGGTTCTCTTGACTGCAGTGCACACAATGAAAAAGATTAAAATGTTAGCTCTTTTGCAATAGATCAACAGATTTTAAGAACGCAAGTACCAACAATATTTAAGGGAGTGCACATAAATTGTGTACAAAACATAGGTTATTTTGGGGTGCAGTGTCGAATAAACTTTACAGTTTATATTAAACTAGATGTCTTTGCAAAAAACACGTCATATGTCCGTATTTAAAATGTATTGGTCCTGTCATTTAATAATGTTCTAACATAAGTGATGTCTATAATTTTTTTAAATATATTTATAATATGGGTTTTATTTTAGACCAGAGATTATAAATAATTTTCGATATTTTTAACTTGGCTGTACTGGTCAACAATTTTTAATGAAAATTATGCAACGTTAATTTCAATTTTCTCCAACGATTCTCCGGATTTTCCTGGCTTCTTCAGGGATATGTTTATTTTGATCTACAAAATTATGTTTGACATTGTTTTGTTTATTTTTAAACTTTTACATTTTACACTTACTTTTAGCCACAGTCAACCTACACTGTCTACGATCAAATTATAATTGGCGCTAATTTTGTCTATGTCCTCTTTGCTGTTTATTGTTTTGTTTGCTTTTTGTCCTATTCGTAAACTTTCTAGTGTCATTCGTTTTCCGTGTTTGTTTTCCATATCTAATCTTTTCGTGTTATCAAAGTCAGGCGTGTGTTCAGTGTCTAGTGCGTGTCGTGATATTCCCGTCATCGCTTTTTTTCTTTCAATGTCAATTTCGTGTTCCGCCAGTCGTACTCCAAGTGTTCCCTTCGTAGTACCAATGTAGACTTTGCCGCATTCGCCATTCCCCACTCCTCTACATGGTATTTCGTATACTACGTTGCATCGTCGTCCTCCGTCGATTCTGTCTTTGGTGTTCGATGTTGTGTGCGATTTGTGTGAAAATATTATGTTATCGTTAGGGATTAATAGTTTTAGTGATTTGTTGTCAGTTAGATGATTAATGAAAGTTGTACTAAAATATCGTCTTCCCCATTGTCATTAGTGGCGGTTTTGGTGTTGTACAAGTTTTCCCGGTCGATTTTCCCGTCAATTAATGACTCGATTAGTCCCAGTGGGTAGCCGTTTTGTTGTAAATCTTTAGTGAGTTTATGTATGTTCTTGTTCTTAAATTGTGCGTCAGTTGTATCCAAGACTTTGCCCATGAGGCCAAAAGCTGTGTCCATCTTCGTCTGTTCTGGTTGTGCAGAAAACTAGTTAATGATTCTGCGTGATGACATTGGTTTCGTATACCAATCAAAGAAGATGGTATTATCCCGTCCGTGCATGCATGCATGCTCCCTGAAGAAGCCGAGAAAATCCGGAGAAACTTTGGAGAAAATTGAAATTAACGTTGTATAATTTTCATTAAAAATTGTTGACCAGTACAGCCAAGTTAAAAATATCGTATATTTATAATAGTTTTATAAAAAATAAATGGTTTCCCATTACATCCCATGAAGGGACCGGGGAGAACTTCTCACAATCACTGAGCTGTGCGCTTTCCAGTTTCCACTCACTGATTGGGACCTACAGTTTTACACCGATTCCGAACGGTATTTTGAGAAGCTTTTTCATGGCTATATACTCGATAGTGTCGCCGTCACTATGCGAGGTGACCGCCGCCGAAAGAAATTTCTTTTAAGGTGGTCAGAGCAGGGTTCGAATCCAGGATCTCATGTGCAAGAGTCGCGCACACTGACCATTGCACCACCGACGGTCTCATATTTTTGCAACCCATTATTTATTTGAACTTTCAATTTCTAATTTTATTATTGTAAATAAGAATTTCAGTGAGTAAACAATATACATAATTTTGAATTATTTAAATAAAAAAAATTGAGCTATGTCCGTCAATTGCACTTCAGCCAAAATTGGCAACTAACTATGAGCAATGAAATTCAAAATACTTCCATATGCCCATCCGCGATTAAGATTTTTCTTTCAATTTGTAATTTCTTCAACTAACGTGAGGAATTGTAGCGTGTTTAATTTGACGACTGAAGTGTTGAGAAACGTTAACCCTAGAACACTAACTTTATTTCTTATACAGTAACACTAATCATTAGTCGAATCGACTAACATACATATGTATGTATATAAAAATAAAATAACCAATACATCATATAACTCATAGTGTAATAATATAAGTGGAAGCATAAGCCCAGCTGATCAGGCATTTTGTTATCGGGTTGTTTCTTTTTATCATTCTTTGTTTACGTAATACACTCGAAGTGTCAAACTTGTCGCATCATTTGTTTCACCGCCTGTAGTTTTTTTGATGGCTAAAAATATATAGAAGAAGTAACTAAAATTACCTACATACATATGTATGGACTTACTGATGGATACTTACCAATTTGGATCTTAAATGCGTTCCAACTTTCTGCCTATTACTTTTTTTTAATACATGTAATTCTATGCATGTAATTATTTACTTTGGCGTTTTTCCTTTGCCTCTCTTCGTATATAAAATGATTTTGACATATCGAGTGTATTGTCATAACAATAGTACAACAAAATTCTGTCAAAATCGTTTATTATTACAACAACACGCCACGCGTCGACTTATATTATTAGACTATGATATAACTAGGCAAATGTACGTGGTTTTGCCAAGACAACATATTTAGTATAGATCTGAAAATTTGTTAGACATTGCAACCAAAAATATAATAGGTTAATTACAGATTTTGTGGGGATTTTCTTAAATATTGTACTGAGAATGACTAGGGTTTCACTCGTTGTGTTTGTTGGCATTTAAGTGAAGAGAAATTTTGACTGTCTACTTGTACATCGTTTTTGTATCCCGCGTTATAACATGATTATTCCATACTTTTTTTAATTTTTATTTAAACATGGTTGGAATTTCTATAGTTAGATACTGTAACATCATCAGAAAACTGCTCGTGTATTGAAATATTAACCGAAGAGAGTAAGAGAGAGAGAGAGCAGAGAAACGAGGCACTTCACTCGTTTTTTGTTGGCATTCAACTCCTGAGTAAATTTTCGTCTCTATACCATAGTTGCCCTATGATCTCACACTACGCACGAATAATACGTTTGTTTACAACAATTTCAATCAAGGCTCATTGAAAACGTACAGTGCATTTTCGAGTATATTAATAAAAAAATTTTAATAATAAAAACAAAATACTACTAGATTTTCCTCCAGCTAACAAACAAAAGCATCAACCAAAATGCTTTAGCTGCATTACAGTTAAGTGGACAATTAAATCGTATTGATCCTCAAACTTTAGAAGACACCAAACGTTTATGTGGTTTCCGACAAGTCGATGATGAGCCGTCGGAATAAACCCGTTGATAAAATATGAGATTTACACAAAATGTATTGATTTTTATGTGATTTTGTTAATTTGCTTTAAATAAGTTTTTATTTCAAAAGTTTTACATGTGATTGTCTTTTACATTGTGATTATAAGCTTAACATCAATGTATGTATAATATGGGGGAAAATACATATGTATGCATAAATAAATAAACAAAATGAAAAAATTGGTTTTATATAATTAGTTTATATACTCGAAAATGCATGGCCACACATCAAACTGAATCATCAAAGTCTCCTTTTCCACGTGCCAAACTTTGAAGAGAAATAAAAAAGTTTCGGTACGTGTTTGCCGTTCACGCAAACTCTGCTTTCCTCTCTTCGTTGAAACAAATGTTTTTGACATTTCGTTTTTAACGCATTCGTTGTTTATGTCGAGTTTTCTGACAAATAATTTGATTTGTGATTTGTTTTAGTAAAGTAAAGTATTTGATTAATTAAAAATGGCTTGGTACAATCTAAAACGACTTATTAAATTATTTTTGCACTCCTTGTCCATTTTTACACGGCTTTTATTAAATTATTTTCACACTGTTTACATAGACTTTGAAATGTAAACAATTTTTTGACGATTCTTTCTTTATTTTGTATTTTCATTCGCAAGAGTTTGCAAACAAAAGTTTGTGTGTGGAAAAGCGATCGCAAACTTCAAAAGAAAAAACAAAAAAGTTTGCAAACAAAAGTTTGCACGTGGAAAAGGGGACAAACCATAGAGTAAATTTATAGTAGAGCCGCCATTTGTCTCATCTGACGTTTCCTTTCACACTCTTCGTGATGCGGTCGGTGTGATAGAGAGATGTTTGACGAAAAGTGATATACACCAGGTGGAATTACAATAACTTCTTGCTTTAATTTTTCATGCCATTTTAGTGAAAAACTGTGAAATTTAAATGTGTTTTAAACTTTTTTATTGACTGTTATTGTTAGCATACATTTGTGTTGTATTTAACACATTAATTTTAACACACAAAACGAAATGCCGTTGTTGTTATTTTGTTCGTTGTTTTGAATCATTGCCTCTATCTGGTATTAGTAAAGCAATTCTTTTCAACATCAAACGTGTATATCACACGAGGACAAATGTCAGAAATTTGGTGAGTGAAAGATTTTCTCTACCCATATTTACTCTATGGGACAAACTCACATTTTTTTGATTGTGTTAGTAAAAAAAACTCACACGTTCATCCAAAGACGCTTCACGCTTTTTTGTTTTTGCTTTTTCTCATTCATCTATTTCGGTTATATTTCTCAGAAACAAAAACGCTTGACCTTAAAAAAACGGCATAAATTTACTTTAGCACTAACAGTCTGATCTACACCAAAATTTCACCACCGACAAAAGCTTCTGGGCTAAGTACAAAAAATATTTTTTTCCCCGCGATCGGTCCACCTGTTTGAGATGTTTGAGATATAGGCATTTAAAGCCTGAGTACACATACAATCGCTCATATCGCAGGTGTTTATAATCCGATCTGGTTGAAATGGGTAACATTATTCTATTTCTTCTATTTCTTTCTATTTATTTTTATTAACCCATTGATGGGCTAATTTAAGAAAACGATTTTTAATCCTCACTTTCTTAATAAAAATTTTTTTCCCAAAAAAATGTCATATTGTGCTTATTCTTTGGTAGGCTCCCATAATAGACAATACCTTAACCTATTTTTTAAGGTATAATACTCAGTAATAACCCTTCACACAGAGACTTTTGTAATGATACCCATTTCAACCAGATCAGATAGTAAATGGCTGACTTTTGCCCGTTTATACATTCAAGCTTTGGGGACCTACATATGTATATGTCGGAAAATATGGACCAGCGCCCTTTTTTTTAAATCACCGTAATGCCCTATTAGCAAAAAAAAACGAAAAACATAAGGCATTTGGTGCTAAAGTAACTTAGTTAAGAATTTTCAACAAACATAAAATAATTTGACAAATAATAATAATTTTGCGACAAAAAAAAAATGATACGCTCTTTCTTTGAAATGAAGTTTGAAGGGATGAATTTGATGTGTGGCTGCGCTAAGCAAGACAAAATATTACCAACACATATGGTTTGCCAGCGTGAAAATGCCTACGTTTATTGGTAATATTGCCCAATTAAATAGCTGACCCTGTGTCCCACTGCATTGGCTGATATCAAACCATGAATTTGGGTAATTTTGCGCAAGGTTTTTTTTTCTGTGTATACTTTATCAGGCTGCCTAGGTTTGATTCAACCATAGACAAAGGAATTAACTAGATATCGCACATGCCTTGGGAAATTTCTTGTTCAATGAGATATTTTCTAGATGGAGCTGAATGCAATAATTACAACGTTTGATCCCAAACAAAATATACCTTGCGAGATGTATTTAGAACAGGTGATAGCAGTAGGTGGTGTAGGCAATATCAATAGGCATTTTGTTTTGTTTAGTGGGCCGATGCTGTACAAGTCAACACAAACGAATACCAACAATAACAGTACACCAAAAAAAGCTCATAACCAAAATTAATTTGAATTAGAAAGTGGGGAACACAACGACATGAAAAAAACTAAATTAGTTGGAAAATGATTCTATTTTTGTATTGAAAAAATGTCCCACATTATTGAATAAACGTCAGTGAATGTTATGAGAAACGTCAATGAAAGTTACAAAACGACAACACAGCACCTAGTGGCAGTACTTGACAACGCCTGTGGGATATCTACTTATTTCCTTTATCTATGATACAACCGTGGTAGAAATACAAGGTAGTAGTGTTAGCCCAGCCGATTTCCTTTCTTTACATTTCATCCTACCCAGTATATTTCGACTTTTATATGACCCTGAGACACGAGTCTTATGACCCTGAGACACGAGTTGCGACTTACGATGCTTCTTGGTGAGGGGGGGAAGAGAAGAAAGAGGGGTACCATAAGAGTCACGAATTGGAAATTCAGGGGGTATTTTATTTTAATGGTGGTAAAGCAACAGTGTACAAAAAATGGTGAAAAATAGTTTTGAAGCAATTTCATAACAATTTAAAGCAATACAAATGCAATTTTATCAGCCATTGTTCATTAATTTTTTAAAATGTTGAATTTGAGGTTATTATGAAAAATAAAGAAGATTAACCGACAATACGTCACAAAGAGTCACGCATAGTTGTATACAGAGAGTCATCGTCGGAAAGCACATGAATTTACGAAGCGTTACCAAAAGAGAATGAACACAATGTCCCAGGGTCGTAAGTCATCGTATAAAAGACGAATATGTCAAAGACACCCTTTAGATAATGGTAGAATAAGAAGGTAAACTCAGTGGACAGCTGATTTAAATTTTTTCTTGCTGTTAAGTTGGCCGCATGGTACAATAATATATACTTATTGTACCATGGTTGACCGCTTCTGTAAGATTCAAATGTTTTGCTTTTGTGCTTTTCTGTTTACAATTATTTGTAGGTACACTTAAGTGTTGATTTTGATATGAGGAGAACCTAAACAAAAACAAAATGTATGTTGTTGTTGCCCACAATTGTTGTTGTATCTACTGCGACTACTTGATATTTTTACTAAGCTTTAGATTATGCGTTTTACCCGTCTTTTCACCCAAGACTTTCGAGTACATAAGACGAGAGGTGAGGCAAGAGGAGTAAACAAACACGCACGAGACGAGACATGGTACAATAATATATGTATACATGGTAAAGTCGTTTGAACAGCTGATTTTATTTTTTTCATGTGATATTTTGCTTCAGCTGTTAAAATCACATGTATTTTGTTTTTGTACTCTTTTGCATTCTTGTTTTGTTGGTATGTATTTGTTTAGGGTTTGACAACTGAAGCGAATATAACAACAAAATGCCTGTTGTTGCTTACCATGTAGATATTATTGTATCATGAAATGAGCCTTTATCAGCTGAAAATTTTGATAATAACTCGGTACGGAAATTACAACAATTCTAATCATAGGGTAATGACGTATAGAGCTGCCATTATTCTCATCTGACAATTCCCTTCACACTATTCGTGGTGCGGTCGGTGAGATAGAGTTATTTGACGAAAATTGACTTACACCAGGTGGAATTTCAAAAATTATTGACCAAAATTTTTAATATAGTTTTGATGAAAAACTGTGAAATTTAAACACATTTTCGGCTTTTTTGTTATATTTTATTGTTTGCATATATTTGTGGCATATTTACACAAAATTTTAACACACAATGTCACGATCCAACCCTCATCTGAGAGCTGTCCTATCTGCGTGCTACACTGGCAACTTGTCGATTATTGCACGGCTAAGTCTCGCGGGCATGGGCGGGTGTTCGTTGCAGGCAGATAGAAAAATGATCGGCAATCATTTTATTTGTACCAGTGTACCAAAATTTTATCAAAACTAAAAGGGGCCGAAGACAATCAATCTGTAATAAAAATGTAGGAAACGGTGTTGGACTTCCTACAGGCTCCCTCCCACTGTCATTTTCCAATGACCATCCGTGGTAACTCCAGGCCAAAGATTATGGGTCACCCCTAATATCGTGCTTCACGGCCAAATACCTACCTTTCCTTTTCCTTAATCAGCCATAACCCAATCAACAAATTCCCGTACCAAAAAGCGTATAATTCACTATAATTTTATTGCCCAATTCGGGACTTCATATTATGATAAAATAAAAAATGAAGAATAGAAAATAATAAATAAAATAAGTAATTATAGTATCATAGTATCATAAATTTGAATAAGATTAATAAATAATTATAAATTTGATATGTTATATTATAGTAAAGCATCAAGTTTGTTCAATTCATTAATAATGTAAACTAGTGAAATGTATAATAAAGGGAATGAGAATTAAGTAAAAATAATTATAAATTAAATATATTATATCATGGCAAGACATAAAATTTGTTAAATTCATTAATAAATCAAGCTAATGAGATGTATAATAAAAGTGATGTGTATAAGGTGAATAAAAATAAAGAATTAAGTATATATATCATAGCAAAGCATAAAATTTATTTAATTCATTAATAATAAAAATTAATGAGATATACATATAATAAAAGTGATGTTATGATATAATAATAAATTAAGTGAGATGCATGCTAACATTAAAATATATGATATAAATCATATTTAATTAATTCTACCAAAACTTTCTAATCCTATTTGATCCATAATAATGAAACAAGTGGAGAAGCAATTATTTTCCAAACTCACATTATACAATCTATTAATGAAATCTTTCTTATCATCAATAATTGCAATTCTCCAATTGTCATAAACCCATTTAAATGATTTTCCATCTTCTGATTCACCCATTATATCTAATAGTTCTTTAACTGATATTATCATACTTAATGTGTTATTAACCCTTTTCTTTGTACTCTTTTCTTTTTGTTAACTAGGTTTATATGTTTGTTTTTGTTAACTAATTTTATGCACCTTTATTATTTATTTTGTTACTTAGTTTTAAGCTTGTTATTATTGTACTTTTTTACATTTGTTAAGTGGTTCTAAGCTTGTTGTTTCTGCACTTTTTTTATTATTTAGTTTGCTTCTGTTAACTAGTTTTAGATGTTTGGTTTTGTAGGCTTTCAATTTATGTATTTTTGAAATAAAATTGTTTGAAAATTCCGTTGAAAATATATATATAGAAAAGAGATTGAGCGTGTTTTATTAATTATTTTATTTTCATTTTTCTTCTCCGTTTCAATTTACGATGCGAGTATGATTTCGTCGAGATTATGGGTTATCTATATGTAATAATACATTATACGAAAGTATATGTGCGTATATATGGTCGCGTATATATACATATATATATATAGGAGGATGGCGAATCGAACGATATCTGGCACTATAATCAACCACACACTTCACCTTTTACGTGTGTATTTGCTGATTTTTTTTTCTGACGTAAATACGTCTGTATATATATATTTTATATATTTAATTATTACAAATATATGTTGTTTATTTATTTAGAATGGTGGTTTTGGATTTCCTCACAATCTCTTCCTATAATCGGTGGCTTTGTAGTTTTTGGTTTTGAGCTGAAGTTGTTTACGTTCTCCGTTATTTGTTGTCGTCTTTTGATTGCTCTTTATTTTTTTCTTTTGTTTCGATGGTGTTAATTTTTAATCATATTATTTCCATTTCTGATGAAAAGTGATGTCAGAACGGAGATTTTTCAGAAGACCACGTCCATTCTCAGCCACGTTCACCGCCAAAAAGGAAGTTGGCTGCGGATGCCATTCATCATGGCGACCCATTTCTCATCTTTTGGTGGTTGTAAATGGGAGTAAAACACAGAGTTGTATTTCGATGGATCTTACCGTCCTAGCTTACTCTGTTCACACCGCTCCTATAACCACTGAAACGGTACAACAAATCGAATTTATTGATGGATGGTTTGAGTCAATGCCTCTATCTGGTATTATTAAAGCAATACTTTCCAACATCAAACCGCCCATAGACTAATACATACATAGATACTTTTATTCTCTCAATAAATTAAACGTCATAGGTACGGTGTAAAGTAAACATTGGATGGCGGAAAACATGGGTTCAATAATACCAGATAGAGGCAATAGTAAACAACGTTCAAGAAAGGAACAATAACCGAATTTCATGTTTTTGTGGCAAACTTGTTGTGTTTGATACAATTCAAATGTATACCAACGATAAAAGTCAAAAAAATATTGCAAAATACATTTACATTTTTCAGTTCTACACAAAAATGACATGAAAAAGTTAAGTGAACATATTTTGTAACTCCACCTGGTGTAAGTTAATTTTAAATTTAATTTCTCTCATTTCCACAAACCTACGACGAAGAGTGTGAAATGAAACGTCAGATGAGAGAATAAAAATATCTATTGTAGTGACAAAATGAAAGACCAAAGTTTGTTGCGTGTACTTTTCTTTATTGTTCACAATCAACTGAAGACGACGTCTTCTCCTTTAATCCACTGAACTGATTGCACCACAAAGTTGGCTGCAGTTCGGAAGATTTTACATATGTAGATACTAAAGTTAACTGAATATGCAAAAGTTGAATACTCAATAGATGGCGGTGTGCCATTACAAATTAGTCGTTCCAATTATCGATTACACAATTCAAAGTACATAATGTTATAAATATACTATTAATAAGAGATATGACAATTACCATAATAAATAATCTAGTAGGAACGGTATAATTCATTACAACTCGGCCATCCTGACTATTGATTGTCCTCAATCAAATTTACCTATCTAACCATTTTCGCATTCGCGAAGCTTCAATTACCCCATCGTATGGCAGCTGGGTAATCTGGCAGTTCTCGATAACTCTAATAACGTACCGATCGTTAGGTAAAACCTTGTGTACTACATAAGGACCTCGGAAAATTTCGTTCAACTTTTTGTTCTTTCCAACCGTAGTATCAACATAACGAATGACAACAAAATCACCCTCTTGATAAGACTTCGAAGGTTTGCTTCGGTTCAGAAAATACTGCAAATTCTTCGACTGCGATTTCATAATCGCCTCATATGCATCAGTTCGAATTTGCTCAAGGTCACGAATATGCCCATCAGAATTCTTTCCCTGCAAATATTCGGTTAAAAAATCAATTGTCGTACCCCGTTGGTCAACACCAAATAGTATCCTGCTAGGAGATTGCCTGGCCGAACAATGAGTTGTATTATTCATAGCGAATTCAACGCGT
The DNA here is from genome assembly GCA_963931995.1 of Phaonia tiefii. Lineage (NCBI taxonomy): Eukaryota > Metazoa > Arthropoda > Insecta > Diptera > Muscidae > Phaonia > Phaonia tiefii. The sequence continues at coordinate 213,869,050 of OZ008370.1, read as the reverse complement.
ATCAACATTTGAGACCAATCGGCGTGATTCAAGGGGTCTGTTAATTTACTCAACATTGCCCTAAGTACCCTATTCACCCTTTCAACTTGACCGTTTGCCTGTGCGGATGCTACTGAAATTCTAACATGATCCACATTATTGGCCAAAAGAAACGAACTGAACTCCGAGGATGTAAAACACGAACCGCGATCACTAATAATTCGCCTAGGTCTCGAATAATTAACAAAATATTTTTCCAAACATGCAATAACTTCCCTTGTACTGGTCGACTTAACTGCGAATAATTTCACGAATTTAGTAAATGCATCGATCACAACTAAAATGTGCTTCCGTTGAGAACTCACGGAGGGGAGTGGACCAAAATGGTCAATGTGTATTGTGTCAAATGGTATAGGCTTCTTAGGAATGTTGTATAAATTTCGCTCATTTATCCTAACGGGAGGAGAGCACATAATACACCGCAAACAGTTCCTTATAAAATTCTCAATTTTCCCCTTCATATTCTTAAACCAGTAGTTCTTCCTAACCTGCTCATATGTTTTCTCAATACCCATGTGGCAAATTTTCTCATGTACTAGTCTAATAACATTCTCCACTAACTCGTCGGGAACGTACAGCAACAAATTGTCACCACGGTCCTCTCGAAAAACTATACCATCGGCTAACTTAAAATTCGCCACTTCTTCGTGCTCCAGTCGCAGTTTCATCGTCGTAATTTCATCATCCCTATTTTGGGCAACTTGAATAATAAAGTCTAGTTCTCCCTCATTAGACACATTCACAGTTCTACATGGTATAATGTTCGGTATATCAAAATCCTCATCATCCCCAGGGTAACTATCGGCGGGGCCATTACATAGAACAGCAGACGTCGGTAAACTAACATCGTCGTATGTAGGCGAGTCCTCGGGGTCCGGAGGTTTAACATGAACGTCGGTACCATCCTTAACACCAAGACTGCCCTCTGCTCCATTCGAGTCAACACAAAATCTGTCCACTATATTGCGACGGCAATCGTCTGATGTTACCGTTGTCCCATGACATCTGCTCAATGCATCTGCATGACCCATCGTCGTGCCCCCTCTATGCATAATTGTATAATCATAATGTTCCATCTGTAATGTCCACCTAGCAATCTTCGGGCTTATATCTTTCTTGTTCAATGTAAGGGCAAGGGCATTACAGTCGGTCACTATTTTAAAGGGAATACCTCTTAAATAAATATCAAAGCGGTTCAGAGCATGTATGATAGCCAGGGTCTCTAGTTCAAAACTATGCATCCGAGATTCCGATGCCGAAGTAGCTTTAGAGAAAAAGAAAACGGGATGAAATTTTCCATCCTTCTGTCTCTGTAAAAGCACAGCTCCAAATCCAACCTTACTAGCGTCTGTATGCAATTCCGTATCATTGCGAGAGTCATATATAGCCAAAACCGGGGGGGTCGTTAATCTCCCCCTTAGTTCGTAGAACGCCTGCTTACAAGATTCATCGAAATCGAAACTCTTCCCATACCTCAGCAAGCGTAGAAGTGGATGTACAATTCCCGCATAATCCTTTACAAATTTCCGAAAGTACGAAAACAATCCCAGACATGACTGCAGCTGTTTAAAATTCACCGGCGGAGGATATTGTGCCAGGGCATGAAGATGAGTATCATTCGGACGAATACCACACCCATTCACAGTGTAACCCAAGTAGTTTATAGTCCCATAAGCAAAACTGCATTTTTTCAAATTCAATTCCAGACTCAATTTGGCTAATCGCCGCAAAACGTCGGATAAGATAATGACATGCGTATCAAAGTCTGGCGTAGCTATAGATATGTCGTCAAGATAAACTATTATCCTCCCCGATTTAATAAAATCACGCAGAGCGCAGTGTATATACCTTTGAAAAACCGCTGGCGCATTCTTCAGACCAAAAGGCATACAATTGTATTCAAATTGCCCGTCGGGTGTCACAAACGAAGTATATTTTTTCGATTCCTCATCCAACTTCACGTGAAAAAAACCATTCTTTAAGTCCAGAGTTGTGAAATATCTATTTCCTCCTAAATATTCCATGCACGTTTCTATAAGAGGCAATGGGAAATTATCCCGTACGGTGATCTTATTCAACGCACGATAATCCACACATTTACGGTACTCCCCATTTTTCCTTAAAACCATTACAACTGGTGAAGCATTCGGCGAATCACTTGGCCTAATTATCCTCTTCTCCAATAATTCACTAACAATTTTCCGCAGAGCCGTACGTTCCGCAATAGCCAGTCTACGTGGCCGAAAATGAAATCGAGTTTCACAGTTCAACCTAACGGTCATCCTATAATCGTAGGGGACAACCTCAGCACCACAATTCAAGTATTGTTCCTTAACTATGTTCCTAATAATATCCCCCTCACTGCTGCTCAGCATTGGGTTGACGTCGATCTCATCAAAGTCACCACATATGTCAATGGCCACATATGTCAATGGCCAAACTCGAACGACGACAGTGCTCGTTCACCAATCGTCTCAATGTCGGAATCCACATATTCGCACTGTGAATCCTCAACAAAAACATTAGGCTTCGCCGCCAGAGCGGTGGGTAAAACATTAACCATCGACAGTGAAACTCCCTGAGGCATGTCCGCACTCAACGAACAAAAACTTAAATGCTCAAATTTAGCAAAATTCAGAGGATTCAACTTATCCACAAAATTCACAGATTTATTCATATGACACAAACGAATGTTAAATTTATCGAGAAAATCTCGTCCGAGTAGTAAAGGCACAGGTAAAGTTTCATTAGGAACAACAAGTAATGTAATGGAATGTATTTGATTCGCAAATGAGATCTCAGATGTTAATTTACCAAAAGTGTATATTCTCGTCTTATCAAGACCATGGAATTCAGTCTGTCTTCTAACTCTATTGATCTGAAACGGTATTTCAGATTCGCGTACCAAATTTACCGGGCTGCCAGTATCGAAAAGGGATAAAATAATTTTAAAATCACTAAGCTGTTCACCATTCAAATTCATAAACCTTAAACATACCATATTAATGATATTAACGGAGTTTGCGTCTTCATCAGCAGTCAAATTGTCCTCAGTAACAGCAGCAATCGTTGTCTTCAGTCTTTGCATACGCTTCGTGTTATTGCATGACTTACGATCATGCCCAACTTGCCAACAATTAAAACAAACACCAACGGGTCTCTCTTCGTAGGGGCACTGCGATTTCATATGTCCCATTCTTGAACAGTTGTAACATCGTACTCCGTCGCTATCTGGTTTTGTTACAATGGATTTTACTCCGCTCACATTTGTTCTGTTGTTATTTGCAAAACCCTCTGAGTTTCCTCTTACGCTTTGTCGTTGTTCATACATATCAACTGCACTTTTTACTTCATCCATAGTTTTCGCAGCAGCAAAAAGAATAAAATCAGGCACCTGTCCCTGCAAACCCTCTTGTACAAATGCAACGAGCTCAAAATCACTGACGTCACTACGAATGGCAATAGATTCCATCTCCATGACATACCGGCGAACACTTTCATCAGTTTTTTTAAATCGACGACGTAGGGTGTTATAAATTTCCTGACGACTAACTGTTCGTCCAAATTCTTTAATTAATTTAGATTTTAAATCTGCATATGTCATTGCCCCTCTTCCAAGGAGCAAACGAGCGGAGCCAATCAAAGAGTTCCGCAGAGTTAAAAATTTAAGAAGTTCATCGGCTTGTACATGTTGTAATACTTCCTCGAGATTTCGAAAGAACTCCATGATTCCATATGTGCGATCTTCTCCACTAAATTTTACAATGGCATGTTCGATTTCTTGAAAATGAATTGTACGTTTAGGTGCAGCAGAGTTATGTACATCATCGGTCATCCTATTGCGTTCCATTTCTTCAATTTCTCTGCGCAGCCGTAAAACTTCATGACGTCGTCGTAAAATTTCTATTTCATCATCCAATTTCTCAGCTTCTGTTTTGTTTTGTTCTTTGTTTGCTGACGTCATAGACACACAAATAGTAGAAGAGTTCTGAGGGCCCAAATTTTCAGCTACGGCGGCAACATTCGAATTAACGGTCGATACGTTTGTGTTCTCTGCTATGACCGGGTGAGTGGAAAGCGTCGTAGCAGCACAAATCGCAGCTTCAGTCGATGCGGCGGTGACGGAGGGAATTGTAAAATTTTTATCGGAGGAATTCAAGGCAGAGGGGATCGGAGGGTTTGCACAAGCAACAGCAGCGGTGGTTACAAGAGTCGAAGCGAATGTGAGCTGAGGGTTAACACCAGAGAGCATTAAAGATGTTAAAACGGCATCATACGGCGGACTATCCGACTCAACGAGTGGCTCAGATTCGTCATTCTCACCTCCGTCGGCATTATTACTTTCATCTTTTTTGTCGATTTCGGTGACAACGACGGTAGGGTTCTCTCTTTAAGCGGCTTCCACAATATTTCGGTGTTCAGAAAAAATTCTGCGAAGACCATCGGCAGAACATCTGCTTGGAACAGATATTCCCACATATTTTAATGCATCTTGCAGTTGTCTTTTATTTAAATTCAATTCCATTTTGTTCTTTTAAGGGTAATCCCACTTCTGACGATGTAGTGACAAAATGAAAGACCAAAGTTTGTTGCGTGTACTTTTCTTTATTGTTCACAATCAACTGAAGACGACGTCTTCTCCTTTAATCCACTGAACTGATTGCACCACAAAGTTGGCTGCAGTTCGGAAGATTTTACATATGTAGATACTAAAGTTAACTGAATATGCAAAAGTTGAATACTCAATAGATGGCGGTGTGCCATTACAAATTAGTCGTTGCAATTATCGATTACACAATTCAAAGTACATAATGTTATAAATATACTATTAATAAGAGATATGACAATTACCATAATAAATAATCTAGTAGGAACGGTATAATTCATTACACTATGTGTGTATTAGTCTATGAAACCGCCCATCTGCAACACACCAAATGCCAGCAATTTACTGAGAGAGTTGGCGTCTCTATACGTCATTACTCAATGGTTCTAATGGAGAATATACACACATCAAGCGGTTTGACCATAGAGTAAATTTATAGTAGAGCCGCCAGTTGTCTCATCTGACGTTTCCTTTCACACTCTTCGTGATGCGGTCGGTGTGATAGAGAGATGTTTGACGAAAAGTGATATACACCAGGTGGAATTACAATAACTTCTTGCTTTAATTTTTCATGTAATTTTGGTGAAAAACTGTGAAATTTAAATGTGTTTTAAACTTTTTTATTGACTGTCATTGTTAGCATACTATTGTGTTGTATTTAACACAATAATTTTAACACACAAAACAAAATACCGTTGTTGTTATGTTGTTCGTTGTTTTGAACCATTGCCTCTATCTGGTATTAGTAAAGCAATTCTTTTCAACATCAAACGTAAATATCACACCAGGCCAAATGTCATAAATTTGGTGGGAGAACTAGTAGATCTACCATAAGTATTAATCTATGGGTTTGACCAACAATGTGAATGTATTAGTAAAATATGTTTGACATTGCATATACACTCGTCAAACGTGGTACTTCAAACCAAGGGGCAGGAGGTCCTATGCCACAGCTGATCAACCTTATAGTTGGCGAAACATGCAGGATAAAGTAACAAAGAGAAATAGCGATAGATGACTGGAAGTATGTATGTAGGGTTGCTCAATGCGTTTTTCTGACATTTGGGTTTGTGCATTGAACCAAAAGTACAAAGCTCATCAACTGGGAGTATTTTTGTGATAATTAAATCGAAGAAAAAAGGGATAACAAGTGAAATAAAGCAAAATGTGTTAGAGAAGAACTATTTATAGAGATTACAATTGAAACACAAATGTATTAAAATAAAGATTTTGTTCATTCTGCGTGGGTTGCCAAGTTTGTTTAACTTTGTGCTCCAACTTTTCCAGTGACTTTTCTTGGTTTCCGGTTGCAAACCCTTAGTATATTACTCTATGCATGGTAAAATAAGTAAGGTAAACGCACTAGGAATTGTTACAACAATCACAGGCATTTTGTTTTTGTTTGGTGTCCATAATCTGTCAAATTTTCGTCATGTGTGTATCTACTGTAAAAGTAAACAAAAAATTACACAAACAAAATGCATGTGAATTTGACATATAAGAAACACCAAAGCAAGAAAAATGTTGAAATCAGCTGTTCTAATGAGTTGACCTTACTTATTTTACCATGACTCTATGCGTCAGCCCATATGATTTCCTTTGTTTACATTTCATCGTACCCAGTAAATGTCAAACATGGTAGAATGAGAAGGTAAACTCGGTACACAGCTGATTTAAATTTTTTCTCGTTGTTTAGTTGGCCGCTTCTGTCAGTTTCAAAGGTGTTGCTTTTGTACTTTTCTGTTTACATTTATTTGTTGGTATATGTATGGGTTGATTTTGACATGAGGAGAGCCTAAACAAATACAAAATGCCTGTTGTTCTTGCCCACTATTGTTGTTGTATCTACTGCGACTACTTGGTATTTTTACTATGATGTCAAAGTTGTTTGGGTGAGTGCGTTCTCGTTTGATTTCATCTACCCATAGAGTAAATAGGGGTAGAGAAAATCTTTCACTCACCAAATTTCTGACATTTGTCCTCGTGTGATGTATACGTTTGATGTTGAAGAGAATTGCTTTACTAATACCAGATAGAGGCAATGGTTCAAAACAACGAGCAAAATAACAACAACGGCATTTCGTTTTGTGTGTTAAAATTATTGTGTTAAATACAACACAAATGTATGCTAACAATAACAGACAATAAAAAAGTTTAAAACACATTTAAATTTCACAGTTTTTCACCAAAATGCCATGAAAAATTAAAGCAAGAAGTTATTGTAATTCCACCTGGTGTATATCACTTTTCGTCAAACATCTCTCTATCACACCGACCGCATCACGAAGAGTGTGAAAGGAAACGTCAGATGAGACAAATGGCGGCTCTACTATAAATTTACTCTATGCATCTACCTATGTTCACAATTGCACATGTATGTGTACATTTTTATCAGCTGATTTAGACAATAACTGGGTATGGAAATTACAACAATGCTAATGCTACTACCCTACAAGAAATGAATGATGGAAACTAACACACACAATATTTTTGCACTGATACACTTGCAACCATTTTATACTGAGTTCCATTTGCAAGAGTGAAACAACCCTACAAGAATAGTTTCGGTCATTCGACTGTCAGTGTTGATGGAAACTTGAATTTGTTGACGTTTAAAAAGTAAAATTTGTGAATCCTCGGCAAAGTGCAACGACAAAAGTTTCATTATCGTTAAATATCGTGGAAAAAAATAAACAGTGGAAAAGAATAAACTTATGTGATCCAAATAACAAAGATAATGATTCTGAAAAATGAGGCATTTAAAAGCCATCAAAAAGTAGTGGAAGATTCTGTCTGGCGTGCCTGGCCAAACTCAGGACAAAATCATTAATGAAGTCGGCAGCATGCTCCCTTTCCTCACCATTACAGCGGTGCAAGAGTTAGAGCAGAAATTGGGAACCCCAGATTTTGCTCAAGCAATATCAACAAACTAAAATGTATGGTTCGATATTTTAATATTTTGATATTTATACATACTTCTTCACAGAAAATATAGTGAAAGAGGCGTCAGAGGATGTCAGCAGTGTCTGTCCCCCAATGTTCACGGATAACCTGCTTGATATATACAATTGGGATGAGAGGTTGGAAAAGCATGCGATAGGGAAGCTTATGTGGTTCAACAAAACTGCGTGGTATGTACATATTTTTGTCTATAAATGATTAAATAATTATTAATTTATATACATTCATATATACTTATTATTATTAATACATATATTTATATATCTCCTTTTCAAATTTTAGATGTGCTAAAAGACAATTGAACGAAGCCACCATAGGATGAAGCAGAAGATTTATTAAAAACAAATTGTAAATAAGTATTTTATTTTGCCCAGTTACTACTTTATTCATTTTGAATCGATTATTCTTATTCATTCACTCCGATTCTTGACTAAGAATCATTCATTGTCATTTATTATACAATTACATATTAAAAATATATAAAAATAATAAAAATATACCATAAAATCATTAATAACATCGTCTTTTATTATAAAAGCTATACCCATCACCTTTGACTGATATATCCATCAAATTTGATTTGTCAACTGTGATGGGTATATCTATCAAGTATGATTAGTCAACTGTGATGCATATATCTATCAACTGTGACTAATACTCATATAATCTTTGATTAGTGAACAGCACTAGAGTGAGCAGCTCAGGTATATGTTTTATAGGCGACCGAACCCATAAGTTCGAGGGAGATACAAAATCACACGTACACAAAAGTTTCCATCAACTTTTTCATTTCGGCCTTAAGAATGTGATAGAAACTTTGATGGATATACCCATCAACAATGACAGTCAATTGACCGGTCAAATGACTGTCACTGTTCTTGTAGGGTACCTTGTACATGGTACAATAATATCTTCATGGTAATTGCAGCGCGCGTTGTTGTCGTTGTAGGCAGCAACAACAGCCATTTTGTTCTATTCGCTTCAGCTGTCAAACTCTACACAAATACATACCAACAACACAAGAATGTAAAAGAGTACAAAAACAAAATACATGTGAGTGTGACAGCCGAAGAGAAGAAGCTCATGAAAAAAATGAAAACAGCTGTTCTTACGACTTTACCATGAACATATTATTGTACCATGACCATGGTAAAATGAGTAAGGTAAACTCGTTAGAACAGCTGATTTCAACATATTTCTTGATTCGGTGTTAGTCTTATGTCAAATTCACATGTATTTTGTTTGTGTACTTTTTTGTTTACTTTTACAGTAGATACACACATGAAGATAATTTGAAAGATTATGGACACCAAACAAAAACAAAATGCCTGTGTTTGTTGTAACAATTCCTAGTGCGTTTACCTTACTTCTTTTACCATGTACCATGACCTTGTAGTTATTTGTACCATGGTGGGAAGCAACAATAAAATGTATGTTGTTGTTGTCATCAATTACAACAACTTATGCAACGGCTGCCATTAGTAATTTTATTATCGTGATTAACAGGTAGAAATGCGGGAAAAACAAAAGAATTTCTTTGGCCGATTACACATGGAAGATGGCTTAAACAACATTGGTCTGTAAGCAATACACAACACTGATATAGAGCTCAAAGAAGAAGTAAAGAAAACAAATTATCGGAAGCGTAAAAAAAAGTAAGCTGAATTAACAACAAATACTGGGATATATCATTAAAAAATATTAATATTAACAAATAACGACAAAGCTATTAAAAGTATAAATTTACACTAATTGTAAACAAAATAAGAGGTTTTTGAATGTTATCTCAAAACTGAGGTGTTACTGAGTTCGTATTGGTTGACGTGTCTTTTGTTGTGGAATAGACGGATTCTCAACTCAGTACTGGATCGTTTATTTGTCGCACGTACGTGAAAAGAGAAAGTGGGCCGACTTTGTCTGCAAGTGAATGAATACTATTCAATATAATATTTGTTATATACATATGAAGGGATTTGATTGCATCTGAATCAAAATGTAAGTATAAAAAAGGGTATTGAAAACAATAATTTAGAAGAACAGCTCAATTAAACGATATCGTAAACAACGATAACGTATATTTAAAAATGTGTTTTAAATTTTGAAGAAAAATAAGTAAGCCCTAACTAAGAAAACAATCGAAATATATTATTTGAGTCATCAAGATGTATTTTATGAAACTGTATTTGTATTTGATAAAACAAATAAATTCAATAGATAGGCACTGGACTGTTTGTTCGATTGCAATTTTTTCTTCTGCAACATAATGCAATTGTTAGAGTCGTTTATGTTGACTTTGACCTTATTGTTACTTACATACAGTTGATGACAAAAATAATAGCAACGCACGACTGTAATAAAAGTCTTAGGAGCAAATTTCTTTAACAGCAAAATTGGATTTTTTTTGCCTGGTACAGCATTAAATGCGGATTTAAAAGAAAAAAGTTTGCGGAAGTCCATATTTTCCGAAATATAGGTCTCCAAAGCGCGAGTGTATAATCGCGCATAACTCTGCCATTTATTATCCGATCCTGGTGAAATAAATTTCATAAATCGTTAAATTTATATTCCAATTAGTCGCTCAGGCAGGGGGATCATATTCCCTCTGTAGCTGAAGTCGATGTGTGATAAAATCAGAAAAACCGCGAGAGTTTTTAGCAATAATTTTTTTATTTTGGTGTGTAAAAACTACAACAATGGACAACAGAAATAAAAGACAACAACAACAACGACAAAAGACAAACACAAACCAAAAGACAAGAACAACAAGTTGATTAAACCAAAAAAGTGAGGTTAAAAAACTTTTTTTAAATGAGCCCTCAATGGATTAATAAAAGGAAATATATTTATATACAGAGATATAGAGTTTCACAAGGGCTTTGTAATGATACATATTTCAACCAGATCCGATGATAAATACCTGAGATATGACCGATTATATACTCAAGCTTTAAAGGCCTATATCTCAAGAAGTTGGACCTAGCGCAAAAAACAAAACTTATTTTTCAACTCAGCGCAAAAGCCTCTACCGTTGGTGAAATTTTGGTGCAGATCTGATTTTGTTGCTAAAATAGTTTTATCTGCAATTTTCGACTTGATTTTTATCAAATGTTCACTGCTTTCGAAAATGAAAATGAAGTTGTGATGAAGAGGAAATGGTTCTATAAAAGTTTGAATATATCAGAATATATTCCAATGCCCTGCGATAATGTTCAGAAATTGCCTATTATGTATGAATATTTACCAAATAATTATTATTTGACACCGAAAACCCACTAAAGCGAACCACAGACTTGTCATCCATGAGCATGAACATCAGCTGTCGTTGATGTTTATGGTCAAATGTTTATTTAACAAAGAAGAATATAATCGAAGCTGTTCGCATCACTATCATATTCATAAAATGTTTTGTTAATTTTTTTTTCAAATTCACCAGTCAGACAAAAAGTTATCGACCAAGCTCATGCTCATGAAGGACAAGTATGTGGCTCGCTTAACGCCCCCCACCGCAAAAGAGACACTAAGCGTGTTTGCTTATATAATCGCTTGTTTTGTATGCGAGAACGTAGCGACGTGAATAAATTTCGCTAACTTTAAAGAACTTTTTTTTAAACATCTTTTACTGATTTCAATCTTTTTCATATTTTTGAATAAAATTACTAAAATTACTTTTCTTTGCAACTTAGCAAGCGATAATCACTTGCTTGTAACCAAAAACCGACTAATTTTTGTCCATCTCTAAGTGCAGCATATTACATCAATATAATATGTACAGCATAATAAAAAAAATAAATGGTTTCCTATTACATCCCATGAAGGAATCGGGGAGAGCTTCTCACAACCAGTGAGTTTTACACCGGTTCCGAACGGTATTTTTTGAAAAGCATTTTCGTAGCTGAATACTCGATAGTGTCGCCGTCACTATGCGAGGTGACCGCCGTCGAAAGAAATATTAAGGTGGTCGGATCAGTGATCGAACCCAGGATCTCACGTACAAGAGGCTCGCACACTACCCATTGCACCACCGACGGCCATATACTATGTACAGCATAAATCCGATAAAAGTACCAATACAAATATAAATGAAGTACGTGTTAACAAAACGAAATACATGTTACCAAAAGATTGCAATATGCAAACACAGGCCTGCTGCAGTGACCAACTGAAAAATTGCGGAACATTTTATGGACAGATGAAACAAAAATTATTTTGTATAGTGATGCACGCACGGTCCCGAAAATTTGTAAGACTTCGACCGAATACGTTGCACGTCCCCCAGATAGGTCCAAAACAGTCAAACATGGAGCATCAAGCAAGTATGGGAACTCAAATGAAAGGGAAAAGTCCTTTAACTTTCGTGAAAATTCTGTGTATCCAGATAACACTATTTAAAAAACTGGATTCCCATTATATTCCATGAAGAGATTGGGGAGAGGTTCTCACAACTAGTGAGCTGTGCGCTTTCTAGTTTTTGCACTCACTGTTAGGGACCTACAGTTTTACACCGGTTCCGAAGGGTATTTTGAAAAGTTCATAGTTAGGTGCTTGTCGTCATCACTAAGCTAGGTGACCGTCGTCGAATGAAATGTATGGTGGTCAGAGTAGGGATCGTTCTCATGCACAAGAGCCGGGCACACTACCCATTGCACCACTGACGGCTAAAGATACCTAGGGTATATTATGTCTCCTATGCTTTACACTTTTTCCGCATCGATTGGTATTCTACATACATACAGACCGTCGTAACTCAAAAAACAGTTTCGAGTAAAACGACTTTGAAAGTTTCAAGTTGTATTGTATTAAAATTAAATTGTATTAAATTTAAAAATACTCTCAGGCCGAACTTAAAAATAATTTTGATATCCGAATCAATTTATCTGAAGGAGAATATTTTGTATTATTCAATTCAAAAAAACATAAATTTTAAGTTATGAGGGTGTAGAAAATAAGACTTCATCCACAAGGACTTTAAAAAATGACGTAAACGAATATTTTAATATTTTTTTGTATTATTCATATAATATTTTGTATTATTCAATTCAAAAAAACATAAATTTTAAGTTATGAGGGTATAGAAAATAAGACTTCATCCACAAGGACTTTAAAAACTGACGTAAACGAATATTTTAATATCCAACGACTATTCACATTCATCGGACACAAAAGCGAAATTCAAAAATAATTTAAAATAAACACGCGCAGTTTCCCTTCTGTCGACTGTTTTTATGACACACCTATAATTTTGTAATAATAATTTGTTAAAAGATTAAAAAACTATTTTAATTTGTAGACATTTTTAACCATATACATATGTTCTTTAAAGCGGGGTTATTAAATTTTAATTGAAATTAATTTTTTTATCATGTTATTTTTTATAACAATTTATGCGAAGTGGATTTGTTAGGGATAGCCAGAAAATTCTGTTTTCCAAAATTCTGTCTTACAAAAATTCTGTTTTTTTTCCAAAAAAAAATTCTGTCTGACTAAAATTCTGTTAAAAAAAAATTCTGTTCTATTAAAATTCTGGTTTTTGAAAAATGTTATTCCCCTTTCATTATGAGAAAAAAAAAATAAAATGCCGTTAAATTATTTATTAAGAATTAAAGCCAGTTTATTATGAATAAGAAATGTTACATATAATAATGTATGTGTATGGTTAGATATTTATTCGTTGGAAACAAATTATGAAATATGTAATAAATATTTAAAGAGATTAATGGATTTTCAAAATCGATCTAAAAAAATTCATATCATTGAAAAACATATTAATTTAAAAGAAAAAAATAACAAACATTAAATAAAAACACAAATTAGTTAAAAATCAATTAATTTAAGACAAAGTTAAAAATATAACTGAAAACAATATTTAATTAATTATAAACTAAGTTTTTTGCTATTCTTTTTAAATATTGTAGTTTTCTTAAACGATTAAATTTTTTTACAATACGTGAAATATTTTTTTTTTACATTTCTTTTATTTTTTTTTAATTTTTCTCCATTCTCAATCTTTGAGACAATATTTTGAGAATAGATTAATTCTCCTTTTAAATGTTCTACAATTTTGTAGAGTCCGCTTTTTTTTCGTCCAACTACAACACTCAAACGTCGGTGCCATGACTCGACATTGTTTGTAGTTTTCGGGTATTTTTCAGAATACTCGCAATCAAATATCGTCCAAAATGCAGGTGGGTATTTACGAGCGTTATAGACATAATTGGCCTCGAACCAGGTGGCCAATTTAATAATATCTTCGTCTTCAAATGTTCTTCGGAGCTTCGAATAATATTTGGCTACCTTTTCTGGACGAACATACGCAAGCGCTTTTAAATATCTTACTTGCAGTGAGAAATTTTCGTCATTTCCGTACTTAGTAACCAATCTGAAATGATAATGTTGTACATATTACAAGTTCATTACTATAAATTATAAAAGTTATTAAAAATTCTTACCGTTCTTTTTGAATACGGCGCCACAATATCTGGGAAAAATGGAAAAAGCACCCTCGTATCTGCGAATCTGGAAAGCATTTTCTAGCTGCTGCCACGAGACCAACTTCGAAGTCAGATATAATACGATTAGGCTTAAAAAAACTCCATATTCCAAAGCAATTTGAATTACGCGTTTAAAAAATGCTTCATAGAGTACTGCAGATTTGTTGGGCATTAGGCAGAATAGGAGTGGGACGACCTCTCGTTCAATCCTTCCATGAACGGAAAAGAGTTGGCGCATTATTGTGGGCACAACATCAAAAGTGCCGTCAACGAGTCAACAGTCGCTTTTTTGTAGAAGTTGAATTGATGATTTTGTGCCGAATATAACCATATATTCATCTCCCACTTTCTCTTCTGCCAATATAAATAATTCGTTATCCAAAACGTATAGATTTAGAGGGTAATCTATTTCATCTATTGCTTGCGGCTCTCTGAAAACTCCCATTTCATTCCGAGTGTATTCTATTTTTCGCTTTTGCGCGTACTTCGAGGGAAGGTAATCGCGACATTTTTGGTTTGTAATTACCACCGATTGTGGCCGTCGGTGGTGCAATGGTTAGTGTGCGCGGCTCTTGTACATGAGATCCTGGGTTCGAACCCGGCTCTGACCACCTTCAAATTTTCTTTCGGCGGCGGTCACCTCGCATAGTGACGGCGACACTATCGAGTATCTAGCCATGAAAAAGCTACTCAAAATACCGTTCGGAATCGGTGTAAAACTGTAGGTCCCAATCAGTGAGTGAAAACTGGAAAGCGCACAGCTCAGTGATTGTGAGAAGTTCTCCCCAGTCCCTTTATGGGATGTAATGGGAAACTATTTATTTTTTTTTTTTTTAATTACCACCGATTGTTGCACTATTTGACTTGGATTAAGGGGTTTGTTTATAGCGGCATATTTTACAAAAGTATTTGTTCTGCATATTTCCACTGCACTAGCAATAGATTCGTGGGTATGCTTTTTTGGATATCTTATTAAAACATGCTCGTTATTTACCATTGCTGTTATTATTCGAGAGGAACACTTATCTGGAATTCTTCTCGAGCACGTCCAATTAAAGGTTCCTTTTTGTCTTTTCATTTCCAAATAATAAAAATATCCGTTGAGACACATTTCTTTATTTTTATTGGTTTTTATTAATTGCACTTTATTAATTCTTATTTTTTTAAACACGACACATTAAACAACACAATTGCGACTAATTTTAAATAAAATGCTGGAACATAATTTTTGACCAAACACACAGTGTATGTGAAGCATTTTATTTAAATTTGCAGTGTTTTTTTAAACAGTATTTTTTTTAAAATGTAAGGGAAAGTTAGGGCAAAGTGATTTCTTAATTGTTTTATTTTTATGTATGTATGTGTTTGTAATTGCATTTTCGCGCGATTTGTTTCAAATAATTTTTTATTTAACTGAAAATGCAATTACAAACAGAATTTTGTGCACCAGAATTTTGTGAAACAGAATTTTGAAAAACAGAATTTTGGAAACCAGAATTTTGAAAAACAGAATTTTGTAAAACAGAATTTTGTAAAGCAGAATTTTCGTCGAACAGACTCTTGTACCCAACCCGATTTGTTACCCAAATGAATTCTATGTTTTAAATTATTTTTAAGTTATTATCCAAAAATTGTAATTGAACTGATAAAGTAATCTGTAAATAAAACAAAAGATTTAAATATCTATCCATTGAAGAAGTTATGGTAGGAGTTTTGTAACCAAATAAGGCCTAATGGCTCGGTTATGTATATGAAGAGAAATAAAATAACATATTACCTTGGGAACTATCTAAGACAGCACTGAATCATATTTTTCTCATAGTATATCTTTCAGTTTTCGATCACAACGAAAGGTGGGATTGGACGGTATGCCCGCTTGATTCCGCTTCGTTCTTTAATTGTCTGTAGATCCAACTGTATATTTCGTTTACAATGTTTGTATGTGCAAATAAAATGTTGAGAAGTTCGTGTTTTGGCAAATGCTCGAACAAAATTTGACCGAGAAGCGAATAACGGCCGAACGTTGATTTTTAACCAAGTGTAAATTTAATTAATGTGTATGCATTGATAAAACGGTTTTCATTATATATTAAATACAATACTTTCTCCAATACTGGAACTTAATGCTACCAGATTAATGAGCAGAGAAATCAACAACAACACTCCATCAAATTATATCAGTTAGTGACACATTTGAAGCCTAGAATATAAGTCGCTGAAGATAATTTCCACGTACAGGTTGGGACACCAATTCTGATACCTTAACGTATACTCAAGTTTGTGGCTTTTTATATTTATTAAATGTCAGTATACTTTTGTAGGCAGGGCGAAATCTATCGGGTCAGCTAGTTTATAAATTAAAAATGTATATAGTTTTGTTTGAAGTATATGTCCAAAGTCAATCCTGGTGACCATCAATCCACGGGTTACCCCAACGTATTAGGGTAGTGTGTAATCCTTGTTTTATTTCCAAGAAGACGTAATTTTTTTTTTGGCCAGGGTCTGCAATTTTTTTTGCAGACCACAATAATTATGGCTGTGCGAATAATCGCCCAAGGGAAAATCGCCCAAAACGCAAAATGGACAATCGCTCAAAAAAGCTGGGCGATTTTTCATAAAAAACAAGACCCAAAAAAGGGAAAATCGCCCAAATCACAATGAATAAACGCCCAACATTCATTTAAATTTTGTAAACAACCGCCCAAAATTGTTGGGCGATTGTTCATAAGGAAAAATTAGTCAACTCTTCGGTGAACAATAGCCCAAATTAATTTCGGGCTATTATTCATAATGAAAAATTATAATGTTATATTTCTTTACATATTGGAAAAAATGTGCATGTTGTTGTTGTTGCTAACGTCAGCAACACTTCGGGCCTGCAACTTTAAGTTGCATTCACTGCAAATTTGAAGGTGTCTGCATGGAAGCAAAACCATATCTGGCGGTACATTGCAGAAAATTATGCAGACATTTCTCTGTGGCTGATTCTGCTGTTCATGAGTTCCCATTTCTTCAGACTCTTCGGCAGCTTCTTCATCTGGAAATTCTTCGAAAATGTCCTCATACGGTTCCATACCTGTACATATATCGTTCTATCCAAGAACCTCATTGCTGTATTCGCACCGGTTTCCAGCAGCTCTGAAGCCTGAAATATTTTTTTGCTTCTGTATAGATGAAAGCTTTCGTTGTTTCGTTGTAAATCTTTTTCTTGAATGGTTTTAACAAATTTAAAAAAATTTCCATTTTTAGAAATCATTCGGGCTAAAATTCCGTTGTAGGCCTCAATGTCTGACGTTATCCTTGTAACTTTTTTGAAGACTGAAAAATTACTGGGCCCAAACTGAAAAATAAATTGAGCGGTTTTATTGAAAACATTTTCCTAACAGTTTCTGCTAAGTGTTTGTGCTTTGTTAACAAGTTTTGGCAATAGTGAAAGCAAAAGTTCTGATACCTTGCGTCGGGATAGATTTTTTTCAATCCGTTGTTTAGAGCCACTTCAAAATCTGTAATAAAGTTATTTGCCTCTAGCTGGAAGATATTAGTGGTCTTCATGAAAGCTCGAAAGAACCTCGTAAACTCGAAAACATCGTAAACTTGCACATCAAACGTCAAAACAAACAAATTTCCCATACAAAGCGACTTGCACAAAAGTGGAAAGTTTTCGAGGCAAATTTGCTGAGCAAACCTGGAAAAAGAAACGTGAAAACTTTTGACATTTCAATGTCAATATTTTTGTATTGCAAAAAAGAGTATTTGATTTATGTGAAGAAAATAAAATAATGGAATAGGTCATAGATTAATACTTATAGTAGATCTACTAGTTCTCCCACCAAATTTATGACATTTGACCTGGTGTGATATTTACGTTTGATGTTGAAAAGAATTACTTTACTAATACCAGATAGAGGCAATGGTGCAAAACAACGAACAAAATAACAACAACGGCATTTCGTTTTGTGTGTTAAAATTATTGTGCTAAATACAACACAAATGTATGATAACAATAACAGTCAATACAAATGTTTAAAACACATTTAAATTTCACAGTTTTTCACCAAAATGGCATGAAAAATTAAAGCACGAAGTTATTGTAATTCCACCTGGTGTATATCACTTTTCGTCAAACATCTCTCTATCACACCGACCGACCGGAAGAAAGTTGGCAAAAAGGGCCACACGCGTCAATATTTGACTATTACATAGACTATATCAAACAATTGTCCGTAAACCAGGCACTTGACAACATATTTCAATGTATCTCAAAAAATATATGGCCGATTCGATTTATATAATTTTTTTTTAAAGTTCAATGCTTTTAACTTTAAAAAAAATATTTGAATCATATCGGCCATATATCTTTTGAGATACATTGAAATATGTTCACAACTGCCAGGTGTACGGACAATTGTTTGATACAGTGTAGGAATGTGAGGTTCGGTACATATACTACTGATATGATGCAAATTACTTTTTGGGGAAAACCAACAAAAATACGGCTATTAAAAAGGTCAGACTATGACGCTAAGAAAGTGACCACAGGAACGAATGCATATGAATATCATTGAGGTCAGTTTCGAGAGCATCCTAAATATCGTAATCCCAATAATGCATTTTTTAAAAAAAATTCATAATAATCTTATAGAGGCTACTATAATCACTGGAAATTATAAACGAACTGATGAACTGATTCCACGCATTCCAATGATTTCTACAGACATGCCCATCGATTTCAAAAGATTCCAGTTTCCGATTCTGTTGCCATTTGCGATGACCATTAATAAAGCGCAAGGGCAGTCGCTTAAATTTGACAAATCCGTGTTTTCCCACGGACAATATATGTTGCACGTTCACGTGTAGGTAAACCTTCCGGCTAATATACATTTGCACCAGATGGCAAAACTAGACATATTGTATATCCTAGAGCCAGAGCCTAGAGCCATAAATAGAAATAGAAAAAAATAACAAAATTGTGATTCATTAAAGTTACAATTCAGGGGTAGCGAAGCGCAACGGGTACAGCTATTATAGTATACTGAGAATCTTTTTAGACAAATCAGCACACGATCGAAATCTAAACAAATACTTCTAACAAATAGTTATTTTACATACTTACTTTACTTTTTACTGTTATTGACTATATTACAACCTCATGAGGTCAGACGTCTTACACATATTAATTAAACAAATTTCAACATATTCTTCCAACTGGCTCTATCCTTCGCCTTTTCTCGCCAGTTGGTAACACCAAGGATACGGAGGGATTCTTCTGCCTGGTCTTTCCAGCGGAGTCTTGGTCGTCCTCTTTTCCTGCTTCCATCGGGTACGTTATCAAAAATCTTTCGCGCTGGCTCATCTTCATCCATTCTGATAACATGTCCTAGCCAACGCAATTGGCCCACTTTGATTCGTCTAGCTATGTCCACGTCAGAATAGAGATTATATAGCTCTGCGTTCCAGCGACGTCGGTACTCGCCGTTTTCCCTAACAGGACCATATATTTTACGGAGAATTTTTCTCTCGAAAACTCCCAGGTGTTTTCATCCGCTTGCGATATGACCCAAGTTTCGGAACCATATGTGAAGACAGGTAAAATGAGAGTCTGATATAGCTGAACTTTTGTCCATCGAGTGAGGGCTTTGTTCCTAAACTGCTGGCTGAGCCCAAAATAACATCTATTTGCAAGCACAATTCTCCTATCTATCTCCAGGCTGATGTTGTTGTCCTTGTTCACGGCGGATCCAAGGTAGACAAATTCATCTACCACTTCAAAATTTAATCGGTTGTCAACGTTCAAGTGCGGACCAAGTCGAGAGGTTTTCCCAGTCATTGACACCATCAATTTTGTCTTGCCGCCATTAACAGTAAGACCCACCTTTGCTGATACCTTTTCGATTCTTGAAAATTTTGCGGTACCCTCTCGCAAATTTCGCCCAATGATGTCTATGTCGTCAGCATACGCCAGCAACATATGGCTTTTCGTGTTAATGATCTTGTTTGTATTTACTGCAGCTTTTCTCATTATTATCTCCATTAAGATGTTGAAGAGATTGCACGAAAGTGTGTCGCCTTGTCTAAGTCTAAGTTATTTTACATTCTACAGCAGATACATATATTAATTCACTGCAAACATAATGGAACAAAATAATTTTGTTCACCCTTGGGCATTACAAAAACTTTGAAGGCAAAACGAAGTTTGCCGGGTCCAGCTATACTTATATATGTATAGATATATAGATAGATATTGATTACACGCGCTCCTCCTAGAAACTTCCCATTAAACAAGAAATTTCCCTCCATATGTTAGTCTAGATACAAACCAAAGCAAAACTACCCAATATAGTTAATAATACTGGGATGTAATAAAGTTGATTAAAAAAAGTTGTTTAATTTTTTTCATTTAGCCCATAACTTCGTTCTAAAAAACATCGAAAAATATCTAAACATTTCCGTTTTACGCACACTTTTGTGATGATGTGTTTTCCTATATAAAATATGTGAATTCATTGGTGGCCATGACATCATTGAATACTTTTTGTCGGCAGGGCGAAGTCTGACGGGTCAGCTAGTATATTATATATTATTAATAAAAACTACAAAACTGAGATCCCGTAGTAAATATCTCAATATAATCTTGTTCATTGATATGTATAAGAAATTTCCGATGCCTCTTTATTTAATAATCAATCTTACTATTTTTTAGAACAATAATGTCCAAAGACAAAGGCAATGGTAATGTGGTAGCTGCGGCCCTGCAAAATGGGAAATCAAATAAAAATTCCAAATTGGACGCGAATTCGTTGCTTCCGCAAAAGTCCTTAGTAATCGCCTATATTCTGTGGCTATTCGGCGGCATTTTTGGGGCTCATCACATCTATTTACATCGTGATCGTCATGCCTTTATATGGTGGTGTACGTTGGGTGGCTATTTTGGAATTGGCTGGATATTTGAGGCATTTGCCATACCCGGTTATGTACGTGATGTCAATGAAGACCCAAAATTCATTCAGGAATTTATTACAAAGCTGCAACACTTTAAACGACCGCCGTATTCTGGTAAACGTTTCCTAGGAGAAGTTATGATTGGTTATCTTTTTGGACAATTATTTCAAATGGCTATACCAGAAACACCATTTATAGGTATGGAGTTTGGCTTTTTACATTGGGTGATACCACTCTTCATTGCTTTGGGTGTGTGGACTGTTGGCAATATTGGCCGTGAGAAAGGTGTTCTGTGGCATTGCCTTTTGGCTGCATATGCATCGTATCCTGTGCGCTATTTTATTTATGACGAAACTTATAGTCTGCTTATTTCGGCTTTGGCTTCTGCGCTAATTTTCGATCATTTATCTAAACAGTGGTTGAGGACACCGCCCAAGAGACGCGGCAAGCTGGAGAGGTCATTAAAATTCACTGGTGCCCTTTGTATATATTTTTCTTTATGGGGCTGTTTCCTGTTCTTCAATGGCACCATTTCTGACGAGGATGGCAATGAAGTACCGGTACATGAAGCTTTCCAGAATTTCTTAGCTTCCGCCTGGTGGACAGATATCAAACAAGCGCTTCAGGATACTTACAACTATGCCCAACATCATGGTTGGTATGAGACGTGGAAGGAGATTTTTGAATCCATGGATGTTGATGGAGAACGAAATTCCTATAAGGTTTTGGGTGTAAGCGCCACAGCATCTCAGACAGAAATCACAAGTGCGTATCGAAAACTATCCAAAGAATTTCATCCAGATAAGGTAAAGGATGAATCCAAAAGGGCTGCGGCTAATCAACGCTTCATAGAAATACAACAGGCCTACAGTGTATTATCAAAAATCAAATCGAATCGTCGTCGTAAGAACACCAAGTCAGTGGAAGATGAAGCGATTGTTTTGTAAATATTTCGCGAAGAAATAAATAATGACTGAAATCATCATCAATTTAATTATTTTTTTTCTTTTTAAAACTATATCTCTATTAATTTAATTAATATACTTTTATCCGCTGACATCACTACATTCCATTTCACATTTCATTTTGCAACAAAATCCAGTGTTTTACATTTTCACTTTTAACTACCAAAATTTCATGTAACTTAAATTAGTTTTAGTATCTAATATTTATGTAGAACCTGTTAATTATATCATATTTTATAAATAATACAATAAAAAATGTTTTTTTGAACGTGAACTTTTCGTAAGGACGATTTATTTTAAGTCTCAATCAGTATGTCTAAATATAAAAAAGATTACTGCTGGGTAATTGTAGAAAGCTCTCGTCGTCCTTTTCACGGGACGTATTTCAAGTTGGTTGTTTCTTCCAAACCATTGATATAGGATTTGAATTTTTGAATTGATTGTGGTGTTTTCGCACGAGTAACTTCTTTAAATTGTATCAGATCCAAGCAATATACTTATACTTTCTGTGGGGAGTTAAGCGGCTCCCCATACAAGGTCGTCGAAAAAGTAATTTAGCAGTGTATTCAATGTAATGTCTGAGCCAACCATTGGTAAATTAAGTCTATACGCCATCACTTCCGATAACGGACTGAGACTGCTACATTTCGCCGTGGCGAAGATCATGGTTGTCAATTGTACGAGATGCATCCACAAGACTACTTGGATATCCCTTGATCAACAAACGGAAAATCAGATTGATCACCTGGTAATTGGTGGTAGGACCTCTACTGGTGTACGTGGTTGCAGAAAAGGTTCGCACGAGATTAAGCAGAGCGAAACTCGTACGAAACCAGACATAGAAAGGTAGACATCGGAAAGCTGCAATTTCCACATATAGCCACGACCTATGTATGCATAGAGGCTCACTCAACTACTGGCGCACAACCGCCTGAAGCGCAGTGGAAATACATTTCACACTGAAAACTGCTGCAGATAATGCGCTTGGTCGAATGGCAAGAGATGAAAAGAACGCTGCACTTATGACAATACTTAAGTCATTTGCAACGTTAGCCGCGACAGAACGGTTTAAGGAGAAGAGGTGAGAGAAAACGCATTTATTTAAGAAGAATAAAACGGCTGTGGAGAAAGAGCGAGAGTGAGCAAGTTGAAACATACAGAAGGAAAAATGAGGCTCGTAAATTCTACCGAAAAGTGAAAAGTCAAACCATGGATCAGGGCTCACTTTTATAGAGATAAGGACGAGGTAGATGTGCATTAGGCCGGATCGACTTGTATGGAAGCAAACAAATCGTTCAACGTACAAGGAAAATCGTATTCTAGGGATCAAAATAAGAAACTTTGTATTCCTCTAAAACGAATTTTGATGTCCCGGAATATGGGCCGAGCGTTTGGGTAGGGTCAAATTTTGAAATATCCCACTTTGACGCATTTAGAGTGCCCCAATCCGACCCCCACTAACTTTGGAGGCCCGACCCACCCATGCCAATGGCACACTCCCTGGAACCCCCAGGGGGGTTCCCCATACACACATTCTAAAAAATCATAATTTTTGACACTTTACATGAAAAAACCAGCGAAATGGCTGTTTTTACAGTGTTTTATTTAACTTGCTTTGTTGTCTGTCAGTCTGTACTGTTCAAATAAAAAAAAAAAATTAAAACATTACAAATTTATTAACTAAAAAATTAAAAATAAAAAAATAATTAAAAAAAAATTAAGTTACAGTGTTTTACATATAAATCCAATAAAAACTAGAAAATAATTTTTCTCTTAGCCTCAATAAGTATTCGATGGTTTGTTTGGACAATTGGTTAACTCTAATTTCTGGCCTTCAGGGGCCTTGGTGAAAGAATTTATATAACGCAATAATGGTAAGCGTTCGAACCCTGTTACTCTCCCAAAATCGAATAAAACGGCTTCAAAAAACTAAATGGATTTGCCAACATTTTGTATCAATGTTCGTGGCTTAAATACTAAACTTTCTAGACTCAATGTGGACAGTTTTGGTTTCGATTATGATAAAATAGTTTTTTTCCGAAACATGGCTTAAGCCCAATGTACTCGATTCAGAAGTCTTATGTGACAGATTTTCAATAGTCCGAAGAAATCGCGCGGTTAAATCTAGCGGTGTTGTATTAATCGCTGTGCTCAGATCATTGTCTTATGACGTTGTGATAACGAACATTAGTGATATAGAGTTCTTAGCACTCTCTGTAAGGTTGGGCGCTGCCAAACTTTGTATAACTTGTTCGTATATTCCACCTTCGTCAGAGTTTGGAATTTATGAGATGCACTTGGATGCCATCTCTGAAGTGTGTGGAAAGCTTGGTGACAGTGACAGCTTACTGATATTGGGTGATTTCAATTTACCTTTGGTATCATGGTTACCCTTACCTGACACTAAACATCTCACTCCGTTAACTCCTTGCGACTGGACTTCTGATTTTGCTAAACTCATTTCTTCTCTGAATCTTGTTCAGATTAACGATATTGTCAATGCTATGAATAAGACACTTGATCTTGTAATAGTTAATAATTCTGATAATTTTGAAGTTTCCCGCGTCAATCCTCTAAGTTTGCCCGAGGACTCATACCATCCTACAATTTGTATTCGTTTCTATCTCCAGACTGAAAGCTCAATCTATTCAAAATCAGTGAAGTTCCTCTTAATCTGGTAAAAGGCGCTACGTGTTAACGTTGCCCCATGTTGCCTAAATTTTTACCAGATACAAAGTAACTTCTGTGTTGCAAACCCACCAAGTTTCGCAAAAATCTGCCGAAAAATAAGTATATTGCAACAATCTGTCACTTAGAAAAACATAATTTCAAAATTTTTGAACTTTGACCTTCGGGCGCGACGTGTTAACATTGTCCAATTTTCCCCAAATTTATAGCATAACATTTTTTCATCAAGTGGCATAATATGCGGCCCGGCAATCCTTGAGTAGAAAGAAAAAAAAATTTTCATACAAAAAAATGCCACTCTAATCTACAGTTACAAACTTACTTCAATTTTCTTCTCACGTAATTGATGGTTTTATTTCAGGAATGCAAACCGATGTTATTTACACGGATTTTAGTAAAGCTTTCGATAAGGTTAACCATCGCCTCCTACTGAGTAAATTAAGCGCTATCGGGTTTAATAGTAATATTATTGAATGGATTTCATCTTACCTTACGGGTCGCGAACAGATGGTAATTTTTGGGGATTCGTTATCTAGACCTATCCAAGTGTCGTCCGGCGTTCCTCAAGGAAGTCACATGGGTCCTATTTTATTTCTCTTGTTTATCAACGATTTGCCTAATTCGATAGTTGAGTCTAATGTGCTTACGCGGACGCGGACGATGTGAAAATATTTATGTCATAAAAATACTTCAGACTATATTCTACTACAACATGATCTGGATCGGTTTGGGAGTTGGTGCAATCTTAACCTTATGGAGTTAAACTTGGGTAAATGTAAGCATATGGAGTTTTACAGATCACGTATGATTACCTCCCGGTATTCTATAGGTGGTTCTACATTAGAATTGGTCAATTCATTCTTGGATTTAGGTTTTTTACTTGATAGGAAATTGTCTTTCAATAGTCACATTATTGCTACTGTTAATAAGGCTTATGGCGTACTTTCGTTCATTAAGCGCTGGGCGAAGGAATTTTCTGATCCATATATCACGAAAAATCTTTTTACATCCCTTGTGAGGCCCATATTAGAATATGGATCAGTGGTATGGGATCCACAATATGACTTTTATGTCAATATGATAGAATCGGTACAGAAACAATTCCTTATTTTTTGTCTTAGGAACCTGAGATGGGATCCTAACGTCCATCTTCCTCCATAAGTATATCAGTAGATTGTCTTTAATTAAATTACCTACTCTGGCTAGTATATAAGATTCTCAGGGGCGATATAAGCTCTGAGTATCTTCTTGGTCGTATTTCGATAAATGTTCCTTCGAGAACTTCTAGGAACTATAAACCCCTGTATATTAGTTTTCGACGCTATAATTATGCTTTGAATGAACCGGTTCGGAGAATGTGCTCAGATTTTAATGATGTTTATCAGTTTATTGACTTTTCTTTATCACCGGACACGATAAAGTCTTTTATTATAAATCATCTAAATAGCTAGTGTGTAGTATTTTATGTACGAGTATTAATGTTGTATTGATAATTTATGTTTTAATGTTTTAAGATTTATTATTTTTCAATGAGTATATAGTGGTAATCTGTAGATTTTATTCCTCTTTTAACTGGCATTGCTTTAATCGGCTGTGAATTTTTATGTAGCCGTTACACGTTTTCCTTTCAGTTACTCCCCGCTACGGATGGGTCTGTGGTGTGTACGTTATCCCTACGTCATAGGGATGAGGCCCCCTCGGTCGGTTGGGGCGGGTGTGAGTGGCGGATCGTTCGTATGATGGGGTTGTACAAGGTTGTACAAATGTCACCATTGTTAATTTAAATGCAAGCGTGAGATCCCTAGAAAATTAATTAACTAATTCATTTTAATTACGCTCTTTATTGAAAGTATCTAGACCATTGTTGTTGAAGCGTTAAGTAGGCGCACCATTGTACAACCCCATCATGAAGAAGAAACTTAATTTTTTTAAATTATTTTGTTTTTCTTTTTGAGTTTATTTTTCTCTTTAGAAATTTATTTAGTCAGAACATATGTAAATGAAAAAATTAATTTAAGTTAGTAATAGAGAAGAAACTAAAACAAATTATTGTTTGAAGTCTTTTTTGCTTTCAAGTCTGGGCAATTTCGCACGGCTCTCTAATGTCGTCGCCCTAACAGCCTGTACATTTCCCGGTATAACTCGTTTGGAAACGCTAGCTAGCAATTGAACGTGTCGTTCCGTTCCTTGTATGTGTGATGGAATTTTTGGATCAAAAAACGGTGGATCATCTTGATTTAAATATTCTTTCAATGTATCGTACGGAATGCTTCACGTGAATGGTGGTTCAAATACGTTATTTATAGCATTCACATTGATGATTTCCGTGTAACTTCTGCAATTAAAGTTTATATCTGGTTTTTTATAAACTCTAAGTTCCGTTGGGTCGTCAACATCGGTTCGATAGCGTAGAATTTTCTTGATAGCACAGTCGCGCTTTTCTTTGCTATCATCAAACAACATTGATAACAAGATATTTTCCGGATTCGCATTCTGCGTAAACGAGGTTCTAAAAATCGTGACCAACTAATGAACTTGAAAAATAATGCACTACCGTAAACGACAGAGCTGTAATACTTGATATTGAAGTACATTGGCACATACCATTTAATTATAAATTCAACCAGAATTCTTAAATTTTCATCTAGATTTTCCGTTGTCACATATAATCGCAACAATCTAGCGGCCTTCGTGAGCCACCGAGAATGTACAATTTTCCCTGGTTTGATGTTAGCCAGATCCACCGAAACCACGCTGCTAGAAATTGAATGGGCCATGTCGTATAAGTACTTCGAATCGGTGGAAAATTCAATTTTTTCTGGAGCAGGGTGCATATTTTTCAACTCAATTTTCTGAAAGCCATCCACCACCCGAAAATATATAATAATAAAATAACTAAAAACGGTTGACAATTATAATAAATGAGTGATAGCAATAACTTACCGTAAGAGTTTCACAAGTTTCGATTTGACGTCAGTTTTCCGGTTGCCGATCTTGGTCCAGTGCTAGTTGATTTATCCAAAGCTTCAAACAAATGCCGAAACGGAAGTTCGCTGAAGTGTAGAATGCAAACGAACCAATGCAATGGTATTTTTAACAGCAATTCGAATCGTCGTATAATTCCACCGTGTGGGCCAGTGTTTGTTGGCTCACCGTCAGTGCATATGCCAATTAATGCTTCCAGTGATATATTTTTATCGTTGAAAAAATCATTTAATTTGGCTGTTTTGTATTCAGCGGTTTCATGTTCCAGTCTTACGTAACCATTCAATTCAGAATTCTGTTCTCTTAAAGTAGCAAGATGTGGTTCTTTTACCATCGTAGTATGATACTTCTCATAAATTTTATCTCTCGTTAAAGTATCATCTTTTCTGCCATCGAATGGAAACGCTAACAAATTGGTATCATGTTGAATCATCGGGATCTTGGTATGTTGGCATGGATGACATAGACGTTGCTCTTTGCTCTTAAATTTCCATCATAAATTCATCCACTGTTAGTCTTCTCTGATTATGTTGATCGTGCATAAACTCTTTGAGGCGTTCTGGAACCAAGCCGCATATGTTTACATATGTTCTGACTAAATAAATTTCTAAAGAGAAAAATAAACTCCAAAAAGAAAAAAACATAGCCATTTTGCTTATTTATTCCTGTAAAGTGCCAAAAATGGTGATTTTTTGAAATGTTTGTATGGGGAACCCCCCAGGGGTATTCCAGTGGGTGTGCCACTGGCATGGGTGGGTCGGGCCTCCAAAGTTAGTGGGGGTCGGTCATACATTTGGACTCGATTGGGGCACCCTAAATGGGTCAAAGTGGGATTTTTTAAAAATTTGACCCTACCCAAAAGTTCGACCCAAATTCCGGGACATCAGAATTCGTTTTAGAGGTATGGTTCCTTCGGCAAAGTTTCTTATTTTGATCCCTAGAATACGATTTCCTTGTACGTTGGGGATATGGATTATGATTAAAACATTTATTGATTTTTTTCAAAAATATTGATTAAATATGTAATCAAGTTAATTAAAAAATTATTTATTTTTTTCGCGATGCTTGATTAAATTTTGAATTGAATCAATTAAAACTGTTATTGCTACGACGCTAAAAAAACTGTTCTATTTTTAAAGCGATTTTATTCAAGGTTTCGCAGATACACATGTAGTTATATCTATAAAAAATTAAATTTAAGAATTTGGATTCATAATCGGAACTAATGTCCGGATTTTTTAAACATTTAATGTTTAAACGATTTGTATTAAATAAAAAAAAATAGGTACATCTGGTGGTTCTGGAGAAACATTCAATTTATCTGCTCCTTCCGCAGCAATTCACAGCTTTGTGGGAGAAATGTATTGCTTTTATCCAATTTAGGGCACTCTTGTTTTACACGTTCAAAATGTCTAAGAAGGTGGGGTTTAGGGTAATATTCTAAAAGTCCCGAAAGTGAACGTAAACGCAAAAGCCAACGCGAACGCCAAAGTCAAAAAATGGTAGTTTATATATCACTTCGCGTTTGCGTTTGTTTACGAATGCTGTCACTGACATATGCGTTGTATAGAGTTGCCAAACTAAAATAAACAATTATAGATCAGAAAAAGTTATCTTGAGTGAAATGCTCAGAATGAAAAAGATTAAAAAATTTAGCTCTATTTCAGTAGATCGACAGATTTTAAGATTGCTATTATTTATAATACTGCAGATACCAGCAATATTCACATAAAATGTGAAAAACCTATGTTATTTTTGGGTTCAATGTCCAATAAATTTCCCCATCTATATTAAATTAGTTGTCTTTTCAAAAACACGTGCCATTTGGCGGTATGTATTGATTGTAATGTATTGGTTCTTTTGTTTATTATTGTCAACATCAACTGATGTCTATAATTTATGATAATAAATATAATTAATATGATTATAATAGTTTTGCAACGCATTATTTATTTGAACGTTCCATTTCTAATTTTATTATTGTAAATACGAGTAAGAATTTCAGTGCGTAAACAGTATAATTTTGAATTACTTAGGGTAGTATTCTAAAAGTCCCGAAAGTGAACGTAAACGCAAAAGCTAACGCGAACGCCAAAGTCAAAAAAAGGTAGTTTATATATCACTTCGCGCTTGCGTTTGTTTACGAATGCTGTCACAGGCTTATGCGTTGTATAGAGTTGCCAAACTAAAATAAACAATAATAGATCAGAAAAAGTTATCTTGCGTGAAATGCTCAGAATGAAAAAGATTAAAAAATTTAGCTCTATTTCAGTAGATCAACAGATTTTAAGATTGCTATTATTTATAATACAGCAAATACCAACAATATTCACAAAAAATGTGTAAAAGACCTGTTATTTTGGGGTTCAATGTCCAATAAATTTCCCCATCTATATTAAATTAGTTATCTTTTCAAAAACATGTGGCATTTGGCGGTATGTATTGTATAATATAATGATAATAGTTTTGCAACGCATTATTTATTTGAAAGTTCCATTTCTAATTTTATTATTGTAAATAAGAATTTCAGTGCGTAAACAGTATAATTCTGAATTATTTAAAAAAAAAATAAATCGAATAATATCCGTTATAAGCAATGAAATGCAAATACTTCCATCTGCCTATCCTCGATCAGCATTTTTCTTTAAATTTGTAATTTCTTCAACTAACGCGAAGAACAGCTGAAGTGATCAAAAACGTTGCGCTTCGTTTTATAAACTACCCATTATATAACGTAACTCAACGCAGGTAGTCACCGAACAGCTGTAAAATTTTATAAACTACCAAAACGACAAAAGTAACGCGAAGTGACTGATTCACGACTTATTGAATACCACCCTTAAAAAAAGTTTGAGCTCTATCCGTCGAATGCATTTCATCCAATATTGGCAACTACTTAAAAGCAATGAAATGCAAAATACTTCCATCTGCCTATGCTCGATCGACATTTTTCTTTAAATTTGTAATTTCTTCAACTAACGCGAAGAACTGTGGCGTGTTCAATTTGACAGCTGAAGTGATCAAAAACGTTGCACTGGGTTTTATAAACTACCCATTATATCACGTAACTCAACGCAGGTAGTCTCCGAACAGCTGTAAAGTTTTATAAACTACCAAAACGACAAAAGTGACGCCAAGTGACTGATTCACGACTTATAGAATACCACCCTTAAAGTTTCTTTTTACGTGAAATGTTTGAAAACAATTTTCGTGTAAACAATTGTATGTGGCATAAGGCGGCAAATTGTGTCTTTTCAAGTGCATAAAAAATTTTTGGGACAGCCACATTTTTCATTGGAAACAAAACACTCAACGCAAGCACTCATTTCCAATAAAATTTATTCAAAAACAGTTGCCAATTAAACACAATTACAAAAAACCCAGTTTTAATCACGAAACAAGAAAATTTAACACTATTATTCTTTAAGTTCACAAAATAAAGTCTTTCAATCAACAATAAACGAATTACAAATAACAACAGTGTTGTATATCAAAGGCTAGAGCCGTACGAAAAGTGACGACGACGGCTGGTGACTCAGCCGCCACCCGTTTTGCCTCCCAACGGCGCTTTAAAATTCAACTTTCTGTAAAATACTTTATCACAACAAGTTTGTTTACAAAAAAAAAAATTATATTAATTTAGAAAGATTCAGAGCAAAAATTCGATAATCCACTCAAAAATTAAACATTTGTAGCGCCGTAGATTTGCAGCTTGCGAACTCCAAGTTTTGTTGTCAACTCAAAAAATTAATTGTAAATATGATTAAAAATTTAATTGATTCAATTAATTTTTAATTGAATTTTTTGAAAAAATTCAATTATATTTTTAATTGAAATTTACAGGCCAATATTTTTTTCTGTGTAGACGTATGCATGCCCGACGATTGGATCTTTAGCATACAGTAGCCTGTTTTCAAAAAAGGCTACTCGAGTGTATATACCAATTGTCGTAAAATAAGCATTTTTTATCATTCGCATACAAGGTCCTGTCGAGCATAATGTGCGAAAGACTAAAGTCATTTGTTGCAGATCTGATTGGACCTTATCAGTGTGGCTTTAGACCCGGAAAATATATTCACTACTACATTGTGTGTAGTAATGGTTTTTGTTCTGTTCTAATTGTATATCATTTGTGTTTGAGGATGATATACAAATTTTTTGTAAAAGTGGGAAATGTCTTGGAGTAATACTTTATGACAAATTATCTTTTGACTCCCATACCAATTCCATTGTGTCTAATACCGCGTTTATGCTGCAACCGAAATCTCGATTGTCTAGATTTCATTTACACGAACAGCTGATTTGTGTATGGAAAATCAGATGTTTATGCCACGAAATCTAGATATCTCTAGATTTCAAATGCAGTATAAACATGTTTTAAGGCGAATTTCACACTGAGAAAATTATTTAATCTGGAGCTGAGCATTCCGTTGCCGGTAAGAATTAGAATTGCTCATGCTTTAACTATGCTAGTTTTTTTTTTTTGTATTTTAGGAAAGTGTACTCAGGTTCAAGATAAATGTACGTGAGCATGTAACGCCACATGTTGTAGACTTCTTAGGATGCACATTTTCGCAATTGGTACATATTCGCAACTTGCAGCACTTTTATAAGGTCTTTAAAATGCAGACGCCTATATATGTACTTGATATATTTTTTTTAAATTTTGTAGGTCAACTAGAAATCCGCAACTTCGTATACCTAAATTATCTTCTATATTAGCACGATCATTTTAATATTAGGGTAGTAAAGTAAAGATGATGGGAGGAACATATAATACATAACTAGAACGATGCTGGCAGGACAATTAAAATAGGAAATAGTAATATAGACGAAACAGAAGCAGGTGTAAAATCAATATACAATAGTAATCGATGAAGTGTTTGTAAATAAAGATGAATGATATGAACAGGAACTATGCTGGCAGAAACAGATACAAATCCCTTTATATATCAATATATATATAGTAAAATACGATACCAAAAGAATATTAATATACGGTCTGGCAATTCAAGAAGCACGAAGAGGAACATTTAGATAAAGTTTAGATATCAAAACCGGTGAATTAATTTCTCCATGTATTAACTTCACTATAAGGCAAATACCCTACCTAATCCTTCTAATCCTGTCTACGAGTCGGTAAATCAATCAGTGCAAAATGATGTACGATATATGTATAAGGATGCACAAACACAGACTCAATTCTATCAAAATGGTCAGGGCACCAAACTATCGAACCGTATGCATCGAAACTTATTTTGCCCCTAAATTCTACGGAGTCTTTTATATTTTAATTGGAGGTCTCAGTAATCTTTTGGAGGATATTCTTAAAGTATTTACAAAGTTCATATGATGCAGAGTTAATAAATTTACAGATATTTAATTAGTAATAAGTAGAACATTTTGTAAGCAAATATTGTTTTTCGTTTTAATATTTTTCTTTGTGAAAATTACTTAAATAAACTTTTTTCAGTGTATTAATTTTATTTGAGTAACTCATAGAGTAATACTTAAGAGTTTCCATTACTCTCTTCGAAGCCTCTTCATGACGACGAGGTAGTAGGCCATTTCATAGAGTTTTATTTGCTGCTGTATTTTACCAATTTTACACTTTCGTTGGACATAAAACGGACAGAAATCAAAGGGAATACGTACTTTCGTTCAGTGCAAACCACATAAAACATAATTTAGCTGTCATTAGGCTCAATAAACAATATTTAACATTAGTTCCTCTCTTCTTTGCTCTCTCGTTCTCTATCATCGGCCTAGTACCTTTTCGATAAGCTGTGCCATAGAATCCCCCTGTGTAACTAACAATTTTAATTTTTTTTAATTTGCTAATTTGTTTCCTGATGATGCTACCCATAGACTAATACATACATAGATACTTTTATTCTCTCATCTGACGTTCCATTTCGCACTCTACGTCGTAGGTTTGAGAGAGTAATGAGAGCAATTAAATTTAAAATTAACTTACACCAGGCGGAGTTACAAAATATGTTCACTTAACTGTTTCATGTCGTTTTGGTGTAGAACTGAAAAATTTAAATATATTTTGCACTTTTTTGTTGACTTTTATCGTTGGTATACATTTGTATTGTATTTAACACAACTAGTTTGTCACAAAAACACGAAATGCGGTTGTTGTTCCTTTGTTGGACGTTGTTTACTATTTCCTCTATCTGGTATTATTGAACCCATGTTTATTGAGCGAATAAAAGTATCTATGTATGTTTGGTCTATGATGCTACCTAATGGTGTAGGGAAATATCGAAAATAAAAAAAGCAATATTGACCTCAAGCTCGGAAAATTTGGACTGTTTATTGGTAAAATATCAAAATACAATCTTTATAAAAATACTTAGGATACTTTTTTGAACAGATTTCCCACCTTGTCAATTCTGCCAGTGTAGGTACAAAAACCAGGTAGAAGAGAATACAATGGGTAGCCCATTGCCGGTGATAGTTTGTGAGGAGTGATAATTTGTTTATTTATTGGAGGTGGAATTTTCACTTGGGAGTGGCCAGAAATGATTTCTTCATTGGGCAGTCCAACCAGCTCACTACTTCGGGTCTTAGATTAGGTATGTCCGTGCAATGGCTTCACGGAATGCTCCGTTAGCGAGCTAGAGTAAGAAGGCGAGACGAATGAGCCGTCTGATTGGTTATGCGATCACTGATGCGTCTCAGGTTAGGCCGGGGCCACACTGGCGTTTTCTTGTTGCGCGTTTTCAAAAGCTCTAACGCAAAAAAACCTCAACGGTGAGTATGTTTGTGGGGTGCCACACTGGCGTTTTGTTAACGCGTGTTTTGAAAAGCTATTTGTTGTTTTGGTACTCTGGTTAATGTGTGAATACATTAATTTTTAGTTGATTTCTTTTGCTTCTTTTGATAACACACCAAAATTTGGAATAATGCACGACGTTACCGCCATCCAGGCATTATTTTTTTTAATTTTGTCTTTATAGTCTATGGCGCTTGAATCCCATAGAATTCTTCTCTTCTCTAATTCACGTATTATTAATTCTGCTTCCATCTTACAACTAAATTACTGTGCACAAACAGGAGGATTCTATGGCACAGCTGATGGAAAAGGTACTAGGCCGATGATAGAGAATGAGAGAGCAAAGAAGAAAGGAACTAATTTTAAATATTGATTATTGATACTAATGACAGCTAAATTATGTTTTATGTGGTTTGCATTGAACGAAAAAAATACGTATTCCCTTTGATTTCTGTCCGTTTTATGTCCAACGAAAGTGTAAAATTGGTAAAATACAGCAGCAAATAAAACTTTATGATATGGCCTACTACCTCGTCGTCATGAAGAGGCATCGAAGAGAGTAATGGAAACTCTTCAGCAGTGTTGCCAGATAAAGTCGGTCACAAATCGTCAAATTGGAGGTGTAGAAATCGTCAAAATAATTTTTCGAAATCGTCAAAAAATCGTCAACATTAAAAACTGCAATTACTGTACCAAATTTCAATATTTTTGTGGGGGGAAAACAGTAAAACAAAGCAATTAAATCAATATGTTATAGTAATATTTTTAAAATTCATATATCTTTATTTAAACTCTATTCCGAAATCTCTTCAACTATTGGTCAAACAACCAACAAACAGAGTTGACAAATATGTGTACGAACACAATCGGAGCGATAACGTAGGCGGTGCAAATTTTTACACGTATTCTTATGGAAGAAAAACAAAAGCTGGCATTTGACGTCGATTTTGGCGTAAACGACAAAAATTAGAATTCTTTTTATGTCCCTGGCGTCAAGACGCTTAATACAAAAATGGGTATGTGTTGAAAAACGTTTTTCTGACAAT
Source organism: Phaonia tiefii (assembly GCA_963931995.1). Classification (NCBI taxonomy): domain Eukaryota; kingdom Metazoa; phylum Arthropoda; class Insecta; order Diptera; family Muscidae; genus Phaonia; species Phaonia tiefii. The sequence goes on along the minus strand of OZ008370.1, from coordinate 213,833,549 downwards.
TAAAATTAAATTATTTAAAATTTCTGAAAGAAATGTGAACAGGAATTGTAAATTTATATTTTATAGGGTAAAAAAGAAGAGTCGATGCAGTTTTTGTCCTTTATGAATAATTTTCATTAACCCCTAATTGGCTGACCCCCGATTCAATTGTGTGAATTTGATTAAACGTCACACAGATAATATTTAGGGTATTTATATACATATGTATATTATTGACACGGTATGTTTTATACATTAATATCGTAAGTTTTTAATAGTTCAATACTTCCTCAGTCCGTCTACAAAAATGAAATCTCGATAATTCTATTATTTCAGAAATGGTTCCATTTGTGAGGAAGTTTTCTACCCAATATCCCTTGATGGGTTAAAGTTTATGTTTAAATATATATAGCTGTCCGCTCTTGCGTTACCAACAATTTCAATTTTGGAATAGACTAAAAATCGATATTCCAGAAGCTGAAATCGTCAAATCGTCATTTTATGTTTTTGTGACTAAAAATCGTCAAAATGACGATAAATCGTCACTTCTGGCAACACTGCTCTAAAGTATTACTCTGGCACAAATAAAAACAAACATAACCCAGAACAAAACAACACAAACAATTTCTCTGCCACAGAAAAATATTTGTTAATACCAACCATAGAGTAATCTCAGACTAGAGAGAATATTTGGCTCATCTGACGTTTCCTTTCACACTCTTCGTGATGCGGTCGGTGTGATAGAGAGATGTTTGACGAAAAGTGATATACACCAGGTGGAATTACAATAACTTCTTGCTTTAATTTTTCATGCCATTTTGGTGAAAAACTGTGAAATTTAAATGTGTTTTAAACATTTGTATTGACTGTTATTGTTATCATACATTTGTGTTGTATTTAGCACAATAATTTTAACACACAAAACGAAATGCCGTTGTTGTTATTTTGTTCGTTGTTTTGAACCATTGCCTCTATCTGGTGTTAGTAAAGCAATTCTTTTCAACATCAAACGTAAATATCACACCAGGCCAAATGTCATAAATTTGGTGGGAGAACTAGTAGATCTACTATAAGTATTAATCTATGAACAAAACAAACACACATACGATGAGAGAGTGAGAGCTTTCAAAAACGCGAGCGATCTACAAACTCAACGTCGGGTCAAGACATATTCTTTTGTCCTTTGAAGGCCGATCAAAAGTAAATAAACAAAAATCATTTTCGATATACTGCATTCTGGCCAGCGTCTGATCCAAAATGGGCGGCTGAAACATGATCATCCTTTCAGTAGGTAAAATGCAAACTACGGTGGGCTGGTTTTGCCTCCTGGCATCGTTATTTAGGCAAGGAAAATATGCAAGAAAAGTAAACGAGCAAACCCCCTAACTGTTACGACCCTCGCAAAAGTTAATGAAATGTACCTGGAACGTATGAACACTATATAGAACGGGTGCCATTTTCCAACAGCTGTCCAGGAAGTGCGATGGGCAGGATATGGATGCACCAGAAAGAAAAACTGCGATATTTACTACAGCTGCCATGAGCGAAAGCACGAATTCGGATGCGGGTTTATAGTTGGCAAGAAACTGCGACACCTAGTTTCAAGGTTCAACCCAGTGAATGAACGCATAGCCACAATTCGCATCAAAGCGAAATATTTCAACATCTCGTTAATTTGTGTGTACGCGCCGACAGTGGATAAAGTCGATGATGTCAAAGAATCATTTTATGAGCATCTGGGGAAGTATGCGAACGCTGCCCTGACTACGACATTATAAGTGTCTTTCGACCAACCATTGGCAATCACAGTTTACATGATACCACTTCCGATAATGGAATAAGACTGATACACTTCGCCGCTACAAAGAACATGATAATTAGTAGCACACGATTCCAGCATAAGGACATACATAGGGGACCTGGTTATCTCCTGATCAGAGAACGAAGAACCAGATTGATCACTTGGTAATAGATGACCGGCACTATTGTTGTGTAATAGATGTACCTGTGATTCGAGGTGCCAATATCGACTCGGATCATTATCTGATGGCGGCGAAAGTTCGCACAAGACTTAGGAGGGTGAAAAACGTACGAAGCCGAACATGGGAAAAGCTATATATCGACAAGCTGCAAATACCGGAGATATCAAAGTCCTATCAGCAAAAGCTCATTATCCTGCTAGAGCCGAACCCTCCCCCACCCGAGGACCCAGATGCGCAGTGGAAGCACATCTCCCATTCTTTGGGAACCGCTGCAAGGGCTGAAGCCATGGTTCGACGAAGAATGCCACATTGCAACTGCACGTATGGCAACGAAACAGTCAGTTATAACGCGTGCTACTAATGAGTGGCACAATAGGCTCAGAAGGGAGGAACACCAACTATTTAGGCGGCAAAAATGGCAGTGGGAGCAGAGAGTGAAAATACCGAAGAATAATAATAGGCTGCCCTCCTGCAAACACGGGAATGGGAATCTGGTGACAGATAAGCAGTGTCTGTTTAAAACGTGGATAGATTCTTCCAGATTCTTCCACTGAAGGTAGGGAAGTAATGATTGTGGAAGACAGTGTAGGCTGTACCTCCCCCCGCCAAGGCGCGATTAGAACGGCAATCCTCGACTTAAGAATATTAAAGCCGCTGGTGTGGCTACCCGCATAGCTTTTTAAGGCCGGTGGTCAAGGACTGGTAGCCAACAAGCATCAACTTATATGCGATGTATGGTTGGGGGAATCTATGCCTGACGATTGGAGTCTCAGTGTATTATGTCTTGTATTCGAAAAGGGTGATCCGTGTGTATGTTCCAACTATCCATCGCGTATAAGGTCTTGTCGAGCGTATGATGTGAAAGACTAAAGCCAATTGCTGACACCCGGATTGGACCTTATCCGTGTGGATTTAGACCAGGCAAGTTCATAGCTGCGAAGATGGGGTTTCCTGTTAATGAGGGCAAGACAAAATTGATTTGATGGCTAGACAAACATCTCGACTTGGTCTGTACTTGAACGTCGACAACCGATTTAATTTTGAAGAGGTAGATGAGTTTATCTATCTTGGATTCGCCGTGAACAAGGACAACAACGTCAGCCTGGAGATAAATGGGAGAATTGTGCTTGCAAATATATGCTATTTTCGGCTCAGCAAGAACAAAAAGCCTCTCTCGACAGACAAAAGCCCAGCTATACCATAGTCTCATTTTACCTGTTCTTGCAAATGGCTCCGAAATTAGGGTCATATCGCATGCGGATGAAAAACACCTGGGAGTATTCGAGGAAAAAATTCTCCATAAAATATAGAAAGAAACGGCGAGTACCGACTTCGTTGGAACCGAGAGCTATATAATTTGTAGTCTGATGTGGACATGTTAGGCGAAACAAATTAGGCCAATTGCGTTGGCTAGGCCATGTTACCAGAATGAATGAAGATGGGTCAGCCGGAAATGTTTTCGATAACATACCCGATGGAAGCAGGAAAAGAGGACAACCAAGTCTCCGATGGAAAGACCAGGCTGAAGAATTCCTCCGTAACCTTGGTGTTTGTTTATTTGTTTGTTTAATTAATATGTGTAAGACATCTGAACGCATGAGGTTGTATAAAAAAGCCAATAAAAGTAAAGTAAGATAATTTACTTGATCAAATTGAAAAAAATGTTTTTTTTTCTTAAATTTTATAAACAGTTTGTATTCAGTAGCATGTAGTGTTCAAAACCGAAAAACTGGAGAAACAAGTTTTCGTGCAATTAACCGTGTGCCAGTTTTTAAAAAAACGAAAACCGATGTCGGTTAACCGGTTGACCGGTTGATACTCAATTTGTGTTAAAAGTTCTTACAAACTTTTAATAATTAAACAAAAAGATATAATTTTCACATATTAATATTTTTTTTGAAATAAGTAACACGACATCTGTTTTGAAATATAATAATAATAAGATTTTAAACAGTTTTTAATTTCGCAATGATTTCATCCTTCGAATAACAATTAAATAATTTAAATTAGTATATCAATTAATTTTTTACACATTATATGATTAGCATTCATGAAAATAGCGAAATTGCGAAAAAATCGAACAAGATTTTCAAGTTTAAATAATTTTAATGTGAATATGAATTAAACTGGTCAATTTTACATTAAACAACCATTGCAAATGGGAATATTAATAATAATAATTTACACTTTAATTTAAAAATAAAAATTTATAATTTCCTTTAAGGCTGTAAGAGATCATGTTTTCTCCGGTTAGTGAAAAAAATGTAAATGCCGCGGGTGGGATTCGAACTCACATTCGCTGAACGATCGTTTCGATGTTTGTGAAGCATCATCTTCAGCAACTACAATTAGAATAGTTCGTTCTTTAAATAGAACTTTCAAAACTTCTGAATTAGTGCGTGTAAGTAGGAAAGCAATGTGTAAGTAGCGACAATAATCACTCTGCACACAATCAATAAATGTCTTCGGTTAGTGACTTTTGTGTAAATACACAGCGCAGTGGCTTAACGGGCTAGACGCTGCTGAAGATGATGCTTCACAAACATCGAAACAACCGTCCAGCGAATGTGAGTTCGAATCCCACCCGCGGCATTTACATTTTTTTCACTAACCGGAGAAAAGATGATCTCTTACAGCCTTAAAGGAAAATACAACTTTAAACATAACGAGGATCTAAAACAACTAAATTTAAAAAGTTATTGTTAAATTTAAATACAGCTGTGAAATTTTGAGATTGAAACACCAATAAAACATTCAATTCATTGCAATTAAAACCAATTCAATTCAGTTCAATTCAATTAAGAATTGAACTGTTGTAAGAATTGAACTGAAATAGACTAGATTAGTCTTAGTTAGATTAGATTGAATTGACTTGGACTAAATTGATGGAATTGCATTGAATTGAATTGAATTGGATTGAATTGAGTTGAGTTGAATTGCATTTAATTGAGATGAATGGAATTGAACTGAATTGAATTAACTGATGTGTTCTTTAGCAGAAAATTTTAAAATATTGAACCGACAAATGCTGCTATATTTTCAGAATAATAATGACTTTTTACGGACAAACAAAACAAGACAAGAAAATGTTATTTTGAACATACTGTTTTCATACGAAACGAAAAAACCGAAAAATTACCGTAATTTAAACCGAAAATTAACCGGTTTTTCCTATTCTGTGAAACCGAAAACCGGGTGTCCGAAAAATAACGCGTAATTCGGATATTCGAAAATGCCGGTTTTTTGGACACTTTTATCAGCATGCCCCGCTCACAATTTTCATATTGTTGACCCAATTTTGTGGTTTCATTACTTGTGATATGTTTGCTATTGTTACTAATTTCCTTATTCGTCCTTTTTGCGCTGTTTTATTTGCAATAATAAAACAAGATCCGTTTTAAATTACGATAATTACACCAGTTTAACTTCCTTTTTTTATTATACTTATATAGTACAATGGTTGACTTTATTTACACCACTTTACAATAAGTCCTATGTTTCACTATCAAATCGCGTTGCTTCCTTTCCGGCGGTTAATCACAAACTGAAGTCTCCGTTCCAAAGACCTCAGGTATTTATATGAACTCACTATACCCATATGTAGTTATCTCTAGCGAATTCAGGAACCTTCTAGTCGTTGTTGTTAGTTATCATTCTACTAATTTATGAATCCACCTCTGGAATAATGTGGAATCATCTCGACTAGTGGAGAATTATCTTAACTGAGGCGATTTCATGCTACTGGTTTAGCGAGCTGGTATGTTGTTACGATGCATACTTTCAGGCGCAGCATTAATCGCCCTGTTATTTACACAATATTAGTCTGGTCGTTAGGAGTAAGTAAAAGCTTTTACTTAATCGTAACACTATTAAATGGGGATAAAAATTGTGCAATCACTGGTTGCGAGAAGCTCTCTCTAATCCCTTCATGGGATGTAATGTGAAACCATTTTGTTTTGTATAGTATTTATGGGTGTTGAAATCCCTCTACATCGAAGTGGGCATTTAAATGCCAATGCCATGGATTCTTACCTGCAGCTGTGGGGAAGGGTACCACCTGTGTGAATATTATTTTGTAATCTAGAGTATATTTAAAGTTATTTGGTAGCAGTAATGTTTCCCGATTTTCCACAGCTTTTCATGAAATATTTAAAAAATTTAAAATATTTTGACATTTGACCGGCTATATGACGCACAAGGCGGGAGTAGAATTTGAGCTCTGATTTTTTAGTAATCCTATCCTTCCTCTATCCGTCCATAAAAACTAGTTCACTATACTACTCACCTGAACGTTTTATTCTAAGACGACTCTATGTATTACTGAGTGTTATTCTAGCCCTTAATGGGATGAAGCTCCCAGTGGCTTAACGTGTACAACATTTATATACTTATACTTGGAAATGTATTCGATTGTTAAGTAAAAATACAATAATTTGATTTCATTAAACACTAAAACAATACAATTTTATTTGAAATAATAAAATTAAAATATTACTCTATAAATATTAATTATGATTATAAATATTTACATCATTAACATGTATGCAAATACTTCAATGCACAATTCCATATGAATATATTCATTGTGTTCACTAGTTAGGTATTAAGTAGACAAATCTGCTTCATTAAAAATAATTTCGATCACAACAAAAAAAAAAAAAAATACTAAAACATACACAATTTCACAAATAATTAATACATTTAAATGACTACTTAAAATGTAAACTCACATCTTCATATACATAACAAATAATTAAATTATAAAGAAATTAAAAAAGGAAGGAAGAAGTACTCGTACATGAAGATAATTAAGCTAATGATTAGGGGTGGAAAGAAAGTTGTAGTAAAAACAGTAAAAATTAAATAAAAATTCAAGAAAAAAAAAACAAAACTTAAAAAAATAGGAAATAAGTAAGACTTCTTAAAACTTAAAATAATACTGACCAAACAAAAAATTAATTATATATTTAAAGAGCATAAACATTTTAGCGTTCACTGAAAGTCGTCGAAACGGATTGAGAAGGTCTTGGATTGAGGAGATCCGTCGAAAAGGATAGGAAGGAAAAGAAAAATAAAGAGTCAAAAGGCTACAACATAAAATTTACTATTTTCACTACTTTTTGAACAGATTTCCAAGTTTTATTTACACATGTATATTGTGTGCACAAATTTCGGTTAGTATTATTTTTTTCAAAACAAAACAAAAAAAAAACATGCCTAAGCCCCTTTTTTGGCGGGGTCCAGTTGTGTAGTTCTTTCTTAAACTCTGTGTTAGTTTTTGTCTTTCTTTAAGGAATGTTTAGGAACAAACTGCAAAAGTTTCGTAATATTTTTTAGTTTATGTACAATTTTCAAAACTTTTCAGTTTGCTGCTGTGACTTACATTAAGTACAACGACATCATATATCATAAAATGTTTACAAATTTTCACTAAAATTTTTTAAAAAAAAAATAATTAATAAAATTTGTAATGAAAATATTGCTTTTAAGTACAAAGCTTTCGTGTAATATTGCATCATTTGTTAAAACAAAAGCTTTAAACAGCTTTCTTAACAAGTTTTGTTGCTAGTATAAAGCTTAAAAATGTGTAACTACAATATCTTCTTCGAGATCATCCAATTCATCGTCGGTTTCTTCGACATCGGGTGAGCCATTGACATTAGCCTCAGCAGCAGCTTTAGCGGCAGCTTCCTTCTCCTTCTCGGCGGCTTCAGCTTTCTCCTGCTTCTTGACCTTACGTTGCTGCAAGTAAAAGAGGGTGACAAATTACACCACTATTTCATGCAAATTTTATCTTCAATCTTACCTTTCTCCTGTACAAGATTTCGACGACAACATAACCGATGCAGCCCAATGTCAATACGGCCAACAGAATGTACAACTTCATGCGTGCACACAGTGTGGTGGCATAAGCATAGGCAATCACAAAACCTGCTGACTCCCAGAGGCGATAGTTGGAGAAGGCAGCTTCTTTGTTGCGTCGGAAGAGCAAACCGTACAATCCATTGATTTGTGTCTGCCACACGGCATCACCGACACCCCACAAGCCAGACATTGCATAGAAGATCAAAGGATTATCTGGACTAGGACGCCAGAACAATTCCACTGTGATTAAGGTGAAGTGAACCACAGCGCCCAGCACGATGATCGGTGTACGTCCAATATATTTCATCACTGAACCGAAGAGAATCGAACAGATAGCATTGACGACACCAAAGCAAATCATAACGAAACCAATTTGATGGATACCCAAGGCACAGGACACATAAGCTTGCGTGAAATCGGCACCAATGAAAGCCTGTTCCATGCCGATGAACACGGTGATGGGTATGAGCAATTGTTGATTGGGCTTCTTCATCTGGCGGAATGTGGCCGAGAGTAATTCCATGCCGGACAGCTCTTGAGCTGACTGAGAACCTTTACGTTTTTCACCATAACGCTTAAGGGGATCCAAGAAAAAGGCAATAATGGCAACAGCAGCAACAATACAAGACAAATAGATCATAGCGATTTCAAAGATTTCATGATCAGGAGGACGCTCCAAGCTATTGTGACCACTGCCGGAAACGCAAAAGTTGGCGCCACAATATTGCAGATCTTCCTCGGAAATGGTACCATTGTCACTACCACCACCGCCGCCATGGGCACCGCTAGAGAGCACTGGAAAGAGCAAATGATAGCGGCAGGTTAGTTAACTGTAATTGGTGGAACTTTTATTGCATTAAACTGATTTCTAATCCTTTTTTTAATCCTGAAAAAAGGAGAAACTTACCAAGACTTGAAATAAGATTGCCCCACAATTCAGCTGTTTGCCAGGCCAAAAAGAAGAAGCCAAAGAATCTAACAATAATAGCATCCACAGCCTGTTCGGTGATTTTGGCATAAACCTGACCGACTTGTGTCAAATATGTAGCTTTGGAGGCCCACATAGGAGCAGCCCCTAAACCGACTAGAATACCAGCAGGAACCAATGTATAAAATCTAAAAAACACGGATACAAATACAGATATGTTAAAAATACTTATAAATTGGCATGGAATTAAAAACACTTACTTAGGGAACAACTGAAAGGCAATGTAGGGGGCATAGCACAGCATACTAAACACCAAGGTCCATTTAACAGTTAGTTTACGAATAATGAAGGTGGGCAGGAATATACAGGAAACCACCAGTGCCGCATAAATGGCACTAAGGGATACCGTACCAAGACCATCTTGTGCATTAATTGAAGACTGCAAGTTAGCTGTGCCCTAAGATTTTAACAATATTTAATACATATACAATTGTTCTTTTTATTTATAACTTTTTTTTAAGTATTTACCTGAAACGCTGTAAATTGAACCATAAACGCAAATGAAATAATGCTGATATTTTTCAATATACGCCATTTTTCACCGGGATTCAGTATAACTTTCTCTCTCAGCGAGGCTGTATCGGGTTCGAAACCAGCTTTTGGCTGTAATTAAACAAAAAAAAAAAAAACCAAAAAGAAAACATTTAATTAAATGGTATTAAAACAAACAACGCAATATTATAAAATCTTAATTATGTTGTGTTTTGTCTTAAATCTGAAGATGTGCTCTCATAAATAATATCCAACATAAATACATATATTTATGATCTGCCATAAATTATCAAATTCTCGTTAAAATTCAACAAATTGTACAACATAATTTAAAATTCAAATTGAAACAACAAAAACTAGTCAACAAAGATTGTTTTCAAAAAACAGAATAAAAATACAGAATACTACATATTATTTTAATACCAAACTTAAAAATCAAGATCAGAAAAATATTCGCTAAAATCAGTATATGCTAGACAGACACGTGGTTTGTGGTGTGGTAAAATATAGATTGATTTTCAAACTCGAAATTTCCATAATTCATTGAATGTATGCGTTTCAATAACCCAGCGGCGGAAATCAAGAGCTGGAAGGCCTGAAATCATGACCAAGAAGGCATTCTTTAGAATACGGCAGGCCTTCCCTACACATTACCTCCTCCTTTCTTTTTAACATTGCGTGAGATTGGGAGGCAAGGTCTTCCATCCCTCTCTACTAGAAGGCCTTATGAAGGCCTGCAAAAAGAGTAGATTTAGAAGGACTTACGTAAAAATAAAAAATATATATGGAAATTAGCTTCATATTTCAGATTTATACTTTAACCAATTGTAATTCTTATAAATGATTTTTTTTTTAATTCTGCAGCCACAGGCATCGAACACACGACCTTAGAACGTACAATCGGACGCTTTATCTACTGGGCTATCGGATGTTATGATTTTGCAACGACGAATTGCGAACATGTGGAAAGACAGGGTTTCTTGAACAACAGCATCTTCTGGCATTCTTTTAACAGGCCTGTGGAAGCCTTATAAAATCATGCATTTCGCAGGCATTATTAAAGTAGGCATTACCAAAGAATGATTCCGAATGCCTTATTCGTCGAAGGCCTCGCAAATTCCGCCGCTGGAAAGATTCAACAATTATGTTTGTATGTAGTACTCGCAGGTTTTTAGAGAAAATTGCATAAAATCGCAACAATCAGATCAAAAACTTCATCTCAGACTTAAACATTTAAAGCTTTCAAGCATAGTCGATTTTTATATGAAGACTATTTCATAAGGATTTTAACAGCGAAATAAGTAGTGATCCGAATCGATATTAGCTCCTCAAATCACACGTACGGCCATTACACTACACACAAATATACTATACTTGTGTCCAACCACAATGCGTTTGCTATTCAATATAATATGGTTGGGACACAATGATAAATAGGCTATAATATATGTTCTTGAGACCCAAATGTGGCTTTGTTTGTTGAAACCCGCTAAAAGGAAAACCGAGGTAGACAACAAAGTAACAAAACGCCAGCAGATCCTCAATTTATGAAAATAATGCTTGCAAACATGTACATGTTTCCTGCAAGATGTAACTGGGCCGGTTATTTTTCAGCGTGTAGTAAAAGCTTTCCATCAATTAGCAGAGTTTTTGTCTGTTGATCAAGTTAACGGGTTTTTCAATAAGAGCGCTACAAAAGTTTTTTTAAATAAAACAAAACCGGTTTTAGATACCAATGAAATTCTTTATTCCTGTGAAAGTACGTTCGATGCCATTATGTATGGAACTCGATTTCTTTTCCATGGCCATCACGGGCACGCTTGCAGAAGTTCAGACGCTGAACCCAATTTTCGACGGTTTTCAAGCATAAATCGGCCGATACTGCTGCAATTTCACGTTCGATATTCGTACGAAGTTCATCAATCGTCGCTGGCTTGTTGGCATAGACCATAGACTTGACGTAGCCCCACAGGAAATAATCTAACGGCGTCAAATCGCACGACCGAGACGGCCAATCGACTGGGCCATTTCGTGAGATAACACGTTCACCAAACTTGGTTTCCAATAAATTGAATGTGGCATTCGCTGTGTGGCTTGTGGCGCCGTCCTGCTGGAACCACATGTCCTCCAAGTCCATATTATCCAATTGGGGCCAAAAATATTCGGTTATCATTGAACGGTAGCGATTCGCATTCACAGTAATGTGCCGGTCTTGATCATCACGGAAGCAGTACGGCCCAATGACGCCGCCGGCCCATAAACCGCACCAAACCGTAATTTTTTCGGGATGCAATGATGACTCATGGATTACGTGTGGATTGCTGTCTGACCAATAACGCATATTTTGCTTATTGACGAAGCCATTCAGCCAGAAATGAGCCTCATCGCTGAAGATGATTTTCCGATGAATTCCGCTCTTAAAGTTGAGGCCAATGACTCCAAATTTCGGTACTAAATTTTAATAATTTCGACTCGTTGTTGGCTCGTATATCTTTCCATGATGAAATTGCAAACCTTGCTGAAGAGAAATGTCTCCTAGTTTGTCTGATGTATTGCGTTTTAGTTTCATGTATTCAGTCGTCAATGGTTCATCTGACAGAGGATATCAAAAGCGCTTGATCAGTGAAAAAAGAATAAACGAAGGCTCGTATGTATGCATGTGTACTACCAAAGTGTGAAACGATTTTGAGGAAAGAAACTGGAAAGGGTAACAATGTGAAGCTCTTTGTCTGTCCGAGCCTTTACTGAGGAAATCGGAACGGCGGACCATTTGTGAAATACAAATGAACTACATGAACTAGATTTGTAAATAAATATATTGTTTGTGTACCAACGCATGGTGATAACCAACGCATAGCTGAAACCTTCTGAAAACAAAAACAGCAGATAATAATTTCATGAAAAAAAAAAAAAATCAATGCAAGTAAATGTAAAAAGAGCCGTTTTAAATCTTTTAGTTTTTTGTATTAGTTATTTATAAATGTGGATTTATATTGATAAAATTAATTATAATTAATATTACATATATGTATATTTAAATCAAAGAATAATTCGATTCTAAATATTATTATGTTTGGGACGAAATACGCATATGTTTCCACGTAAGTATATGCAGGTTTGGGGGAAACACGCGGATGCTTCCACGTAAGTATATGGATGTTTGGGATGAAAAACTACTGGCACCAAGTCGGCTAGTTTTGGAACCGCCCTCGTATTTCCATTGTCAATATAACGGTGGCGGAAGGCAAGCCCAGCCCAACGTGGTTTTGAGTATGTTTCGGCCGCCCATTATGGATCAGTTGCTGACCAGAATGCAGTGAGACGATGAAACTGGATTTTTGTTTTTTTATTTTTGACCGCCGTTGGCCTGTAGTGTTGGCTCATCTGCCTTCCAAGGACAAACGAATATGTCCGCTGTGTTGCATAACAAATCAGGCTACTCATTCGTTTCGCCTTCTCACTCTCGCAATCCAACGGAGGGTTCCGATAAAGCCATTGTCCGGGACATACTTATTTATTCGTTATTTATTATACTTATTATTTCCTTTCTGACAAAAAATGGAAAATTTTTTCTGCCCTTTGCCTTAAAAGTGTCTTTTTGTGTTCCCCATACTTCAAGGTTTTGTGTTCGTTTCTGAGAATGTTGCACCCAAAAAGTGCATTCAAAAATGCAAAAGTTGCATTTTCTGTCTTCTCACCGAGTCATGGGGGAGAATTTTGCTCGATAAAATGGAGAACTTATTTGTTCTCGCTAAGCTAATTTTTCTACCTTTTGTGTGGGGAGCAAAGCTAATTTAAGCGGCTTCCCAGCGGCGGAATTTGCGAGGCCTTCGACGAATAAGGCATGCGGAATCATTCTTTGGTAATGCCTACTTTAATAATGCCTGCGAAATGCATGATTTTATAAGGCTTCCACAGGCCTGTTAAAAGAATGCCAGAAGACGCTGTTGTTCATGAAACCCTGTCTTTCCACATGTTCGCAATTCGTCGTTGCAAAATCATAACATCCGATAGCCCAGTAGATAAAGCGTCTGATTGTAAGTTCTAAGGTCGTGTGTTCGATTCCTGTGGCTGCAGAATTTAAAAAAAATCATTTATAAGAATTACAATTGGTTAAAGTATAAATCTGAAATATGAAGCTAATTTCCATATATGTATTTATATTTTTTATTTTTACGTAAGTCCTTCTAAATCTACTCTTTTTGCAGGCCTTCATAAGGCCTTCTAGTAGAGAGGGATGGAAGGCCTTGCCTCCCAATCTCATGCAATATTAAAAAGAAAGGAGGAGGTAATGTGTAGGGAAGGCCTGCCGTATTCTGAATGCCTTCTTGGTCATGATTTCAATACACGGGCAGCTTTTTGATAGTGTTATTGTATATAAGTATTCAAATTCCAACCATGTTGAAGTAAAATTACATAAACTATGCAAAAAGTATGAAATAAGCAAGATATGGCGCGAGAGAGAAATGCGTTTGAGTGAACTCCTAGTACTTTTTGGTTCTCTTTTACCAGGGTTTCCAAGTTGCGCACATCTTCTGGTCGTCTAATTGTAAATCGTCTTTGAGAATCCCCCTGGTTAAATTATGTAGCTTGTTTTCTCAAACAAAGTGGTCGAAATTTCGGATTAACGGGAATAACCAAAAATATCCAATTGTGTTGGTATATGTATATTCGACCAGTTTGTACAAAGAGTCGTTTAAAATTGCTTAATATCGCGTAAGTTTCCATTTACACTGGTTGAATTTCTTAGTTAAGCGAGATAATAAAAACATGGTAAAAAAGCAGAAGGGACCATAAAGTACAGTTGTGAGAAAATTCAACATTTCTATGTTCGTTTCTCACCCTAAAAAAGGTACAACTTTGGAGGGCCGATGGCAACGTTATTTTTAAGAAACGAAATTTACCATTAATCTAAGACCGGAAGTAGTGAGCTGCTTGGACTGCCCTGCCGTATGAAGGAATCATTTCTGGCCACTCGCAAGTGAGCGGCTATCAGAAACTTTCCACCTTCACGGTCAGTTCCACCTCCCCATATTGTTTATTACTTAGCTTAAAATTTAATTCTTATTATTATACTAAGTAATATTACAAGGTAATACAAAATTTACATAAAAACTGGTCATAGTGCGTCTTGTGCATTATTACATTCTGAGGGTCACTGGACCATGGACATACAATACTTATACATTCCAACTGTGTCTTTACATACAATTTATAATAATAATTTATAATATATTAAATTCATTGATAAAAAATATTCTTCCACTTGCTTCGAAAAACTTGAAAGTATTTTAAAGATGCTGGCTTGGCTGACTGGCATTGCTGAGACAAAAATGTAAAGTAGCATTTCCTTATCGAAAACAAAGAGGATAACGAAACGTTATATGGAAAATATAAAAAAACACAACTCATTAATAAATGTAAAAAAGTTATCATAAAACTTTTTAGTAACATCTCAAGTTTATTAAATTTACTACTGCTATTTCTTGTAAAATTTTATCTTGATATTATTGTTATAAAACTGTTTCTCCTTAAACATGCAAATTGCTCATTATTCATATAGTACTCGGTACCTTGTACTTGTTCTGTAAAAAAAATAACTAATATCTATAAAAAGATAAAATGGTTTCCCATTACATCGCCTGAAGGGAGTGGGGAGACGTTCTCACAACCACATTTAGAAACAAAATTAAATTATGATGTGACAGATAGTTTTCGTTTCCCTGAGGTGAAAATCTTCCGTTACAACTATTTTAATGAGCAAAAATAGTATATAATATAATAAAATGTATCGCTCTCTCTCCCTCGCTCGCTCTATTAATATTAGTCTTGTTCGCTGAATTAAGTTTCATATTTTATCAGACGAACGAAAGTAATAAAAATCCAGTTTCGAACTTCAGCGTTGTTGAATTTGCAGGGGAACCACCCAGACCTCATCAAAATTTCACGCTAGAAATTTCCATTTGACATATCAGCATTAAATGTTTTTATACCGGCTTTTGCTTTTGGCAGTTAGTAAGCCGACTACTTAATATTTTGATAATTTATTTTTTTTAACGATATTCGTCGTTCAATTAAAAAAATGGCGAAATTAGACCGCATTTAAAAAATTGTGCAAGCAAATTTTGTGTTTAAGTTGAATGACTCAAAATTAGACAGATGAGAAAGGTAACGACTTATCTAAACTTGTATGACAATTAAAAACGATAAACTTTAATTAAGAGCTCTTTCGCAAATTGACAATTTAAAATGTTGGTAATTGTCCAATGTTATCATTCTTTGTGAATTAAAAATGAAGAAGAAAATTTCGCTTCATTTGTTTGGTACTCAGCCCTATGCGAAAGTTTTGTGGACAACATCAACTACAGGGTTGTTATGGCAAAGTTATTACGTACGAAAAAATTGTTATTTGGGTCTGAATTTTTGACATTTCCATTATTTTAACAAGCAACACTAAAACCACATGCGCTAAAATTTAATATCGTTGAAGTACAAAGAGTAATTATTCATGAAATATATGCAAGGTAAATCAGAAATAGGTGGTAAATCTCTGAACTAAATACAGGGCTAAATAGCTGGATATGTTCCTTTGTATGTAGCCAATAGACTAGGTTAATTTCTTGTGCCTCAATAAAAAAAAATAAATGGTTTCCCATTACATTCCATTAAGGAATTGGGGAGAGCTTCTCAGTTTTATACTGAAAATTCAGTCTCCTTTTGTTGTTTGGATGCAAATATAACATGTTTGTAACTTGCCGCAAATGTAGTATAACGGGTTTTTCAATAAGAGCGTTACAAAAGTTTTTTTAAATAAAACAAAACCGGTTTTAGATAACAATAAAATTCTTTATTCCTGTGAAAGTACGTTCGATGCCATTATGTATGGAACTCGATTTCTTTTGCATGGCCACCACGGGCACGCTTGCAGAAGTCCAGACGCTGAACCCAATTTTCGACGGTTTTCAAGCATAAATCGGCCGATACTGCTGCAAATTCACGTTCGATATTCGTACGCAGTTCATCAATCGTCGCTGGCTTGTTGGCATAGACCATAGACTTGACGTAGCCCCACAGGAAATAATCTAACGGCGTCAAATCGCACGACCGAGGCGGCCAATCGACTGGGCCATTTCGTGAGATAACACGTTCACCAAACTTGGTTTCCAATAAATTGATTGTGGCATTCGCTGGGTGGTTTGTGGCGCCGTCCTCCTGGAACCACATGTACTCCAAGCCCATATTATCCAATTGGGGCCAAAAATATTCGGTCATCATTGAACGGTAGCGATTCGCATTCACAGTAATGTGCCGGTCTTGATCATCACGAAAGAAGTGCGGCCCAATTACGCCGCCGGCCCATAAACCGCACCAAATCGTAATTTTTTCGGGATGCAATGATGACTCATGGATTACGTGGGGATTGCTGTCTGACCGATAACGCATATTTTGCTTATGGACGAAACCATTCAGCCAGAAATGAACCTCATCGCTGAAGACCATAAATTGTACGTAGCGCTCTTAAAGTTGAGGCCACTGACTCCAAATGTCGGTAGTATATTTTAATAATTTCGACTCGTTGTTGGCTCGTATATCTTTCCATGATGAAATGGCAAACCTTACTGAAGAGAAATGTCAAAAGAGCGGGAAAAAATATCGATATCGATTTACTTTTGTAGCGTCTCTGTTGAAAAACCCTTTACTTTTGTCCAAATGCATTGTGTTTGCTATTTAATATTACTTATACATGTTGGGGACACAATAATAAATAGGTTAAAGTATATGTTTTTGTAACCCAAATATGACTTTGTTTGTTGAAAACAGCTGAAAACAAAAACGTGACAGACAACAAAAAATCAAATAGCAGCATATCTTCAATTCATGAAAACTATGCCTGCAAACATGTATATGGTTCCTTCAAGATGTTGCTGGGGCCGCTTTTAAGTTTGTAGATATTTATCCCATCGTCTTCAAATGTCGTCCTGTTGTAGCCGATCATTATAGAGGTAGTTATACTTGCTGAAAAGAAGTCTCCTCCCGTGCAATCCACACTGGTGTCAACTTAATTTTTTTTTTTGGCATAGATTCTAACTGGGCTACATGTTATCCCAGCGGGAGAAATTCCGAGGTAAATATAAAATTGCGATAAGTTCAAAAATTACGATAAGTACAACTAACTAACTAACGTCAAGACGCTGTCGTATGCTATTTATATTAGTTCTATACCTTGAGACAGTGTTATCTGTCAAATTTCTACCCGTTGCCAGTCTTCAAGTGCTGCCATCTATTTTTTCGAAAAGTCTAGCAGCACCAACAGTATTCGTGATCTTTCGTTGTCACTATAGTCGTATATAGAGATCAAAAACGATGTACAAATAGACAGTTAAAATTTCTCTTCACTCAAATGCCAACGAACACAACGAGTGAAACCCTAGTCATTCTCTGTTCTCTCTCTTACTCTCTTCATTGAATATTTCTATACACGAGCAGCTTTTTGATAGTGTGATTGTACAAATTCCAACCATACAAATTTATACAAATTCCAACCATGTTGAAGTAACATTACATAAACTATGCAAAAAGTATGAAATAATTAAGATATGACGCGTGAGAGAAATGCCTTTGAGTGAATTTCTAGCACTTTTTGGTTTGCTTTTACCAGGGTGGCCAAATTGCGTACATCTTCTGGTCATCTAATTCTAGATAATCTTTGTAGAGATTACTACTAGAGTTGTGTAGTTCACGAACCAACGTAGGATTCACTCTTGTGAACTAGTTCTTTACTTATAGATCACTTAATAATACGGTAACAAATTTAAGACATAGAAGGAAACATATTAGAATCTTGTAGCGTGTTTACATGCACCCTTTTATCATGATAATGTCGTGATTATCATTCTATGGCAAAAAGTCGTTTACATGCATTTTTACTCGATTTAGTTTTGACATTTTTGTATTTTATGATGCCATTATTTTATTATACCGGGTGATAGCAGGAGGATTAGCATTATACAATTCTGTCCAAGTCAGTCATTTGATTTCTTTCTTTATTTGTAAAAACAACTCTTTATTTAATAAAATTTCTTAAAATTTTGTACGAATTGAGAAAATAAAGAAAGAAAGCAAAATTAGTTGATCTTATAACACTACCTCTTATAGCAATCATTTTGGATGTGTTGTCATTATTGTACATGTTCAGTGAAGTACGTTACTTTTACATTCTCATTTCTGTTTTATGTTCACACAGTCTCATGCTGTCTCGCTGGCTTGTCAACACGATAACTGCCGTAAATCTTTACTGATCTCAGGTCCAATTTTCGACTGGTTATTTAAATCGGTAATCAGTTGATTTTGATTTATTTTTCATCTGACTTTAAATACGTAAAGAGTTTTTCAGTGCTTTGTCAAATAATCTTACTACCATGTGGTAACAGTGGCAAATGCTACGAAAAATAACCGGTATTCATACATTTATCGGCTAATCGTTACAATCGTTACATCGTTACATCAAACTGACGCCATTTGCAAAAGAAAGGTGAAGTGATAAAATACAAAATATTTATTGAAATTGGAAGGTATTTCAGCAGAAATGAAATACCTTCACTACGAGTTAAATTATACGTTTTTATTGTTATATCAACTAGGATGGTGATTATAATTGTTCACATTTACAATGAAAGAAGTTTTGTGTTTGTTCTTCTTCTTCTTTTCTGACATAATCATATGGTCACTTGATCATAGTTTAAATGCCCAACTTGATCATAGTTTAAATGCCCAACAGCAATCAACTATTAACCTAAAAAATGAATTCAGAGTTTAAATTATGTTTGATCGTTGATCAAAGATGATTTTCCACTCAAAAATTAAGCCTCAATGAAATTTTGTCAGTGACTGTAATATGCCCAAACTTTTGTCTGGGGTTGATAATGGGCGTTTTGATCCATACAAATCCACACTTTTAGTACAAAATCATATTTCTTTTAGAACTTTTTTCTGGTAGATGTGATTGCCTTCAACTCACACGTTGTTTAATAATCTGTAAATTTCTACTTAACTGGAGAAAATGGGCGAAATTGCCTCGCCCATTCTGGTACCTCTTATACAAAAGGATAAATCGCGTGAAACTCTTGCGACCTTAATTAAATTAGGTATTAGACTTCACGTCATCAAACGCCAATCACCAATTAAGACAAGGGTGATTTAGCCACGCCCACCTTGATACCTCGCATAAAAAAGTTGTTTGCAATATTTTATGCAATTTTATACAAAAGTTGGGCGAATTTCGGGTTGGCCGACTCGATATCAACTGTAAGCCACAACCGATCTTAATAAAATTAGGTACTGATCAATATTTTGGCAAAAACTACTGTGTAATAAAAAATTAACAACTTCGCTATGCCCATTTTTGTACCTTCCATATAAACATTGGGCGGACAATTGGCTGGTAGTTACGCTAAATCTCCAAAAACCACTTAGAATCCTAACTAAATTGGGTATTGAATAATATTTAGCGTAATGTCAATCTGTTATTATATTGTTACGATTAAGTAAAAGCTTTTACTTACTCTTAATGACCAGACTAAGGGCGAGTTTCACTCTCGTCATTTAAGAGCTCACTGAACATTTTCATATTAAATGACATTTAAATGACAACCAACCATCGGGCATTTAAATTACATTTAAATGGAGAATTTTGAACTGTGAAACTGGCCATAGCATTATATACATATATAACAGGGCGATTAATGCTGCGCCTGAAAGTATGCACTGTAACAACATACCAGCTCGCTAACCCAGTAGCATGAATTCGACTCAGTTAAGATAATTCTCCACTAGTCGAGATGATTCCACATTATTCCAGAGGTGGATTCATAAATTAGTAGAATGATAACTAACAACAATGACTAGAAGGTTCTTGAATTCGCTAGAGATAACTACATGTGAGTATGGTGAGTTCGTAGAAATACCTGAGGTCTTTGGAACGGAGACTTCAGTTTGTGATTAACCGCCGGAAAGGAAGCAACGCGATTTGACAGTAAAACATAAGAGTTATTGTAAAGTGGTGTAAATAAAGTGAACTGTTGTTGTACTATATAAGTAATTTAAAGGAAGTTAAACTGTTGCAATTATAAAACAGCTCAAAAAGGACGTATAAGGAAATTCGTAACAATATTTCATAATTGTGACAAGGCCAATAGTTACAAATGATTAACGTAGTTAAATTAATTATTTTCGAATCAACTACTAATTTTATTAACTACGGTACTACGGAATATTATCGGTGTACCCGTTTCCAGAACCAGTGGTATTGCCGTTTTGAAATCTTAACGAATTTGCGGTGTATTCATCAAACTGGTTTGTTGTAAGGGTATACTTTTAGGCGCAGCATTAATCGACCTGTTATTTACATTGAATGTATGTAACATCTATTACTTAATCGTAACACTATTTTTTACCATACAAAAATCAGCTGTTTATGGAAATCTGCGAAATCACAGTATAACTGAACATCGTTGAAGGCATATTATGCCTAAACCAGACCAATAGTTTCAAATGATTAACATAGTTAAATTAATTATTGTCGAATCAACTACTAATTTTATTAACTACTTAACTACGGTACTACGGAATATTATCGGTGTACCCGTTTCCAGAACCATTGGTATTGCCGGTTTGAAATCTTAACGAATTTGCGGTATATTCATCAAACTGGTTTGTTGTAAGGGTATACTTTTAGGCGCAGCATTAATCGCCCTGTTATTTACATTAAGCGTATGTAAAAGCTTTTACTTAATCGTAACACTAGTTTTTGCCATACAAAAATCTGCTGTTTATGGAAATCTGCGAAATCACAGTATAACTGAACATCATTGAAGGTATATTATGTCTAAATCCCAACTATATTTTTATTTCAATTTAATGGAACCACACATTCGTTAGAACACTCTACTGCGCTCTAAGAAACTCCAGCAATTTGTTAAGGGTTGGGTATAAAATGAGGATGTCGATCATTTGAAATAAAAATCATCTATCAATCACATTTGCTGCTATTACTTCCTTTAATAATCAAGATTAATTACTAAATATGTCATACACAACATTGATGATTTCGAGGTTCCTCTGTTGAAATATTTGTATACTACATATTTCCCTTGCCAACATTGGGTTGCATTGGCGCTGCGAGTGTATTTTTAAATCAGTTAACTGCTTTAGAAAAACGCATACAATTTCTGTGTGTTATGTTTAGATTTTACCGGTTTGAAGCGGTTTTTATTTGATTTCAAATAAATTGTGTTATACAGTCTTAAGTCTATCTCTCTCTCAGTCCTCTCTCTTAACGTCCAACACACATTGTGGACATGTTTTTTTTTCGAAATTTATGTGGATTGTTGGATGATTTGTGTGAGTATTTCTGCGTTAAACCTCTTAAAAATGTCCGTAAACTTGTTGTACACCAATCGAGACTCATTTTGCATATATTTGCGATTTATACACAGTTTTTGAATATTTTTATCGATTTATCGCATACGAAATAAAATTTTGTGTTTAGCTGACCAACATAATAATGGCATACATTTTATGAAGCGGGTAGTGTTAAGATGAAGAGCAAAGCAGAAGGAGCTTCAACCAGTGTATAATAGTATATATGAAGTTTCTTGGAGTTGGTAGAACATTGCATGTTAATATACAAGATATTCGAACTGACCCTTTACAGATGAGGTTAAGTTTAAGGTTTTTAATGTAGTAGGTCAGGATTTGTGTTTTGTATACTGGCATTGTGTTTCCTCTTTGTTAAATGTTGTAAACTTGCGTTAATTTTTTTGTTTTGTTATTTTATTATTTTGAGATTTTATTTTGTAATTTCGAAACAACACAAATGAATACAAAAGTTCTAACAATTTTGCAACCCCGCAGTGTTATTAAATTGTGACTATCATTTTATTCGTATTATATCGTTAAATTTAATCTTTTGCAAAAATCGTAAACATGTTTCGAACATTGTTTAATTAATCTATAATTGTGTAAGTAATGTTGAAAATATAATCGTAACTACATATGTTGATAATTAATTATAATTTGTTTTTCTTCAGTGTAAAATTCTCAGACGTAAATTGCTAATAACTTCAGTGATTGTTCTTAGAAGAAAAATTATTTCTAAAATGATCGGATACATAGGAGGTAGATACTAAATCACCCAACTGCATCACAAACAATAGAGTCGAGGAATTCAAGAAAAGAAAATTATTATATTTCATAATTATAAATTAAATGGACCTGGAAACGTCCAGTCCAAGCCGACCCTTACACCGTACATTTGATTTGTTTAAATAAAATTAAAAAAATATATATATGTATAAACACAATAGTCTTACGCAACTGCCAAATTTTGTTGCTTTATTTCTCTTTTCAAATCTTTGCAACTGCTAAATATTTCTTAACATTTCATGTTAACCGGATTTAACTACACATTAATTTACATTTTTTCACTTGTCATTTTATATATTTTTGTTTTTCGATGTTTAAAAACTTTTCACGTTTCTTGCGTGAAATGTAATCTGTATAAACATCAATATCAAATTGTTTCATTAACATCTCAACACTGGAGAAACCAAAAACAAACAAAACGAAAAAACACTAAATTATTGTCCGAATACAACGATGGATACTAAGCGCACGCACCTTTAATTGTTAAATATCTCAAAAAAAACCCCGGGTTTATTATGGTGTTTTCGTATAGCACACAAAGGAATCGTTAAATTTGGGTCAATATTAAAAGGTTTTGCAGCTTGGCGTCATTGTCAAGTGCACATAACAATATAGTGGATCCTTAAGTAACATTTATTAATTTGTATTGTGTTGTGTTTTCTGTGTGATAAGAATTTTAAAATATTAACCGGAATTTTAAAATATTTCCGTAGCAGAAACCTATTCCGGAGTACGAAGAAATTTATTTATACACTTAAATTTGTACACGCTGAAAAATCTTCATTTTGTGTTTTTTATATAACGAGTTTGTAGTTTGTCGCAAATATAGTATGCTTGTATAATACGAAAGGTCGGATAAATCATAACTTTTTCATAGTATGCATGTATTCAAATATATTGTGTTTGCTATTCAATATTACATATTTACGACACAATGATTAATAGGTTATAATATATGTTTTTGTACCCCAAATGTGACTTTGTTTGTTGAAAACTACCGAAATCAAAAACTTGGCAGACAACAAAGAAACAACAAAAAAAGCAGCATACCCTCAATTCATAAAAACAATCAACCTTATTACGAATGTCGTTCTCGTACTTTGACTACGACAGTTTTGTAAAAAATTAAAGATAACACGCCAACTTTGTCTTTAATCTTTTACAAAACTGTCGTAGTCGAAATATGAGAACGACATTCGTAATAAGGCTGTATGTTTGCTGGAATCGTTTTTTTGTAGCTTGTAGCCATTCAACCAAACTTAAGCTTCAACGTTGTAGAAAAGATTCTTGTGAAAAACGGGTTCAACAGCAATCTCGTTTTGGGTTTAATCACTTAGTTTACGCCGTGCCAGGCATTCGTAGGTCTGCAATTGCTGCACGAATTGGATGTAATAAGGCCGCAATCCAAGATTTCCTCTTTCTCTCATAGCTTGCAAAATATTGAGAGTAAAGCCCGGTATTCAGTTTTTATGAAATTTTCGTTGCCATAAGAAGTACGAGTATAACAAATAACGAAAATTTCATGAACCGAAAATTTCGTGGCAAAATCAAGTACAGGGCTGTTACGTTAAACTTATTTCGTACGAAAACAATTGAAGCCCCTGGTGGAAGAAGGTGTTAACTAGAGACCTGCATGAGTATACATTTTCACACATTCAAATACATTCATGGTTTTTGAATGTTTAATGTTCTCATTCTAGCGATTAGCGTGTTGCATCTTCTCAGCGTGTTGCATCGGGTACGAAACAGAATGAAACCGAGCAGAGAGAGTTCTTGTATGAAGGAGTAGTAATTAGATTGAGTAAAAGGTCTTTAGAGACAAGCAGAACTATTCGAATAATGGGATGTATTCATGAAACATATTAAAGAAAAGCGTAACTAAAGCAAATGCTGTTTTGGTATGATTTGAAGTTCTAATTTCTTTGGAATAAAGAATAGTATTAAAATTAAGTCAATTTTAGAAATGTAACACTTTGATGTCGAAGTTGAATGTTTCAAAATTTGTTTGCAGTTATTGCAACTGACATATTTCATGTCTTTGCCGTCTCCATCCACAATTAAGGAAAAACTTCCCAAACTTTGCTGCGGTCTTTTTTTCTCCTTCAAAACGAGTTCACCCCTTGAAATTCGATAAACAATACTATTTTCTTCACCCACAGCGGCCGATTGAGTTGAGGACTACATATTTTTAATGTTTAATACATTATTTTTAAAATAATTTACTTCATCAATTTCCATTTTCTAATATATATTTTTGCGGTTAAACTCATAAAAAACGAATATTTATTTCTTTGGTCTTCACACAACGTTGCTGATCTTTTCATTGACGAGAAAGCAAATGAGACCAATAACCACTCATAATTTACCGTTTTTTCATTCGAATAGTTCTTATATATTCGAATGGTTTTTACATTCACGAACATTTATTGAGTAAAATGTTGTGTTGTCGTAACAGAATTGAGACGAACAGAGTAGTTAACAGAGCAGAGATTCATACAACATTCATTCCAAGAGCACAGGAACGTATCGTTTCATTTCGTTGTTTACACTATTCAGACCGTTGGTATTTTTACAGTGAGATGCATTCATGCAGGGTACTAGTGTTAACCATAGACGAATATAGTATAGATACATTTATTCTCTCAAGAAATTAAACGTCATAGGTATGATTGCAAGTAAACATTGGGTGGTGGAAAACATGGGTTCAATAATACCAGAAAGAGGCAATAGTAAACAACGTCCAACAAAGGAACAACAACCGAATTTCGTGTTTTTGTGGCAAACTAATTGTGTTAAATACAATACAAATGTATACCAACGATAAAAGTAAACAAAAAAGTACAAAATACATTTAAATTTTTCTGTTCTACACCAAAACGACATGAACAAATTAAGTGAACATATTTGGTAACTCCACCTGGTGTAATGTAATTTTAAATTTGATTTCTCTCATTTCCACAAACCTACGACGAAGAGTGTGAAATGGAACTTCAGGTGGGAGAATAAATGTGTCTATACCATAGAGTAATCTCATACTAGAGAGAATATTTTGCTCATCTGACGTTTCCTTTCACACTCTTCTTGATGCGGTCGGTGTGATAGAGAGATGTTTGACGTGGAATTACAATAACTTCTTGCATTAATTTTTCATGTCGTTTTGGTCCACAACTGTGAAATTTAAATATGTTTTAAACTTTTTTATTGACTTTTATTGTTAGCAGACATTTGTGTTGTATTTAACGCAATAATTTTAACACACAAAACGAAATGCCGTTGTTGTTATTTTGTTCGGTGTTTTGAACAATTGCCCCTATCTGGTATTAGTAAAGCAATTCTTTTCAACATCGAACGTAAATATCACACCAGACCAAATGTCATAAATTTGGTGAAAGAACTATTAGGTCTACCATAAGTATTAGTCTATGGTCTATACAATATTCGTCTATGGTGTTAACTCACTTTTTTCACAAACAATGTTTTCCTTCTATAATGTTTCTATGACATCTGACTTTAAAAAAAAATTAAAAAAAATTTTGAAAATTTAATTTTAATAATTTAAATATCAGATTTTGACTTTTTTCGTATCTAAAACAAAATCAGATACCATGGAAACATTAAAAGAAGGAAAATATTGTTTTTGAAAAAAAAGTGAGTTAACTAACACCTACTTCCACCAGGGGCTTCAGTTGTTTTTTAATTGTTTGGGACCGGAATTTTCGTATTTCATTTATTTTAGTAAACAAAAGTAATACCACATGCGTTAAAAATAAAATGGAGTGCAAAGATGAATTATTTATGAAATACTTGCAAGGTAAATCAGAGATATGTGGTAACTCTTTGTAACAAAATTTTCCCTTTAGGGATAAATTACAAAATTTCTTACGAAAATTTCGCAAGATCTGAATACGGGGCTTAATTTGTTACGTAGCGAAATGGATCTTTC
The DNA here is from genome assembly GCA_963931995.1 of Phaonia tiefii. NCBI lineage: Eukaryota > Metazoa > Arthropoda > Insecta > Diptera > Muscidae > Phaonia > Phaonia tiefii. The sequence continues at coordinate 213,807,097 of OZ008370.1, read as the reverse complement.
ACATGACAGTGATGATGACTATATTTTTTCTGTTTATATTTTTTTTGTGAACTAAAAATCTCTTCTTTAGAAATTGAATGAGTTGAAAACATTCCTCGTCCCTTTATGTTAACCCTCTAATGCTTAAGAGTGTCTTAAGGCACTCTTCACAAAAGATATACTGATGGCAACTGAAACGACATTTTTAGTAAAAAAGCTTTTTTTACAGTCGCTAACAGATGTAGCAATATATTTGTGAAAGCCTTTCAAGCTCTTAAATGTTCCCTGTTGTCAGTTTTTTCCCGCTTTGTGTCAAGCACATGGATTTGCGATAAACTACATTTATGCTGTCCGAATCATAAAAATTGTTATTTTGACTAAAATAAATAATGTGTTTCTCAATTCTCATGTGATCTTGTAATTAATTTCAATTGTTTACAACGAAACCCAACATACAGTATTAATTAAAAATTTACTGTATTTTTTGCCACTAAAGCCCTAAGAGTGGCTCAAGGTACTTATTTCTATTTTGTCGCAAATTTAGCAAAAAAAAAAATTATTCTCATAATTTTTAAACATTATTTTAGAATCCAGCATCCAGCATTAGAGGGTTAAATGTATCCTAGAAACATTAATATGTTGCTGGATACATGTTGCTGAGATTTCGCGTGAACAACTTAGTGCTAGACGTGTGGAAATATTTTGTCGATATTTCAAGGAATTTTAACAAAATTTCAAGTGAATTGTTGATCTCAATACGGGCCCTTAGAGATACTTTATCACAAGAACAGTTTTTCGTCAACATCGTTTTTATCCTTACTTTTTCAAAAACGATACCTGTCAGAATGTTATAGGTAATGATGACGGCTATTGAGCAATGATTAATGTCTTGTTCGTTCGTGACTTGCCTTGATGTGGGAGAGTTGGGCTTTCAACAAGACGTCGCAATATGTCATGATTAGTGTGCGCGGCTCTTGTACATGAGAACGTGGGTTCGATCCCTGCTCTGACCACCCAAACACATTTCTTTCGACAACGATCACCTGGATTAGTGACGGCGATCAATGAAAAAGCTCTCAAAAAACCGTTCGGAATAGGTTGGCTAGTTCGTGAACTATATAAATAGTTAATTTTAGATGACCAGACATCACCCTCACGAACGTAATGCACATGTTCGATACGGCGAGTAGGTACGTGATTGGTATGTCTGGGCACCTTAAATGAACGAGTTCGACACAAGTCTAGTTCGGAAACGATATAAAACAGATGGTTCCAATCAGTGAGTGATTAAATGATGTTTTGTAAATTTTAGCGAGAAATTTTGAACTTAGTGCCGCAATTTAAAGGATGCTAAATTTAGCATAAAATTGACCAACTGACCAAATTGAAATTTAGAAATTGACCAACAACATATTACTCTTACACAAAATCTCTGTGTTTTTGATAAATTGCATGAGAGTTGACAACATTGATTGCTTCAACTTAGTATTTGATTGGTTCAGGGGGTTTCTATGGCACAGCTGATCGAAAAGCCACTAGGGAAATGATGTAGAATGAGAGACCAAAGAAGACATACACATTTTAGACCATGCAGCAAACTAAGTTTAAATTTAGTTGTTTTTTAGATCCTCGTTATGTTTAAAGTTGTAATTTCCTTTAAGGCTGTAAGAGATCATGTTTTCTCCGGTTAGTGAACAAAATGTAAATGCCGAGGGTGGGATTCGAACTCACATTCGCTGGACGATCGTTTCGATGTTTGTGAAGCATCATCTTCAGCAGCGTCTAGCCCGTTAAGCCACTGCGGTGTTTAGTATTGTTCTGTGATTGGTCAATACATTTTTCTTCGAAACATTCATAGACTAATTCTTATATACTTATATAGACTTAACATTTCTCTCAGCAATTTTATGACATTTGGCCTGGGATGATATGAACGTTGGATGTTGAAAAAAATTGCTTCAATAATACCAGATAGAGGCAATAGTTTAAAAAACCAATAGAATAACATCGACGGTATTTCGTTGTGTGTGTTAAAATTATTGTGTTAATAACAAAACAAATGTATGCTAGCAATAAAAATCAATAAAAAAGTTTAAAACACATTTAAATTTCACAGTTTTGGACCAAACCCACATGAAAAATTAAAGCAAGAAGTTATTGTAATTCCACCTGGTGTATGTCACTTTTCGTCAAACATCTCTCTATCACACCGACCACAGCAGAAAAAGTGTGAAAGGAAACGTCAGATGAACCAAATATTCTCTCTAGTATGAGATTACTCTATGGTTGGAACACCTTTACATGTGTGTCGCTGATATTTTGCGTAAAGAATTTAGTATAACACAGACGGAATATTTTTCGCTGACATTTTTTTGAATGGCGTTTTGTAAAATTTCACGTGAGTTATTGAACATTTATTGAATTATTGAAAAAATAGGTTTAAAACAAAAAAAATGATTTTAATTTTTTATTGCTGACGCTGCTCATCTTTCAGGCAAAAAAACCCTGCAAAATCATAACACTCCAAACTTGGTTGCCGCTTTGTTATATCTGTGATGACAAGGCATAACAGCATAACTCGAGTTATGCTCAAACTAAATTTTTCGAGAATCTAGCCTTATATATCGTACTGCACACTATATAATTCAAATACGAATAATCCAATTTGTAGTTTCCAAGATATTTATTTATTTATTTATTTATTTGATATCCTATACAACAAGATTTAAATCTTATTAATTACAGTATAGGAATTATTGGAAAAGATTTATTAGAAAATCTCGATCAATCACTACATTACAAATGAAATTTGACCCTTAAACCGCTCTCTTAAAAAATTACAAAAATAGACATATGCTGTTATGCTTTGTGACCACAGATATGATGATTGCAAAAATTTTCCAAATCCATTAACGATTCTTGTACTCTTTTTATCGCAACACTTGTAACACATTCGTCGTCGTCGTCGTCGTTGTCATCGTCATCATCATTGTAAAAATTCGTCGTGTCCGATTGTCATACGATAACAGCAAACACAACGCCACTTGAAAATACGATTAGGCCAAAGTATCAGACTTACAAAAAGCAATTGTACATGAGACGTCAGTGAGACGCTTGTTAACTCTTAAACATTTGCCATTGTAGACTTTCGCTTGTTTAGCAACAATGTTTATAAACATACATGTTGCAATGCAGAATTTTTACAGTATACCGCCTGTGTGGAAGTGAATACGGCAGCAAGTTTTTTCTTTTTATATATTTTTTGTTTTCGTTTTTTTTCTTTGTTTTTTGTAGTAATTGAGAATGCATCTTAAATGCAACTCACATCACAGCTGGTTTTGTGGCAGTTATTTTTAGCTGCAATTTCATAAGGAGGCTGCCAATTGCGCTTAAACACACAAACACACACACAACCTGCTGTATACAAATGTGTACAGCAGATTGTGTAAGTTTGTTAGCCACAAGTGGTTTTGGCATCATGTTAGTTGGTTAGATAGTCTGACGTTGTGCGCATGTGCAATTGTCTGCCTGAATGTTTATGTTTGTTTGGCCGCAAAAAATATGTTTAGGTATTTGATTTGATGGTGGCTTAAGCATTTTGTTGCAAATTTGATTCTCTTGCGGCCGTGGCGCACAGTGTTGCGATTCTAGAATGTAAGACTATTGTTCCTTGGTTCTGAAGGTGGCGACTGTAGTGATATCTTAGCCTAAACATATTTTTAACTATACCTAAGACACTGTGAGTTGGCGATGACTGGTTTTTGTTTAACTACCTTGTACACTACTGGAATGAACAGCCGAACCAGCTGGCTGACCGATGTGGACTCTTTCAATGGTTTCATGCTCACATTTAGTGGTGTATAGTTTTTCCATTTGGCCAAAAAACCTGGTCGGATCAATTGGGACTTTTTTTGTGGCTGTCGCGCACGAGATTTTTGAGTTATTTATAAACTTTAAGCACGAGTTGGAAATGGAACTGTGTGCGCGGTGTTAAAGCTTGAATTGTGTGGCGCGGCGTTGAGCCGCCACTAAGCGGAATGTGACTGACCATCAATATGTATGTGAGCATGTACATATGTGGCCGGGACGGACGTCTGTCTGCTGTGTAAATTTGAAATTTTTTTTTGTTGGAAAAATCTTGACACTACCAATATTTCTGGGTAATTTAATATCGAATGTGGTCGCTTTGTGTGCGAGTGTGTGTTTATGTGTTTTCCAGCTTTTTCTTTTTTCTGGTCAAAAAGATTACAACTTTACATACATACATACAAATGTATTTAAATTCAACATTTTATACTACAATTCTGGCAAATTTATGTTTGTGTTTATGTTGAATTTTTCTTTTCTTTTCATTTTGATTCTGTTTTCACGAAAATCTTATCTTAAGCGAAAAAAAATGTCCATCATACTTAATTTTCCGGTTAGGTGAGTTTTTTTTTAGCTGTGTTGTTTTCTTCTTTTTGGTTTAGAATTTATTTGAATTGTAAACTGTGACTTAAGTTAGATTTAATCTTCGACTTAAAAGTTCTAGGTTTTCTATGCGCAGCAAAGAATTACATACAATGGCTAGCATTTTATAGTTTAGGGTGTACTGTTTTTGAATTTCAGTTCAGAACTAAAAATGTCTTTGAAAATTTGAAGCGGAAACTTGATACTACACACACTCTTGTATAATATATAATAGCTTAAGATTCAAATGCCCTCGGGTATATTGGTTTTGGAGTTAAAACTACAATACGAATTAAATTTTTGCATTAACTCGATATCGCAACAATTTGATTAATAACAACAGAAAAATCAAGAACAGCAAGAGTTTTTATTTAATTTTAATGGAAAACCAAAACGATATACAAGGTGGCGCAAAAGTAAACTTCCGATGTTTTTTGGCTGTAATTTAAAAAAAAATTAAAAACTTTGATTCTTCTTGTGGATTATTTTTATTTGGTCTTTTAATTTTTTTTTACATCAAGTCGAGAATATGATGTCATGTAAATGGCCGCCGCCACAGTTGATTGTCATTTGAGCCCTTTTTATGGCATTTTCCATCACTTTGGCCAAAACTTCCGGCGATACGTCCTCAGATTCTTGACGGATATTGTCTTTAAGAGCTGCAAGAGTCTGAGGCTTGTTGACATAAACCCGCGACTACAAAAAGAAGTCTGGAGCGGTCAAATCAGGCGATCTTGCTGGCCAGTGCAAATCGCCAAAACGGCAGATTAGGCGCCCGGGAAATGCATCCTTCAGCATATCGGTTGTGGCACGTGCAGTGTGTGCCGTTGCACCGTCCTGTTGGAACCACATATTTTCCAATCCCAATTCATCAAGTTGCGGCAAAAAGAACTCGTTGATCATTGCTCTGTAGCGTGGCACGTCGTCTGGTCGATGTCGACGGCGCTTTCATGACATCCTCGGCTACAACAGCAATATTCTCTGCAGAACGGCTACTCCGGGGTCTGCCACGCCTGGCAGCATCTCGTGTTGTGCCAGTCTCTTCGAGGCGAGCGGCTAAACGTCGCAGTGTTTCACCAGTAGGCGTTGGACGGCCAGGAAATCTGCGACGAAATTCACGTTGTGCCAAAGTCACCGACCGATTATTGGTCAAATAAATAGTCAGCAATATTCCGCTTTCTGGAGCAGTGTACCGTAACATTGTTTATTAACGTGTATTTCGCATGTGTTTACTACACAAATGTCAAAACAGAACTGACATTAGGGGCCAATCGCAAAATTTATAGCATTTTCTGATAGGAGGATTACTTTTGCGCCACCTTGTATTATGCAGCATTTGCACTGGCATCGATTTTCTTGATTTTGCCACATTTGTTGATTTCAAGCAGAAATCAAGAAAATTTGCCTGATTTCCCATACGTTTTGACAGACGACAAATCGGGTATTTTTTCGTATTTGTCTAGGAATTAGGAAAAAAATGCTTGATTTGCTTTATGCAACTCTGTTTTATCTCACACTACGAAAGAATAGTACGTTTGTTTACAACCATTTCAATCACGGCGCATCGATGTGGTGGTACCACTAGAACACCCGTCTTATTTATTTATCGCATTTCTTAGGTATTTATTGTTTCTCAAACAGAAATTTGTATACTTTTTTGTTTACTTTTATTCCTCTAATATATTTGTGCTGAATTTAATTGTGGAAATGCGGGAAAAATTCCAATGCGAACACTTCGGATTTTGTTAAGGTATTTGATACGAAATCGGGAAAATATTTTGTAGTGCGAATAAGCTATTACGAAGACGAGGCCAAAATTCAAAAACTGCACCACCATTCACCATAGATATTTCGAAAATATCACCATTTGAAGTTCAAAAATACATCTATTGAAATTCAAAAAGGCATTTTGTTTAAATTCAAAAATACACCCATTGCAATTCAAAAATATATTATTTGTAAATCGAAAAGACATCAATTAAAATGTTAAAAGCTTCATTTTAAAATCGAAATAAAATTCCGTTTATGCTTTTTCAATTTAAATTGATAAATACATTATATGTATGTATTAGGGTATCCATTCAATTAATCATTATTCGGTTAATCGATTAATCGTGTTATAAAATTAACCGAACATTTTAATAATTAATTTTTGATTAACGATTAACTCGAACAAATCAGTGGGATTAATCGAGTAATAAAAAAACCAAAACGATGTTTATGGCAAACAGTCCGTGTTGAAACACTCCTACAATGTGGCAACTTATATGACAACGATTTGCGAAGAAATTTCATAATTTTACACACATTTCGAACAGATTTGATAGTTTGTTGACAGAAAGCGTCGCATAGAGCTTTGGCTCATAGACATAAATGAAAAAAAAATTGTCTCAAAATTGGTTCATTAAATTGGGTGTTATAGTCTGGTGAAATTTCAGGACCCACTGGTCACTTTTTATGGGGGCTGGTACCAAAAAGCCTGGTCGGATTCTGCTCAAACTATGTACAATAAAGATAATAGTCAGAAAATTATGATTCGCAAAATTTGGTCAAAATTAATCAATACAATAGGGTGTTATAGTGTGATATAGTTTCAGAGCCTTTTGTATGGGAGGTACCCAAAGTCGTGGCACTTTTGGGTCTAAACTTTGAGATTTTCTTAATTTTGGCTGCAACTACGATTTGTGAATTGCACCTACATATATTTTATATTTTGTTTTAATATATGCGCCTAGTACAATATTTGAACACTGTTTTCTCTTTTTGTTGTTTTATTTTATTCGAATAATCGAATAATTTGATTGCGTTTTGTTCGGTTAATTGTCAGATTGAAATTTACGATTAATCGGCTAATCAAAAAACCCCGATTAAATGGGTACCCTAGTATGTATGTATGTATATACAAAAAGGATGTACAAGTAGAGAAGAAAAAACCAGCGCAATTTGGCAACCCTAGTAGAAGAGAATCAAAAAAGTCGACCCGATTCACTCAAACGCATTTCTTTCCCGTGTCGTAACTTGATTATTTCATACTTTTTATATACTTTATGTAATTTTATTTCAATACGGTTGGAATTTCTCTAGTTAGAGACAATAACATCATCGGAAAACTGATCGTGTATTGAAATATTCAAAGAAGAGAATAAGAGCGAGAGCAGAGAGACGACGCGCTTCACTCGGTTTCTTTATTGGCATTCCACTCCATAAGTAAATTTTTTTCTCTATACCATAGTTGCTTTAGGGTATATACCAAGATTTTGATAGATGGCAAATTGTTGATTCAATATGGCCGATTCATGTAGGTTAGACCTTTACGCCGCGGCCGCCGTGTTTTGAGTTTTTGGCCGCGCCTGCGCCTGATTACGTTGAAATCGGCTTGGCGTCGTGATTCGGCGGCGTATAACTTTTTGTTGAATCTTTCATATAATCGATCAATTAATAGCATTGTCCTGATTGATACACTGACACATAAACACAATCAGAATATTTCCTAATAACAGTCAGCTTAACTTTACAAGTATTAACGTATGGAGTTAAAGTACAAATTGAATTTTTCATAACAGCAGACATACGAAATTCCACACGCTACAACACCAACAGGCAGTCCCAATCCCTTAACAGGTTACAACACACATTACAAACTATAACAGCAGCAGGTCAAATTGAATAAGAATTGAACTCTGCACATCAGCAGCTTGATCAATTTCCTAATAATTAGGACAGGCCACCACCGCTGGTTTTCCCAAGTCCCTATGCCGCCGCCGAATCAGAAACAATCGGCGTAAACCTCAAATGTAGATGGTGTTAGTGTCAGATGGTGAATTAACAGTGTGTTAATAGTGACAACAAAGATGATAGAAAAACCATAGATGATTATTAGCTAATTCACCATCTTCACCAGAGGGCACATGCTGTTTCCGTACGATTATTTTTCACTCGGATGCGACGAAAAAGCACACAAAAATCATTTTTTTTTCGATTCTGTTGTTTAAATTTGAAAATAGAATATAAATAATAGAAAAGCGTATCGCTTTTGATATTTGTTGACAAAGCAAAAGGCAAAAAGCAAGGTTTTTTCAATAGAGTTTGTTTCCAGGGAAATTTGCCCATATCCACCACTTCGGCGCCATCTAGAAAATTTCACTTTATTTTATATCCACCACTTATCTTTCACCATCTATGGTTTTTTATTTATCTATGGTGACAATCTGAAATGGGCGTAGAGTTACCATCATTACAGAAACTGACGTCTCTTTTAGTTGTATTACCTATAATTGCGTGTTACGGTGCGAAAACACTTAGTTTTCCAATATTATTTAACACGTAAATTTTTGTTTTCCGCAATTGCCTTTTTTAAGTACTTTTAAGTTTATTTTTAACTTGGCAACTTTAAAGGTGAGACAACATACAAATAATACATTGTCAACTTTTTAACAGAAATTCATCATCTACCTTTAGCCACCTATTGGAAATCATAGGTGATAGAAATGCCATAGAGGATTCATTCGCTTATTCACCATTTTCACCAGAGGGCACATGCTGTTTCCGTACGACCCTTTTTTCACTCGGATTATTGACACAAAAGATGCTAAAAATTATGGCAAAAAATCCCAAAGTTTGCAAAAATTGCGCAAAAAGTGCTAAAGGCATTTAGCACATTTGTTTTTTAAAAAAGTGCCGACGCCAGAGAAAACATGCTACTATTGCACCAAAATTGCAAAACTGACAATACTGTTAGGCATCTAACCTGATCGGTAACATTACCTTTTTTAGCCTAGTATTCAATTCCAGCGAAATTTTGCCATTTATCTCTGAACGGAAAATGTTGTTGCAGAGAGTTACCACCTAGCTCTGATTTACCTGGCAAATATTTCATTAATAATTCCTCTTCGTACTTCATTTTATTTTAACGCATGTGGTGTTAATTTTGTTTGTTGAAATACTCGAAATGTCCAAATTTTGGTCCCAAACTAATATCAAACAATTGCTATCGTACGATATAACATTGGCGTAACAACCCTGTAATTGATTTTTCTTACGGAATTTTCGCAAAGAGCTGAGTACCAAGCAAATGAAAAGTGAGCGAAATTTTCGCTTCATGAAGTTTTCGTTAGTTTTTATACACAAATTTCATAAAAACTGAAGGCGAAGAACTGCTAACCCACATGCATTGACTTATATGCGGTATATGGCTGGGAGAATCTATGCCTGACGACTGGAGTCTCAGTGTATTATGTCCTGTATTTGGAAAGGGTGATCCGTGTGTCTGTTCCAACCATCGCGGTACCAGTCTTTTATCCATCGCGTATAAGGTCTTGTCGACCGTATTATGTGAAAGACTAAAGCCAATTATTGAAAACCTGATTGGACCTTATCAGTGTGGTTTTAGACCAGCCAAGTCCACAACTGACCAAATATTCACACTAAGCCAAATCCCGGAAAAGACCCACGAAAAGCAAATCGATACATACCACCTTTTTGTCGATTACAAAGCTGCTTTCGATAGCCCCATACGAGGAAAATTGTACGAAGCTATGTCTGAACTTGGAATTCCGGCAAAACTGATCCGCCTCTGTAGAAAGACGCTGACCAACACCATATCAGCAGTGAAGGTGGGGAAAGACCTCACTGAACCATTCTGTACCAAGCGAGGACTGAGACACGGCGACACACTTTCGTGCAATCTCTTCAACATCTTGATGGAGATAATAATGAGAAAAGCTGCAGTAACTACGAACAAGACCATTAACACGAAAAGCTATATGTTGCACTTGAAGTTGACAAGCGATTTAATTTTGAAGTGGTAGATGAATTTGTCTACCTTGGATCCGCCGTGAACAATGACAACAACGTCAGACTGAAGATAAATAAGAGAATTGTGCTTGCAAATAGATGCTATTTTCGGCTCAGCAAGCAGTTTAGGTACAAAGACCTCACTGAACGGACAAAAGTCGAGCTACATCAGACTCTCATTTTAGCTGTATGGTTCCGAAACTTGGGTCATATCGCAAGCGGATGAAAAACCCCTGAGAGTATTCGAGAGAAAAATTCTCTGTAAAATATATATCAAATAAATATAAAACGGCGAGTACCGACGTCGCACAGTGGGGCCATTTGAGTTTTTTCGTTGCAAAAATCATATCTTTTGAACCGAATAAGATAATCGAATAATTTAAATGGCATATGATAGATAGGTGTTCAGCTTATGAAATGAGTGTTTGGAAAGGGTGCTGCGCATTCTAGGTGCATACTTATGGGTTATCAAAGGTACAATTTGTAGAAAATCCAATTTTACGGTAACTAAAAAAAATATTTTTACCAATTTTAGATTTTTTTCGTTCCTTTTTACACCTTAAAAAGGAGTTTTAAAATTAATACCCAACAAATTAAAAAAAAAAATATTTTTATTTGTAAATTAATTTTTTAAATTTTCTGTAAAATATTCATCACAATTAGTCTAAAAGACTAATCAGTTCTAAAGTATAACTATTTTCTAACTCTATTCGTGACTTCACATGCTGCAGGAATGAAATAAGTGAATCGGAAGATGATGCTAACATGTTGAAGAGGGCCTCATTTTGCCTCACCCTTGATGCTTTGAACGTGTTCTGCAATCTATATTTTTTACACAATTTGTTACGAGACTCCTGCGCTTCTTCATAAAGCTCTCCAATTGGCAAAGACTGGTATTCAATTATATCTTTGCCATGCGCCAATATTTTATGGACTGTCGGGGTCAACTTCTTCTGTGAATACATTTCCGCTAAAGGTGATGCAGTTTTCGATGCATATTCTCCATATTTTGTAGAATTGACGCTTTCTTTGCAGTTTAAAACATGCAAGATCGTTCCCAATCTTTTAACGATTTGATTGTCAATTTCAGTGATTCCAGTTACTGCCTCATCAGTTTCAAAAAATGTCCTAGAAGTGTTTCCATCGTTTGAGTTTCTGTATCCGTACTTGAGACAGTCTACTTTTTGTACAACTTGGTTAAAAAAAGACTCCTGTATTTGCTTCTTTCTGAGCTTTTCCTTATCCTTAATCGATATATTTTCATCGAAGATAATAATAAATAATGCAAAATTCAAATGCAAAAACAATTGTGTTAGTCAAAGCACACATTGTTGTCACAGATAATAAATAACGGCATAAAAAATTTATAAAAACACAACAAAACATTTGCAAATTTTGGCTCTATTTTCTTTCTCTGCGCCTAGACTGTTCATTATTGCAAAGTTACCGCACTTGTATTGTAATAACATGTAAATGGGCAATGACATGCAACCAACTTTAATTGAATATCGTGGAGTAATGAGTAGTTAATCACCCTAAAGTAATAACTTTCGAAACTAATCGAAACCGTTTTAGTTCTATTCTACCAAAGTTAGAAAACGATCCAAAAATAGTGTTTTCTTATAATCGTGATATTTTGGTAACTAAGCCTTGGAAAACAAACGAAAATATTTTATTTGATTTAAATCTAACGTACCTTTCCATCAACACATAAAACATAATGTTTGGTTCTATAGTTTGGTAAAACTCGAAGTTTCCTTCACTTTGTGGTTTTTCTTGTACACTGAAGAAAATAAACAACTTCGAGGGGCCATAAAAGTCGCACCGTTTATCCGATTTTGAAACGGTTTTCGGATTCTTGAGAAAAAGTAAGTTCTCTATCCATTGTTATTATTCATTTTACCGAAAACCTTTATTTTCGCCACAGATTCTGGACATAGGCCCCACAGTGCCGCGCTGGAATTAAGAGATATATAATTTTTATTCTGACGTGGACATAGCTAGGCCAATCAAATTAGGCCAATTGCGTTGGCTAGGCCATGTTATCCGAATGGATGAAGATGAGGCAGCGCGAAGGGTTTTCGATAACGTACCCGATGGAAGCAAGAAAAGAGGACGACCAAGACTCCGCTGGAAAAACCAGGCAGAAGAATCCCTACGTATCCTTGGTGTTTCGAACTGGCGAGAAAAGGCGAAGGATAGAGCCAGTTGGAAGAATATGTTGAAATTTGTTTAATTTGTTTGTTTAATTAATGTGTGTAAGACGTCTGACCTCATGAGGTTGTAAAATAGTCAATAAAAGTAAAGTAAAAGGAGACGACGTTGCGAAATAAAATGGGGGGCTTGCCGAAAAAAATTCGTTGATTTGAATCTTTATGACCGATTTTTGTTAGTTTTTTTCCTTTATTCAAAAAGTCAGCGACTTGTCAAACTTCCCTCGCAAGAATCAAATTTTTCGATCAATTGAATAAGAGTTGGCAACAATTTCTACAAATTCATTGGTATTTTTTTTTTTTTTGAATTAACAAGTTTCGGACTAATAATAAAATATTATCATGGCATAAGAAAACACACACCTGTTATTATTTCACGAATCTTCATGTTAACATTTAAATTCGTCCACACCCTGGATATTGTGCGGATGCTAAAATTCAAACCCTGCTTTTTATTTGGCATTTGGCAGTTAAACTGACTCGTGTTAAAATTAATGAATTCTGTGTGGAATCTGGTCGTAGTACAATGTAGATAAACAGCTGGTGTGTGTGCGTGGTGTGTATGCACCCAGAAAGCGTCTGTGTTCATACGAGCCTCATATGGAAATTAAGCTTAAAACGTTGCTTGCTAATCCCCTACTACGTTGGCTCGAAAAAAATCACGTGTATATCGAGTGTAGTGGTTGGTGGTGGTGGCTTCTCCTCGTTTTGGCAAAAATGTATAATACGATGTTTTAGTCTTTTTTTTCTTATTATATTTATTATTGACCACTTGTGTTTTTTTTCTTGACGTTATCTTAAAGAAAGTAGAAATTAATGTTTTTTGTTTTGCCGATGTGATATACAAATATACTACATTCAAAAATGTTTTGAATACACTGAGTGCACAGTGATATTAAATACAATGTATGTATGTTTGTACATATGGTTTGTTAACCAGGAGGTGTGGTACTTTATTTTTGAAAAAGATATATACATACATAAGTACATATACATATATATGTATATATTGACGTTTTTTGTTCCTCTTCTTCTTAAGGCCATACATGAAACAATATTAATGGATTTTCGGTGTGGAGAATTTGGCACAAACAGCTTCGAACATAACTGACAATGATTAACTTGAATTCGAAATTTCGTTGATGTAATATTTTTTGTTTATTTTCATTTTGAGAGCGGGAGATGTCATCTTGTGTTTATTCTTATTTTTCTTTTACAAAGCCGCTGGCTTAAACAATAAGGAAGAGAGTTTTGTTATGTTTTTTTTTCGAATGTTAACAATGTAATAAAAATTCGAAAGAATAATTAATGGGCAATTAGAGAAGGAATTCGTGGCCGTATTTAAGTGAAATTGATAACAAAAGCTTTTAAAAGATTAACAGATATAATTGATAAGTGACTGTAAAAGATAAAATTGTTAAAACACATGGTTTATTTTATTTATAACAGACATTTAGTTAAAACTTAAAAACAAAATAGAAGCTCCATTTTTATGATATTCGAGATCTCAGGAAAAACAACTTAAAATATGGCCAAAATTTAAATTTAAAAAATCGATAACCCGCTATAGTAATCGATATATCGAGAACTAAAATGGATTTAACACTGGATTCGTAAAAATTGTTTTTTCCTCGCGGGGCCTACCCTTCTCCTTTGTGTATGTCCAACAGTCACTTAGCTGCTTCGGAACAAACTCCGTAAAGTAAAAAATGTTCTAAATTTCAACTTCTAATAACTTAGCGAGTTATCGACGAATTTTATTTATTTTGGGAACAAAGTTCCTTATCGCACGTTGCGGGATGGCGGCTAAATGAAAAAATTAAAAAACTTTTTTAACACTATTATCACAGATAAATAAAAACCATCGATGATTCATTTGCTTAATCACCACTATCACCAGAGGGCAAATGCTGTTTCCGTACGACCATTTTTCACTCGGATGCCACGAAAAAACACTCAAACATTATTTTTTATTTAGATTCTGTTGTTTAAATTTAAAAATATAATATAAATAATAAAAAAGCATATCGATTTTGATATTTGTTGACAATACAAAAGGCAAAAAATATATATGGTTATATAGTTTTCCCAATAGTTTTTGTTTCCAGGGAAATTTGTCCATATCCACCACTCCGGCGCCGTCTATAAAATTTTCCTTTACATTCAAATCTACCACTTATCTTTCACCATCTATGGATTTTTATTTATCTATGCCATAGATATATAAAAACCATAGATGATTCATTTGCTTAATCACTACTATCACCAGAGGGCATAGGCTGTTTCCGTGTTACCATTTTTCACTCGGATGCGACGAAAAAGCACTCAAACTTTATTTTAATTTCGATTCTGTTGTTTAAATTTAAAAATAGAATGTAAATAATAGAAAAGCATATCGATTTTGATATTTGTTGACAATACAAAAGGCAAAAAGCATGGTTATATAGTTTTTCCATTAGTTTTGGTTTCCAGGGAAATTTGTCCATATCCACCACTCCGGCGCCATCTAGGAAATTTTCCTTTACTTTCAAATCCACCAGTTATCTTTCACCTTCTATGGTTTTTTATTTATCTATGTCTATGCTATTATGCTACAATCCAGTATTATCACCTACATATATTGGGTACTTTTGCTTTGGTTTGTGTCTAGACTAACATACATATGTTGGGAAATTTCTTGTTTAATGGGAAGTTTTCTAGGTGGAGCCTGTAACCAATATTTAGTTTATATTGTAGTTTTGAACCCAATAAAAAGTAAATTTAGAAAAGACAAAGTGAAAGAAGTTTAAAAAAGAACATTTTCTTAAATAAGTGACTTTTCTTAAAAAATTTAAATTTTCTCAAAAACAAAAATACCTATTCATATTCCTAAACAAAGTACATTTTCTTAAAAGAAAAGAGAAAGTACCTTTGCTTAAAAAAGTAAATTTTTTAACAAAAAATACCTTTTCTTAAAAAAAGTAATTTTTGATGTGTTAACATCTATAGGCACGGGAAGGGCAATCTATCTAAGAAAACAAATGCAAACAACACACAGCGTTAGCATCATATACGTGGTTGATGTACGACAATAGTCTCTGCCTGATAATAAGTATGATGGTATTGATGTAGCGGCTGCGAACAAACAAGCAGGTCGTCGTCGCCAAAGTATATTGAATAGTATAGAGAACTCATGTATGACTCAAAAGCACTGGCGACATCTGGCGAATGATTCAAAATGTATTACTATATTTTTGTCATAACTTGGTCCATTCATAATTTTGATGTGAAACATTGAATTTTGATGTGAAACATTGAAACATTTATGATTTTTGTATTGTTTTATGTAATAAACATTGTCGAAATGGTGCATTTCTATTGAAATATTATATAAAGGGAATAAGACTCGTTTATGCTCTTTACTCAGGGTCTCTTCATGAGAGCGGAAAAAGAGTGCAATAAGTTGTCTATACTATTCAATACTTTTTGTCGTCGCTCGCACAATTATTTCAGTGTGCTAAATATTGCTTTTTATTCAGTTGTATGCCAGCATTCAAACAAGCAGGTGGTTGTCACTCTGTTTATGACACAATACAAACAATTATTTCAGTGAGCTAAAGTTTGTTTTATATATTTTAACGATATTACATATAATGTTAAAGCAGATGTAAGAAAAAAGAAAGTGCAATAGCAAAAGAAACTTCAGAACAAATTCTATTATTTTTTTTTATTTTCCTATGTATCATTTACTAATGTGTTCATAGAAATCGAACAGGTACCGTGTAACAAAAAGGTATTAACACATCGCCCGTGAGTTCGAACACTCATTGATTTTTTTAAAATAAGTACATTTTCTTAAAAAAGTAAATTTTCTTACAACAAATTGCCTTTTCTTAAAAAACTACATTTTCTTTAAAGAGTACATTTTTTGTGAAACAAAATAATTTTTCTTGAGATAAGTAGCTACTCTTAAAAATTTACCTATTCTTGAAAAAAGGACCAGTTCTAAAAAAATTTCAATTTCTTAGAAAAACCCTTTTCTTCAAAGAAGCACCTTCTCTTAAAAAACCGTTTCTTACAAAAATTCCTTTTCTTAAAACTTTCTTAAAAATAAAATAAACCCTTTTGTTTTCTTTTCTTGAGAAAATTAGCCTTTCTGAAAATAAGTAAATTTTCTTAAAAAAATAACATTTTCCTAAAAAGAGTACCACTTCTTTAAACAGTACCTGTTCTTAAAAAAAGTACTTCTTTGTACAATTCATACTAATGGCTTTTTCTTACATAAAGTACTTCTTCTTAGAAATAGTACCTTTCTTAAAAAACATTAGCTTTTAATAAAAGAAGTACCTCTCTTTAAAAAGGACCTTTTTGAGAAAATATAGTACATATTCTTA
This sequence comes from Phaonia tiefii, assembly GCA_963931995.1. Classification (NCBI taxonomy): domain Eukaryota; kingdom Metazoa; phylum Arthropoda; class Insecta; order Diptera; family Muscidae; genus Phaonia; species Phaonia tiefii. Next base: position 213,790,290 of record OZ008370.1, on the reverse strand, counting down.
CAAAAAGGACCTAAAAATGTACTTTATACTAAAAATATACTTTTCTATGAAAAAGTACATTTTAATAGAATATGTTCAAAAAGAAATATGTGAAATTGATTATTATGGAGGATGGTTGGGAATATAACTATTTCAATGCCCACCAAGCCATTTCAGCACCATTCTCCACAAGTCTTTAGGGAGTAGCATCTATTCAATGGCTTTTGTTGAAAGCATGCATAGGAAAGAAATGTTGTGAACTTTGATTGAAAGTATTTGTTCTGGATGTTTTCGCATAAGAAGGAGTGTTGAAGCAATTCTCGTTAAGTTGAGTTTGGTTTATCCCTATAATGTGTGATGATAAAAGTACCTAAATACTTTTGAGAAGGGAGCTGATGATATGCCTTGGTGGGCATTATAAATCAGAAAAAGTTATCTTGAGTGAAATGCTCAGAATGAAAAAGATTAAAAACTTTAGCTCTATTTCAGTAGATCAAAAGGTTTTAAAATTGCTATTATTTATAATACTGCAAATACCAACTATATTCACAATAAATGTGTGAAAAACCTATGTTATTTTGGGGTTCAATGTCCCATAAATTCCTCATCTGTATTAAATTAGTTGTCTTTTCAAAAACACGTGCCATCTGGCGGAATGTATTGATTGTAATGTATTGGTTCTTTTGTTTATTATTGTCAACATTAACTGATGTCTATAATTTTGAAATATAATTATAATAGTTTTGCAACGCATTATTTATTTGAACCTTCCATTTCTAATTTTATTATTGTAAATAAGAATTTCAGTGCGGAAATGTAAATTATTTAAAAAAACAGTTTGAGCTCTATCCGTCGAATGCATTTCAACCAAAATTGGCAACTACTTATAAGCAATGAAATGCAAAATACTTCCTTCCATCTGCCTATTTTCGATCGACATTTTTCTTTAAATTTGTAATTTCTTCAACTAACGCGAGGAACTGTGGCGTGTTCAATTTGACAGCTGAAGGGATCAAAAATGTTGCGCTGCGTTTTATAAACTGCCCATTAAATAACGTAACTCAACTCAGGTAGTCACCGAACAGCTGTAACGTTTTATAAACTACCAAAACGACAAAAGTAACGCGAAGTGACTGATTCCCGACTTATAGAATACCACCCTAATTCTTGTGCAGTGGGTTAGTGCCAAGATGGATGCTGAACTTATTATAAGTGATGTGGAGAAAAGACTTGTATATCCACTGATTGGAACCTGCAGTTTTACAATGGTTCCGAACAGGTTTTTAACAAGCTTATTCATGACTAACTACTCAATAGTATCGCCGTTACTAAAGGAAGTGACCGTCGTCGAAAGAAATGAAAGGTGGTGAGTGTAGGCTTAGAACACACGTTCTTCTGTACAAGAATCTCGCACAATAATCATCGCAACACTCACAATGCAGGGTAGAAACTTAGTTTAAATCTATTGCAAAATATTGTTCTTTTCCACCGTGAAAATCATTCATCATTTTCTATTTTCTTTTATAAAACAAATTCGTTGTAAATCTGTGTACTAGTATATGTATATTGAGTATAATAAATTATTGTACTTAAGCCAACCAGGCGTTTTCTATTGAAAATTAATAAATTTTGAGTTATTTTTTTATAGTTAGTGTAAGGTATGATCACTATATTTTGAGTCTCTTGCTATATTTCTCTCTGTATCCAAGAAAACGTGTTCACTGATAGAATATTTAATTTAACAAACGCATCATCCATCCTTTATGCATTTTAATTCTATATATAATTTAATATTAAATATATATTCAATTCACCTCGATGGGAAGAGAACTGAGATTGAGTATTAAGAAGAAAAAAACAATGCGATTTGCATAATAACAACAATCGCCGACAGACTTAATGTCTGCTTCCTACCGTTTTAGGAAATCATTAATTTTTCCCATAAAGCTTTCTATTTTAATAAGCGGTAACAACGATAAGAAGAGCTCAAAAACAATCGCAGGGGAATGGGGGTACGTACGTATAAGATCATAACTAAGCAACCAGATTTAAGCCGATAGACATTTCTACTGAATTGTGTGTGAAAAATCTTGATTTTGCAATAACTACTTAACAAAAAAAAAAATATATATAAGTATAAAAAATTAAATACCACAAAATAAATGTTATTATTTAGGAATAGTTTGCGTTTTGAAGGTAAACTCACATTTCATTTGACATATTAATAACATGACAGTATTTGAGATTATTAAACAGATTAGTTAGACTCAAAGAAAATAAATGTTTGAGCTCTAAAGAAGACAAACTAATCGATAACTCGCCTAGTTATCGTGTTTGAAATTTTCGTAAAGTTAAGCCGTTTTTGTGATATTTATTTCAAGAAATATGGAAAAATAAAGACAATTTCAAATTAACGCTGAATATTTTCCTTTTAAATATAATATTTCAATAAACAATTTATCGAATTTCCTATTTTTAACTTCCGATAAGTAAATAATTAATCAGGTTATCGACAATTTTTATTTTAAATTTTTTTCGCTCAAACTTTAGTTTCTCGTTTTTAAAACTTATATTTTTACCCGTTTTCCAAAATGGTATAGATTTGTTTAACTTTATCATCCTTTATCCTTTATTTAGAGAAATAAAATTATCGATATTCCAAACATTTTGCGTGATATTTATGTAGAGAAAATACTAATCGAATATCCTATTTTTTTACTTTCGATAAGTAAGTAATTAATCAAGTTATCGACAATTGTTATTTAATTTTTTTTTCGTTTAATCTTTGGTTTACCATTGTTAAAACTTATATACCCGTTTTCTAAAATTATATAGATTTTTTTAACTTTATAATCCGTTATCTCAAAAACTAAGCGAGATTTTAAAATTTTCTTGTGCGACCTTTATTTAGAGAAATAATATTATCGATTTTCCAGGTCTTTTGCGTGATATTTATTTAGAGAAAATACTAATCGAATATCCTATTTTTAACTTCCGATAAGTAAGCAGATTATCGACAATTGTTATTTAATTTTGTTTCGTTTAATCTTTGGTTTCCCATTTTTAAAACTTATATTTTTACCCGTTTTCCAAAATGATATAGATTTTTTTCTAACTTCATCATCCGTTATCTCGAGAACTAATCGAGATATTAATACCTACTTCTTTACTTAGATAAAACTTACGAAAGTGTTAGCTGTCAAACAGCCTGTCATACTGCGGTCACTATTAGACATTTATAATCAGTATACTCTGGAAAATCGTCGTGAATAGATTAAACGAAAACAAATAGAGAAGAAAATTTACTCATGGAGTGGAATGCCAACAAAGAAAACGAGTGAAGCGGGTCGTTTCTCTGCTCTCTCTCTCTTACTCTCTTCGTTGAATATTTCAATACACGAATAGTTTTCTTATGATGTATTGTATCTAACTATATAATTTCCAACCATATTCAAAAAAAATTACATAAATTATGTAAAAAGTGTGAATTAATCAGGTTATGACGCGGGAAAGAAATGCGTTTGAGTGAATCGCGTCGACTTTTTTGGTTCTCTTCTACTAGGGTTGCCAAATTGCGCCGTTTGTTTTCTTCTGTACTTGTACATCCTTTTTGATTGTACAAATTTACATTGAAAATCACTCATCAATTCGCGCAACTTATAGACAAAATCGATGTACTAAAGTAGACAGTCAAAATTTGTCTTGACTCAAATGCCAACAAACAAAACGAGTGAAGACTTAACCATTCTCTTCTCTCTCTTACTCTCTATTGAATATTTCAATACAGGAGCAGCTTTTGGATAGAGTAATTCTTTAAAGAGAGAGTATTTGACTCATCTGACGTTTCCTTTCACACTCTTCGCATAGACTAATACATACATAAATACTTTTATTCTCTCAATAAATTAAACGTCATAGGTACGGTGGAAAGTAAACATTGGATGGTGGAAAACATGGGTTCAATAATACCAGATAGAGGCAATAGTAAACAACGTCCAACAAAGGAACAACAACCGAATTTCGTGTTTTTGTGGCAAACTAGTTGTGTTAAATACAATACAAATGTATACCAACGATAAAAGACAACAAAAAAGTGCAAAATACATGAAACAGTTAAGTGAACATATTTTGTAACTCCACCTTGTGTAAGTTAATTTTAAATTTAATTTCTCTCATTTCCACAAACCTAGGACGAAGAGTGTGAAATGAAACGTCAGATGAGAGAATAAAAGTATCTATGTATGTTTTAGTCTATGAGTGTAGACTGTGCCTCTTCGTGGTGCGGTCGGTGTGATAGAGAGATGTTTGACGAAAAGTGACTTACACCAGGTGGAAGTACAAGAACTTCTGACTTTAATTTTTCATGTCCTTTTGGTGAAAAACTGTGAAATTTAAATGTGTTTTACACTTTTTTTATTGACTTTTATTGTTAGCATACATTTGTGTTGTATTTACCACAATAATTTTAACACACAAAACGAAATATCGTTGTTGTAATTTTGTTGGTTGTTTTGAAACTTTGCATCTATCTGGTATTATTGAAGCAATTGTTTTCAACATCCAACGTTCATATCACACCAGGCCAAATGTCATAAATTTGCCGAGAGAAATAAATCTAAATAAATAAAGTTGGATGATATTTAAAAAAAGACAACAATATATTTGTTGACTTAAGGTGTTGTTTCACAGGAGGTTTTAAATAATATTCAATATTATGTGGAGTTAGGTTGTGATTCCGTATAAATGAGTTCTGTCAAAAGTCTCATGGCTTTATCTTCCGCTAATATCGGCAAAATTGAACTAAAATTTTGCAGTTGCTACTCTAAGAGTTCTTAAATCGTTTTTCCATTTTCGCACAGATATGGTTGGATTTCTGGATGCTTCAGCGTTTCCGAACTAAGTTAACCAATGACAATGTGCTAATTTTTTATTAATATTTAAAATCAGACAAAATCAATATATTATGATTTCGGAATCACAATACGATCAGTCACAATCATAACATAATATCAATAATAATCCTTTCTACATCCATTCCAAATTATGTTAACCAATCATTATATATATATATACAGTAAAAGCTCTCCTCGTGGACAGCACCAATGAGAGGACAGCTCCGTTGAGCGGACAAATCTTGGTTTTCAATTTCCAATCTTGTAAACAGAAAGCAAAATCCTTTCTAATGAGCGGACGCTCCCATGACCGGCCGCGGACACATAATTCGCAAACGTTTGGTCAAAAAATCTCTAACAAGCGGATACTAATTCCACTAAAACACAAAAAATTCGAATTTATATTGCTTTGCAGAATTTAGGGCTGTACAAGTAATTACTTGCGACCGTAATTACTTTCAGCACTTTATAGTATGCTACGTTACGTTACGTCAGATTCACTAATCAGTCCTTAAGAGATGAAAAAATTATTAGGAAAATAAAAGTCATAAAAGTCAAAGACGATCAAGAAGTAGTGTAAAAGTAACACAGGGGTGATAAAAAGTGTAAGCAATACAAGTAAGGTTTGGGATTTCCCTTTTAGTTCTCATAGTTTTGAAGCTTCACTTGTTTCGGTTAAATCGTGCTACGAATTAAAGGTTTACAATGCCGTCCCAAAGAGAGGTTTGTCAATAAAAGAAAAAATGGAAATCATAAATGTTTTAGAGCAGTATAGATACGGGAATTAGCGAAGAGGTATGTAAGTTTCGTTGTTAAGGAACTGATATTGTTAAAATTGACATTTGTTACTAAAGGATTAATATTGGAAAAACTCAAGCCGGAGAGATATCAAAGAAAAAGGAATTGATACGATCGCAATGGCAATCTAGAGTAATAAATTTAAGCCAGAAGCAGAGTTTTTTTGCAGGTTCACTTATAGATCAAAAGTGTTTCGAATGGTTTGCAATAGCCCGAAGCCAGAATATTCCTATATCTGGACCAATAATAAAAGCTAAGGCAAAGGAGATTGCGGAAAAAACTGGCTATTACGATTTCTCTACCTCTGATAGCTGTCTGCAAAAGTGGCGTAACAGGCATTCCTTACATTTTAAATGCATTTCGGGAGAAGTTTCAAGCGTAAATTAAGCAGATGTGACTGAATTCTTAGAGAAACTACCCTCTATGTTATCTGGATATATGCCTGAGGACGTTTATAATGCAGATGAGAGCGGCATTTTCTTTCATGCTCTACCAGATAAAACTCTGCCTTAAAGTCTGAGGAGAAAGAACAATTATTGGTGATTGGAAAAGCAGCACGCCCACGGGCATTTAAAAACGTTATCATCAAAAACCTACCGGCGATTTGGAAATCCAACAAAAGGGCTTGGATGACTCGAAATTTTATGGCTAAATGGTTGAAACAATTTGATAGAGAAATGCTAATTCAAAAGTGAAATGTTCTTCTGTTTTTGGACAATGCCGCTTCTCCTAGAGATATGGAAAAATATATTTTTTTCCTCCAAACACAACTTTGGTATGCCAATCCTTGGATCAAGGTATCATACAGAACTTCAAGACCCATTACAGAGCTTTAATCATTAAACACTTATTGCCAAATATTGAAGTAACCGATTCTGCAAGAGATTTGATAAAGAGCATCAATGTTCTTGATGCATTGTACTTTATTAAACATTCGTGGGACAAAGTAACAGCCGAAACTTGTAAAAACTGTTTCCGAAAGGCAGGTTTTATAAAAGGCTGCATTTCTTCGGAATTTGATTCGTAGGATGATATGCCGTTATCAACTCTTGCAGCATTTGATAGTCAAGTTGTTGGATCTCAGAATTTTGAATACCCTAAATTTATTCAAATTGATGGGAACCTTTTGACAGAATCTAATGATATATAAGTCTTTGTTGAAGACCATAACATTAGCAATTCGAAAGATGATACAGTTATCACCGTAGAAGACCTTAACAAAATATCTTCGTATAAAGAAGCCTTTGGCCGTTTAAAGAAATGTGCAGAAGAAGACTACACAGCATTTGAACATTTAAAAAAATCCACTATAAAGAACAAATGTCGAAAGAAAGAGAAAGTAAATTCAAGCAAAAACCTATCTCACATTATTTTCACAGATCTTAATTGAAAATATTTTTAAATACTGTTTTAATACAATACATATATATGTAATAAGATTTCTACAAAAGATATAAATTCAAAAAATAAATAATATTCAAAAATTTTGTGTTCTGCTCTAATAAACGGACATCTCCACTTAAGGGACAAAATCTTCGCCGACGGTGGGTGTCCGCTTATGGGAGCTTTTAGTATATATTTTTTTATTTATATTTTTATTATATATTTTTGATGTGTTAACATCTATAGCGACGTATAGGGACTAAATCTATCAAAGTCAACAAATGCAAACAACACACAGACAGGTTTTCTGCTGCTGCTAAAACCAGATTTTATGCTGCTGCTAAAACCAGATTTTATGCTGCTGCTAAAACCAGATTTTATGCTGCAGCTAAAACCAGATTTTCTGCGACTGCGAAAGAGAATAATGGCGTGTTAAACAAAAATGAGCGAGCAAGAGAGCAATGAAACAGTGGTGTGGCAGGGGTGTCTATAGCGTATGTATTAATATAATAATGTATGGATGGACATGTGTCTGTTGCTGTTGTTGAACGGAGATATAAAGCATAGCCACGCAAAATTTCATTTGCAAGCTAATACGTCAGCTACTTCGTACAAAGTAGCTGTTTGGCTGTTTCGTTGCTGTTGATATGGCAAACATGTGGTTATGTGACACACGTATACGTCAGCTACTTCGGACAAAGTATGTGTGATGTTGTGTGTTTGGTTGTTTCGTTGTTGTTGCTATGGCCAAACAAAGCGAGTCATTTGATGTTCAGCATTGCCCGGTGTATACAGAAACAAGTAGAAACGGTGTTAAGTTCAATTTTATCTGTGTTGAAAACTTAACATTTATAAATTATAAAACTAAAGAAATAAAATTTACTTCAATAAACTATTATCTTTTATTTTCCAATGTAACATTTACTAATGTGTTCATAGAAATCGAACAGGTACCGTGTAGCAAAAAGGTGTTAACACATCATCCGTGAGTTCGAAGATTCATTGATAAAGTTAAAATCAGACATAATCAATATATTATAGTTTCGGAAACAATATGATCAGTCACAATCATAATATGTTTGATTTTCAAACATAATGTGATCGGCCACCGTAAGTATTCATTTCTAAACCCATTCCAAACTATTTTAATCAATCATAATGTGATAATTTTTTATTAATTTTTTTAATCATAATTTTTTTATCATAATATGATCAGTCACAATCATAAGATGTTTGCCTTTCAAACATAATATAATCGGTCAGCTTCAATATTCCTGTTAAAAAAGCTTCCTTACTTTTTGGATTTATCTCTTTCTCACATTCAGCGCATAAATATTGAAGTTAACAAAAATAAAACCACATTCCTTTTCGATTTTTACCTATGTATTTACTCATACGTATTAGCCTACTAACATCATGGCTTATATTATTGCTAACAATTGCACGCTACTAGACGTTATTATATTTGAACAGGTGTTATCTCTTTGAGTGTATCAAGGGGTATAACGTTCGTTGACACTTATGGTTTTTTCATAATATTTAGTTATTCTTTGTACGACTTGAACAAAAAATAAAATAAAAAATAAAACGGAATATTCAAAATTCGAAACAATTTCATTCAACAGAGACCGATTAATAACAATAACCAGCCATCACATTTAAAATAGTCATAATATTGAATTATGTACATATTTACTTTAAAACAAAAGCGTATTTGTTAAAATATAAATTAAATATGACAATATATTGTGATTTATTTATTATGTAGAATTATTAAGTTTTATTTTTTTTTCTGATACAAATTGAAATTGAAATAAATAAATCACTTGTCAAGATAAAGATCACAAATGAAAAGACACATATCATGAAAGTTTCAATTTAGTGTATGAAGTTTTCAAATGTGGTGGGTTTGGGTGGGGTGGGGTGAGAAATACCGAAGGTTTCCATGTGATTCGATAATAATTTTGAATAAAGTTATACAGAGTATTTGTTGCCTTTTTGTTTGTTGAATTATTAAATCATTAACTTTATACATAATATGTTGTTGATTGTTTTTGTTGCTTATATAGTAATTATAATATTTGTATGCATATACTATTTTGTTTTGACAATTAGTCAAAAGTAAAAGTAAATCTCCTCAAAAGTGTGGCAATCGCCAGCCAAGTCATGTTAAATATTAAATGCTAAAGTCAGTTCATTTTGGCTTAAAGAAGTAAGGCACAGAAGAATAGCGAAGTAGTGTTAATTTTAGCCCGGGGAGTAACAACAACAAAAGAGTAACAACATTTAAAAGCGTTAAAAATGTTAATATAGTTATTGCAAACTTTGTGCAGAACTTATAAAAAAAAGAGTATTATTTATGTTAATTAATCATTTTTTTTATTCATAATAATATTGTTGTTTGGTTTAACCTTAAGAAAATCCAAAATTCATGATATAAAGTTAAATTATGATTAATTATTTGGCAATATTTCTAAGGTTTCATGGTTTCTTATTAATCAATTCATTGTATTGATTAAACTTTTCAAAATACCATGTTGCCAAACCTTCGAATGTCTAAGGTTGTTGTCTGTGATTTTAATTTATGGTGGAGGTGGTGAAATTTAAGGTGGTGTATATTGAATGTATAGAGGTGTGATAACAGGTGCGTGTAGAATCAATCATATTATTTTAACTCTCTGCAACTGACACCGTAAACTTATTTTCCTAAAATATTCTTCTCTAACATTAAAATATACTTACAATTTTCCAAATTTTTTCAAGCTCAAGACCTTTTTAATAGTATAAAGCTTACTTATAGCTTTACATAAAATAAAATCTATAAATAAGACCTTTTTAATAGTATAAAGCTTACTTATAGCTTTATATAAAATAAAAGCTATAAATAAGCTTTATATTATTAAAAAGGTATTGAGCTTGAATAAATTTGGAAAATTTTAAGTTTAAAAAACTCCCGCAAGGGAAATGATGAAAGTTGACGAAGTGCACCGCGAGCTTGAAACAATAATATTGTTGATGGCAACCCTCTGTTTTGTTGTTTTGTAATGACAAATCAAAAACAAATCATGCCTGTTTAAAACCAATGGTTTTTCGACATGATAAAAAGAGTTGTGCACGAAGGTGTTCCAATGTTAGTGCTTGGTATTCTTCAAACATATGTATAAAGGAATTCTCATTAATATGATGGGTGTTTATAGATATATATTTTTGATGAATTCACCGAAAACATACCAAACACATCTGCTGATGAAGATCTTGGCAAGACCGGAAATAGCTATACAGACAGCCTTGGTATCATTGGAATATTTTTGTCCTCGACTTTATTGAAAATAATATAAAGTTATAAATAAGCTTTATATCATTAAAACGGTCTTGAGCTAGAATAAATTTGGAAAATTGTAAGTTTAAAAAACAGACCGAACTCCCACAAGGGAAATGATAAAAATATACTGAAATTCTTTCAACTTTTACAACTGACAAGTAAAACTTGGAAAACGACGTAGAAGTTTTAGAAATTTCAGAAACAGAAAGATCCTCAACATTTTAAGTTATTCTGAAAATAACCAGGTTTTGAGATGGTTCCGAGTACTTATGAAGGCGTAACTCTGTTCGTTTTCAGACGATTTTTTAATTGAGAATTGAGCTTTCCATATTAAATTTTGTAATATGTACATCAAATATTGGTAGTGATTTTCCTAAGACCATCTGAAATTGTATATAGTGCTTCGACTTTGAATACATTTCATTATTATTTTTTTTTCGGTAAAAGTCTTGGAATTTGTATATTTATTATTTAAGACAACTTTATTGTAAATAATAGGGGTTTTAATATTTTTTTAACTCGATTACAAATTGTAATAGTTAGTAATATACTCTAAATATTGAGTCATTCTGAAAACCTTCGTTTCCGGGTGGATTCAAGTAGTTATGAACTCATAACTCAGTTGTTTCTAAACCGATTTGTATTGTTTAAACGGTTATGGATATAACAAGAATATAAGCGATTCCATTTTGAATATTCGTAGTGGGTTTCCTAAGATACCTGAAATTTTTTGTATTTTTTCGACATTGTCCTTATTAATTTTTCTATGAAAGTAATTATATTTGCATATTTATTTTTAAATATTTAATTTTATTTAAAATCGTATAATAATTGTACATGAATAGGAAATTTTTTAACTGAATAAGAAAAAAGTAAGCGAGAGCATAAACTGTTTGTGAGTGAAATACTGCTTCTTGGGCAACATCTTTCCTGTATAGGCTACATTTTCCACTTTAGAAAAATTTTAATTCCTTTTACAAACCGATATTACTAAATTAAATTTATTTTTACTTCGAGTATAATTTTCTTTAAATATATTGTTATGCACAACCATTTACTATTATTTAATGTGGCGCCACCTAAAACGATGTACAAGTAGATAGTCAACATTTCTCTTCACTCGAATGCCAACAAACAAAACGAGTGAAACCCTAGCCATTCTCTGCTCTCTATTTTACTCTCTTCATTGAATATGTCAATACAAGAGCAGTTTTTAGATAGTGTTATTGTGTATTCCAACCATGTTGAAGTAAAATTACATAAACTATGCAAAAAGTAGGAAATAATCAAGATATGACGCGAGAGAGAAATACTTTTGAGTGAATTACTGGCACTTTTTGGTTCTCTTTTACCAGGGTTGCCAAATTGCGCTCATCTTCTGGTTGTCTAAATTTTCATCGTCTTTGGCGTCACTCTTCACAGATTGACTCAAATGCGCAATCAATAAGTACCCGTGTGTGAAGATAGGTGGCGTTGCTGAGGAAAGTTGGCATTACCGTCGTGTACTGCCATCTATCACACGACACCATACTAAATTTCAGACTGATTCATAGGTTAGTCTAGTTTCCGATAAAATGGAAAAAGAACAATATCGATCCGTAATTCGCCTTTTTATTTTTGGATCGAAGAACTAAAATCGAAGTTGGATGCTGTTTATGGGGACCCTTCACCATTCTATGACAATCTTAAGATATTGGTTCAACCAATTTAAACGTGGTTGTACATCTGTTTTGTGATGAGAAGCGCACAGGCCACCCGGCAGACGTGGTTACCGAGGAAATCGTTCAAAAGAACCACGACATGGCTCTCGTTGATCGCCGAACGAAAGTGCGCGAAGTAGCAGAGGGCGTAGGCGTGTCGTACGGAATGACAACTAATATTTTACATGATAAGTTAACCATGAGAGAGGAGTCAGGCCGATGGGTACCGCAGTTGCTTACGGCGGACTACAAGCACCAGCACATTCATCCAGCATTAAAAAATAAAATAAATGGTTTCCCATTACATCCCATGAAGGAATTGGGAAGAGCTTTTCACAACCATTGAGCTGTGCGCTTTCTAGTTTAATACTCACTGATTGGGGCCTACAGTTGTACACCGGTTCCGAACGGTATTTTGAGAAGCTTTTACATGGCTAAATACTCGATAGTGTCGCCGTCACTATGCGAGGTGAACGCCGCCGAAAGAAATTTAAGGTGGTCAGAGCAGGGATCGAACCCAGGATCTCATGTACAAGAGGTGCCCACACTGACCCTTGCACCACCGATGGCCACCCAGCATTGTCGCGGCCAAATTTCATGAACTACGCTATGAATTGCTGTCGCACCCATTAGGATCGTACGACTTCTTTCTGATTCCCAAAATGCAAACGTTGCTCAGGGGAAAGAAATCATCTCAAAGTAAAAGTAAAGTAACATTTTATTGAGTCTTTTCTTTTCGATAACAATGTGTTTTTTTCTTAACAGCGAATTGATAGCATTTAAAAAAAAATATTGTGAAAATTTGCCTCTTCATTCCTAACACGGGTACTTATTGCTCGACCCTCGTATATCAGTCTCAACTCTCAACCAAACGCCATTAAGATGTTTCCTGATCCATGTCGAAGTTGCGGCATCTATTTTTTGGTTCTCCCGGAGAGATAATTAGCGATTCCAGCATTTCCTAAACCTTCTGGAAGTAGCGCCATCTATGTTTTGGTTTTCCAGAAAGTTAATTAGCGATTTCATCAACCGTTCGTGGTGAGATCATATATAGTAGATTTCACTTTACAGTGACGACATAATTAACATTAAGCTTCATCAAAGATGATGGAAATACCATAGATAGTGAAATATAAGTGGTGGATTTGAAAGTCAAGATAAATTTTCTAAATGGCGCAGGAATGGTGGAAATGAGCAAAATTCTATGGAACCAAAAATCATAGAAAAAACTATTTAACCATGTTTTGTTTTGCATTGTGCATTGTCAAAAAATATCAAAAGCGATATGATTTTCTATTATCTACTTATATTTTATTTTCAAATTCAAACAGCAGAATCGGAATAAAAATGATTTTTCAGTGATTTTTCGTCGTATCCGAGTTAAAAATGGTCGTCCGGAAACAGCATGTGCCATCTAGTGAAAATGGTGAATAATAGAATTCACCATCTATGGTATTTCTATCCAAAGAGGATGAATAAGGCTAGAGAAGAAAAAAAGTGCGGAATTTGGCAACCCTCGTAAAAGAGAATCAACCAGTCGACGTGATTCACTCAAACGCATTTCTTTCTCGTGCCATAACTTGATTGCTTCATACTTTGTACATACTTTATGTAAGTTTATTTAAACGTGGTTGGAATTTCTATAGTTAGATACAATAAAATCATTAAAAAACTGCTCATGTATTGAAATATTCAACAAAGAGAGTAACAGAGAGAGAGAGAGCAGAGAAACGAGGCGCTTCACTCGTTTTCTTTGTTGGTATTCCACTCCGTGAGTAATTTTTCTTCTCTACCCTTTCGTCCTCTTTGTTCTCTCATCTTTGGCTTCATTAAACTGTTAAAACAAGCAGCTATACACACCACAAACCATTTTTTTGACATTCTAATGTTACCGCTGATAGGCCGGTATTCAGTGTTTATTAACTTTTCGTTGCCATAAGAAGTACGTGTATAAAAAACAACGAAAATTTCATGAACCAAAATTTTCGCTCTTGGTTAATGTATGAGAAATTCATACTACAAGCTTACAAGTCATGAACATTTTTCTAATTGAAAAATGGTTAGTTTTTGTTGGAAATAATAGACAATTCAGATTAACCCACACTCACTGGCATGACTAGTTTCGAACTCCGTGAAAAGTTCATCATCAGATGTCTAACTACTGTGCCTGAATTGATACCATCGGTTGATCATCAATCAATACAAACTCAATTCTGCAATTCACATGTGCGAATTAGTATCGCTCGAAGATCCCTAAGTATCAACACACATTGAAAGGCCTATAATTCCAACAACAAGACCAGACAGAATTTTTCGACAATGTTCTTCTTTTCCTCATGCGTTCTCGCATTGTTGCAGTGCTTTGAGGTGAGTTTTTAATCTATATCACAGAGTTGTATTTCTCCGTGGTACAGAATTTTTTGAAGTCCGTGCTGGTGTCAGTTGGATTTATTTGAATTTGAATTTTATTGACCGATATTTGTTAGTTTTTGGTTAATGTATGAGATATTCATACTACAAACTTACAACTCATGAACATTTTTGTAATTGAAAAAATTTCGCTCACTTTTCATTTGCTTGGTACTCAGCTCTATGGGAAAATTTCATAGGCAAAATCAATGTTTCGCCAAAGTTATTACGTACGAAAACAATTGTTTGATAATTGTTTGGGACCCGAATTTTGACATTTCGATAATTTTAACAACTAAAAGCAACACGACATGCGTTAAAAGTAAAATGGAGCGCATAGAGAAAGATATATGGTAATTCTCCGCAAGAAAATTTTTCGTTTAGAGATAAATGACAAAATTTCTTACAAAAATTTCGTAAGAACTGAAACCGGGCTTAAACCAAGAATGTAAATCATTTTTCGTAACAATATGTTTTGAAGAAAACAAAGTCAGTGTAAAAAAAAAAAAAAAATAAATAAAAAAAATTAAAAATCTGATAATTTTAGAAAAAAACTGTATATTCTTGGAAAGCTAAATTGTTTTTCTTTCAAAACCCATTTACAAATTTCAAATTGGCTGTAAAATTAGAGAGTTACACGTTCATAAGTACTCCAACTAACCTCAAAACGGGGTTTTCAGATTAACGCAAAATTTTGAGGGTGTTTCAGAATTTTTCAAAAATTGTAAAGTGATATCCTCAAAAAGATACAATATTATTTTCCATGTCTAAAACATTTATTTATTTAAAAAAAATAATTTTTTATTTTCAGCACCGTGTAAATAATACATCCGCATGTTTTTCACTTACCTTTACAGGTTCATCGTTTTCAAATCCAGCATTGGTAAAACCCGTCATTTTGTGAGGTTTTGTGTGTTTGGATTTTTCTCTTTATTTACAAGAAGATCTGTTGTATATTTATTTAATTCTAAAACGACAGGAAAAAAAGAAAAAAAATAACAAATTAATATTGATTTGAGGAAAATGTTATAAATATTTTTTGTGTTATTATTAAATATAATTTTAGATTATTAAAAACAACATGATGTGATGATGAGCTATGTTTTTAAAGCCAATTATAACTTCTTTCTCACATGTAGAAAGACCGTGACAGACAGAGAGAGAGAGAGCGCGGGAGACGGGTTTTCGACTTTCATTTAAATCATCCATACGAAATAATTGAAAACGTCATAATATTCCACACAGAAAAACAAAACTAATAATAACAACAATGATAATTTGTCGAACTGATAATAGCATTGAGTTGATTCTTTAGTCAGGGTTTGTGTACACGTTTTTGCATTATGTTGTGTTATTACGCTGCAAAGGCATTCCAACACGAACCCTGTTAAATACCTTTAATTGTTCAAATATACATGATTTCAATTTATCTATCTAACCATCCATCCATCCACATCTATCGGTCGCTCTGTACTCGTATTGATATCAATGAGGAGTCGAGTCATTCAACCAAAAAGCCGTTGACTTGTTAATAACATTTGGACGAATATCGTAGTTTTATAATAAGTTATAATAGTTCAAGTTCATGTTGGAAATAATATTTTTTTGCTTCCCTCCCCTTTTTTCGATTACTGAATTTCATTTGAATTGCGACATTTCTTTCCGTGTATACGAGTATGAAAATATGAAATAGAACACGAAATATTGTAATTATCTAATGGCGGGTTTTTGGATTTTCTCCAGTTCACGTGCTCGGCTCAACAAATTTTATATTCATTTGAACATTTTACAAATTGGTTTTCTAACACAGTGACACATTGATTTTGTGGTCTTGTTTTAAGCAAAAAATTTTAAATTTTTTTGTTTTAACTTTTTAAAATTATCAATTTCGTTGCTGTCTTGTGTAATTGAAATAACCACTTGTATTTCTGCGGTTATTGTTTTTTACTCGTTCTTGTATAATAGAATTTGACATTTAATATCAATAGTGATTGCATTTCAATACATGCCAGTTGGTTTCCTGACATGTAGACATACAATCTGACAGATATTGTGTTTAACTTTTGAGGCATGATAATAATCGAAAAGTATAAATGATTTTGTTCTCCAAATATGTATAAAGGTGACACGACACGTTAAATCATTATTCAATATCACAATGGTCGAAGCAAAAGGGTACCATTTTACTTTTGTCTGTGATTACACAGTGAAAACAGTAATTGATAAATTTGTCATTCGTATACGGATGACTTAGTAAATATCAAGAAATTTTTCCCACAAATTGACACAATTATATGTAGCACATTGATATAAAATATAATTTGTTTTAAAATGCATTATCCGAAAATAATTGATGGAATTTAAAAAAAAAAAATTTTAAAAAAAAATTCTTTGAGAATTTTGTCAATGTGGAACGCAGTATTTGTATTTGATAAAAATATATTTGTATTTGAAAAAGTAGTAACTTTTTTTTTTGAAAAACTACAGAATATTTTCTCAAATTTCTTTTTTTATTTGAAAGTACAATCCTTACGGTTAATAATGGAAAATAATTTCATTCAAATGGCTGCCTCGGCTGGCCATGCAGTAGTAGCCTATACGATCGGTCCAATTTTTAAGCACATTATCGATTGTGTGCAGCTGTATTTCACCAATGGCTTCACGAATATTGTCCTTTAAAGCGTCAATTGTCTCTGGCTTGTCGGCGTAACACTTATCTTTGAGGGAACCCCACAAATAATAGTCCAACGGTGTCAAATCGCAGCTCCGAGGTGGCCAAACGACATCAGCTCTGCGGCTGATAATGCGATCTTCAAAAACAGGGCGCAAAACATCGAGTGTAGCTGCGGCTGTGGGGCACGTAGCGCCGTCCTGTTGAAACCAAATGTTGCCAATATCGTCCTCTTCAATTTTTGTGAACAAAAATTCGTTCAACATGGCTCGATAACGATCGCCATTGACTGTAACGGCCACTCCTTGCTCATTTTCGAAGAAAAATGGCTCAATTATGCCTGTGGACCAAAATCCGCACCAAACAGTGACTCGTTTTGGGTGCATCGGCTTTTCAATGTATGCGTGCGGGTTTTCTGTTCCCCAAATGCGACAATTTTGCTTGTTAGATACCCACCAAGATCAAAATGAACTTCATCTGAAAAGACGATTTTTTTTGGCAAAATCGGCATCTTCTGTAAGTCACACACATTCTGCAACATTACCATGATTTTCAAAGTAATGTCGCAATATTTCCCAGCGTTGTTCAAGCGTATACACGACCATATTCGTTCAGCGGAAGGATAAAACTAATTATCTGTCAAATCAGACATGAGCTAAGTGTTACCATTCACGAAATAAGCACTAGTTGAAAAAAAAAACGTTAGATGGCGGACCCTTTATTTGAAAAAAGTATTTGATAAAAAAATTGTTGCCTGTAAAGTCGGTTTTACGGGCGAAGATTTTACGTGACAACGTCTTTTTCTCGGTAGAATATTTATTGATATGAATATAATTAAATTGCACAATAGGAACAAGGAATTGAATGAAAATAAGAATTGCACAAATTTTAACTATAGAAATATATTTTGTTTAGATTGATTTGATTTTCATATTGATTAGATGTTAAAATTCTTGCTCAACACAGTTTAAATCAAGTTTTCTTATATCTGCCACTTTTTCTTAATATTTGTAATTTTAAAGAATCAATTCGAAAATCAAAACATTTATTCAGATCGAAGGTTCAAATTTTTGCTAAATAAATTTGAAATTAATTAAAATTTGTAAAATAAAAAAAAAAAACCAATGAGTGTTAGAACTCACGGGCGATGTTTTAACATTTATTGAAACTAGGAAAATAGAAGTAATTTCAACACCATCTAGGTACCTGTGCGATTTCTATGAACACATTATCAAATGTGACATTATAAACAATAAACATATCCTTTATTATAAAATATAAACATTTCTTTTATTATAAAAAATAAACATTTCTTTTATTAAAAACAAAAGAAAATAATTTACTAACCAAAAAGTATTTCAATTCATCATATTCGCATATCGTTTTTAAAGCCGACCGCAGCTCTCTGTTTCGTTTTGGCTACCTAATTCATATGAAAATTTCTACACACAAACATACACTACACAAAAAAAAACAAAAAATAATACCTTATCCAATGCAGACTGATCTAAATCAATATTCATACACACGCACATATATACGCAAATACATACTTGCTCAGTCGTCATATATATGATGTGCCAAAAAACAAAAACACTCACACCACCGACCAACAGCCACTAGAAGCCAGCAAAGCAAATCGTTTCTGGCACACAAGTAAACACACACATCCGCACACACAGAATTATTTATTGAGTGGGAGAGAGACGCAAGGCATTCGGCGGGCCTCTCTCTCGTTCGGTGACTCATCGTAACGTTACCGGGCGTTACACTTTTTCATAAGTGACTCCCAGCCGCAACCTAATTTAAGACGTTGTCACGTCAAAACAGGTTAACCGGTTCCTCATATTGTAGTTTAAAGTGTGTTTCCATTGGCATGATATACACACTGAAAAATCTGTCGTTTTTTGTTGTTTGGATGCAAATGTAACGTGTGTTTGGAGCTCCAAAAACATTGTGTTTGCTATTCAATATTAAACAATGTTACACAATGATTATAATATATGTGTTTGAGACCCAAATATATTTGTGTTTGTGATACAAATACAGATATGTTTGTTGCACTGTTAATGCTCTCTCGAGAGCAAGAGAATAAAAGAGGGACAACGAGAGAGTCTATATTGTAAGTGTGTATCTTTATTTTTGCATTATTCTCTCAGTCAGTGATTCATAAATATGCCTGAATGTGCGTGTAAATTGCAAATGAAGTCAGTGTTTCTTGTTTTGGCTGATGTATTGCGTTTTAGTTTCATGTATTCAGTCGTCAATGGTTCATCGGGCAGAGGATATCAAAAGCGCTTGATCGGTGAAAAAAGAATAACCAAAGGATCGGACGGTTAAATGGTTTGTGATGTTACTTTGATTTTTGTGTATGTGTTTCGCATATATTTATGTGTGCTACCAAAGTGAGAAACGATTTTGAGGAAAGAAACTTGCAAGGGCAACAGCGTGAATCCCCTTGTCTGCCCGAGCCTATACTGGAAAAATCGGAACGGCTAACAATTTGTGAAATACAATATAATCAAGTAATTAATCCACGCTTGGCTTACATGACCTAGATTTATATATAAGTGTATTGTTTGTGTACCAACGCATAGTGATAACCAAGGCATAGTTGAAACCTTCTGAAAACCAAACCATGAGAGACAACAAAGAAAGGAGAAGTAAATGAGCAGCAGATTCTCATTTCATGAACAAAAAACAAATAATGCAATCTGTTATCTTCTTATATTAATTATTTATACATATGGATTTAAATTGATACAATTATTTATAATAACAATTGTTATTTGGGTTTAATTGTTAAATAATGTTTATATCTCCTGATGATGCTACACAATGGAGTAGCGAAATATCGAGGGAAATAAATACAAGAAAAGCAAATCTGACCTAAAGCTCAGAGACCTTAATAAAGAAAAGGTCGAAGAACAGAATACAAATATTAATTATAATAAATAAAACATATATATTGAAATCAAAACATAATTCGTTTCTAAATGTTATTATGTTTGGGTGAAAATACGCACATGTTTCCGCGTAAGTATATAGAGATTTGGAGGAAGCGCGCGAAGGCTTCTACCTAAGTATATGGATGTTTGGGGTGAAGAACGCATTTATGTGTCCAACTAAAAGCATACATGTTTGCCAGTAAACATTATACTGTTTGCATTTAAACACAAGTGAGTTTGGAATTTGCAACCATATGAATGTTTGAAGTGTGTTGCATACATATACATGGTTGCTGTAGAATATGTTTGGGAGAATATGGTACAGAGGCCGTTTTTTTCAACGTGTAGTTATATGATTATGAAATCAAGTTAAACTGGTGATGTAATCTGATGTCGTATTTCAGTTTGTTTTTTTCAAGGCAAATTATCGAATCGATTTCCTTCGCCCAAAATTCAATAACTTTTGAACTTGGAAACATTTTTGAGTTGTGTAAAAAAAAAACAGTGGTATATAAGGAGTCGTGGCCGTCGGTGGTGCAATGTGTAGTGTGCGCGCCTCTTGTACATGAGATCCTGGGTTCGATCCCTGCTCTGACCACCTTAAAAATTTCTTTCGGCGGCGGTCACCTCGCATAGTAACGGCGACACTATCGAGTATTTAGCCATGAAAAAGCTTCTCAAAATACCGTTCGGAATCGGTGTAAAAACTGTAGGTCCCAATCTGTGAGTGAAAAAGTAGAAAGCGCACAGCTCACTGGTTGTGAGAAGCTCTCTCCTATCCCTTCGTGGGATGTAATGGGAAACGGGTTTTTTTATAAGGAGTCAGGGATAATTTTTAGATATTAATATTGAAAATCAGACAATTGGGTATATTTTACAAACTAGCTTAAAGTTTACTTCTGTTCTTATTTCTCGATTTCAAGGAATACCAAAAAAGAAAAATATTAAAATGTTTGTTTCCTTTGGCATTGCGAAATAAGAAAATATGTATACTTTGGGCTAATTTCTAAAATATAACCAATTGTCTGCTTTTTAATGCTAATACGTCAAAATAATCCTCGACGCTTTACCTACAATCGGGTTTCTACAGAACTCAAAAAAGTTGAAAGTCGATACTGGCACACGGTGCGCCGAGAGTAAAAAAGGTAAATAAACCACAACGTTTTACTTGCTAATTTTCTACGAACCAAATGTTTTGGAAATCATAATATAGTATAATTTTTAAATTCAAATACATATCGATTTAATTTTATTATTTTTTTAACTTGATTATCATATTTAAAATTTATATTCTCAAAAACAAAATACGACATTAACATTTTTATTTGAATATATATTTCAAATGTGTGTTAAAATTTCTATTTCAAATTTAAAAATATTATTTAATTTGAATATACATTTCAGCAGTGAAATAATTATTTAAATGACTTTGAAATACGATTTATACAACAAAGCATAAATACAAATGCTGTCAGCAATACAAAATCAAATTTCAAAACTAATTAAGAGCTATTATCACAATATCTAGTTGGAGCTAACTAACAGTTATAATTTTTAAAATTTCATACAAACTGACAGATACAAATTTTAGATCATAGAATAATGACATCTAGAGTAGCGGTTTGTCTCAGTAAATTTACGAAGTTTGGTGTGGTTGCATATGGACGTTGCATGTTGGAAGGCATTGCTTTAATAATACCAGATAGAGGCAATAGCTCAAACTAACCAACAAGAAAACAACAGCGGCAATTTCGTTTTGTGCGTTAAAGTTTTTGTGTAAATACAAAACAAATAAATAAAAACAACAAATGAACGATAACAAAAAAGTCCAAAATACGTGTAAATTTTACAGTTTTTCATTAAAACGATATGAAAGTCAACAATACTTGCAACTCCATCTGGTTTAAGTCAATTTACGTCAAATAACTCTCTATCGCATCGACCGTACCACGAAGAGTGTGAAATGAAACGTCAGATGAGAAAGCTTTAACTGAATGATAACTGGGGAGGATGGTGTAGTTTCTATACAGAATAATGAAGATAATTTTTATTTAAAATTCTATAGCAAAATTTGTATTTAAAATTAAAGTTAAAATTATAGGTAGTTTTACTCTTAGGTATATTTAAAATTGCAGCCTCATTCAAAAATACAAATCATAAAGGTTAGATTGAGCTATAAATCTACATATTTGAAATAAATCAAAAACTGACCAAGAAACGTTTTCCACCACGGGTTTCTCTACCCGAAAGTGAGAAGGCGTACGGAGAATGTTTACTGCAAAAAAATTACGTTTGCCTCAAAAAGATTTCAATTGCTTTTCCCCAAATTGAAACGAACTTCATTCACCCAAAAATTGTTACATTTATGGTAAATACAGAAAATGGTTGTGGACCTGCATAAAGTGTAGACTAGATATAGGCAAGTGAGTAAGCTGTGGCTCACGTTCACGCACGCTCACGAAAGGAAGACAGATGCTCACGTACGATTACGAACGTTCATTTTTTCGCTACCCATGTTCAAGTAAGCTCACGTGAGCACATGTTGTGTATTTATGAATTCTAATCCTAAAGGTTAGATTGAGTTATAACTGTATCTAATTACGTTTCCCACGTGCTTCTCTACACGAAAGTGAGAAAGCGTACGGCGAACGTTTACTGCAAAAAACTATGTTTGCCTCAAAAATATTTCACTTGCTTTTCCCCCAAATTGAAACCAACTTCCATTCACCCGAAAATTGTTCTCAGTTACATTTATGGCAAATAAAGGAAACGGTTGTGGACCTGCATAAAGTGTAGACTAGATAAAGGCAAGTGAGTAAGTTGTGGCTCACGTTCACGCACGCTCACAAAAGAAAGACAGACGCTCATGTACCCTACCCTACCTATGTTCAAGTAAGCTCACGTGAGCAAATGTTGTCTGAATTTTTGTTTAAGTGAATTTTTCCCTCTTTTGCACATTCTTACACTGAAAGAAAAAGCTTTATCAAATTTATGAATTCGGTCCTCAATCTGATGAAACAATTCCTTATTTTTCAATCTACGACACATTTCATTGAATTGATGAAGAACATTTCATTAATCTTTCATCAATAGTTTACGTTGATTCAACGACAATACTACATCAAGTTGATGTAAATTTTTCATTAGTTTGATGTAAGTTTGCCCTCAAGTTGCAAAAAATTTTTCACCATTCAATTATATGTAAGGTTGTCATAAATTTTATGTAAGTTTGTCATCAGTTTGGTGTAAATTGGTCATCATTTTTATGTAACTTGTTTGTTACCGAGCAGCCAAAATCTTTTCACTATTTTTTATCCTAAAAATCCACCATAACGGTAAAAAACGTGGATAATGTGTTCTGTTCATTGCACTATTTTCTGTTATGTATTTATTTTGTCAATACTACGTCCATATTTTGAATCGATCCCATTAATTATTTCCAAATTCCAATGATGAAGATTGATGTAAAAAAAATCATCAATTCAATGACGCTGAAAAGTTGAACAAACACACAATCTTCAAATTAAAGAACTTTTCCATAGAATTAATGAAATTTGGCATCAATTCAATAAAGAACAATTGATGAACATTTATCATCGATTTGATGTAAAGATTTTCTTTTAGTGTATGATGAACCGGCATAGGAAACCATGCTATCCTTACATTTTAGGAATAGGATGTGTTCAACAATTTTATGTAAAAATTTAGGAGACACATTTTTGTGGAATACTTTAACCCTCTACCGCCTCAATATATAGGTATTTTTTGTTCTTTTTGTGGAGAGGTTTAAAAAACAAGCATAAAACAGGAGTGCAACGGGTTAAAGTGTATTTAAAAAAATATTCCTCGTATAATTATACTATAAGTTTCTTAACATACTAAAGCTCAAAGCTCAACTTGAATGCCAAAAATAAGTCAAAACTGAAAATCCATTTAAGGGTTAATTTCATACTTATTCCGAGTTGGCGCTAAAATGTCCCACAAAACTGCATTTTAGGGAGTTGGTGTGTATTGAAAATATTCTACGTAATATTTCATTACAAGTCAGCGAACAAAAGAAAGCAGTAGATACATATAGTCCCCATTGCTTGAAAAAGTTGTCGAATATTCGACCTTTAGAATCCGCCACTTCCGAACCAGCCGCGGGACGCACATGCCCCAAATTATACTCAAGCACGAATGGAATAAAATTATCTGTCTAATAAAGTCAATTTTCGGCTTGAAATTATATAATCTCATTATTTTATTTCAATTCATAGTTCTACATGCCAAAAAAAACACCCTTATTTCAACAAATATTGGAAATTAAAATAAAATCGTGTAAATCGAATGCCAATAAACAAAACGGGCGAAGCCTTAAAAATTCTCTGCTCTCTCCATTGAATATTTCAATACACAAGCAGTCTTTTGAAAGTATTATTGTACATAACTATACAAATTTCAACCACGTTGCAGTAAAATTGCAACAACTATGCAAAAAGTATGAAATAATCAAGATATTACGCGAGATTGAAATGCGTTTGAGTGAATTGTGGCCACATTTTGGTTCTCTTTTACCAGGGTTGTCAAATTGCGCACATCTTCTGGACGTTTGTATTGACACCATAGACAAAGGAATTAACTAGATATAGCACATTCCTTGGGAAATTTCTTGTTCAATGGGATATTTTCTAGATGGAGATGAATGCAATAATTACAACGTTTGATCCCAAACAAAATATACCTTGCAAGATGTATTTAGAACAGGTGCTAACAATAGGTGTGGTAGGCAACATCAACAAGGATTTTGTTTTTGTTTTGTTGTCCGTTGTTCTGACATTCAACACAAACGAACACCAACAATAACAGTAAACAAACAGACACAATTAAAATAACAAAATTTGAAGTTGAAAGTGGGGAACAAAACGACATAAAAAAATAAAGTTAGTTGTTCGAATAACACAACCTGGAAAATGATACTTTTTTGTATGTATCAAATTTCCCACAGTGTTGAATAAAAGTCAATGAAAGTTATGAGAAACTTCAGTTAGAGTTACAAAACGATAACACACCATCTAGTGGTAGTAATTGACAACGCCTGTGCGATATCTACTTAATTCTTTTATCTATGATTGACGCTATGAATTGTGTAGGGTTGCCAACCTTCAAATTAAGCACCAATAATTAAGGGTGTTTGAAAATGTAATTAAGGGTGTTTGAAAATTCATGCGAGATTTGAATTTCGTGCCATGTGTACGGTAAAGTGTTGTTGTTGAAGACAAAATGACAGCGTGACAGCTGACAGTTCAGGGTTTTTAAAAATGGAACTCAAAATTAAAGAACAACGCGTTTTCATTGTTGAGAAATTTTTTAAAAATAATGAAGGTTTTCGTACAAAATCATCTTCAAAAGCTCATTTTCACTTTGGAAAGCAACGCTAGTCGTCACGATTGTCGCATTTGTGGTTCACGAAATATACGAGTGATTTTAAGAAACGCAGCAACGTGTCATTGATTCGTGTAGATTTTGGAGTAGGGTCATCATCGGAGCATTTTTCGTCGAAAATTCGATTGGTTGGGCAATAACAATTAATGGTGCTCTGTCGCGACATGTTGTTCCTAAATTGCATGATATGGATGTGGCGACATGTGGTTTCAACAAGATGGTGCCACACGTCACACACTCCGAGTTACAGAATCAGAAGTCACTTGGCAATTTTGCCTGCAAACTAACGGGTTTTTCAATAAGATACCAATGAGATTCTTTATTCCTGTGAAAGTACGTTCGATGCCATTATGTATGGAACTCGATTTCTTTTGCATGCCCACTACGGGCACGCTTGCAGAAGTCCAGACGCTGAATCCAATTTTCGACGGTTTTCAAGCATCAATCGGCCGATACTACTGCAATTTCACGTTCGATATTCGTACGAAGTTCATCAATCGTCGCTGGCTTGTTGGCATAGACCATAGACTTGACGTAGCCCCACAGGAAATAATCTAACGGCGTCAAATCGCACGACCGAGACGGCCAATCGACTGGGCCATTTCGTGAGATAACACGTTCACCAAACTTGGTTTCCAATAAATTGATTGTGGCATTCGCTGTGTGGCTTGTGGCGCCGTCCTGTTGGAACCACATGTCCTCCAAGTCCATATTATCCAATTGAGGCCAAAAATATTCGGTTATCATTGAACGGTAGCGATTCGCATTCACAGTAATGTGCCGGTCTTGATCATCACGGAAGAAATACGGCCCAATGACGCCGCCGGCCCATAAACCGCACCAAACCGTAATTTTTTCGGGATGCAATGATGACTGAAGCCTCAGCGGCAGCAATATTCTCGACACTACGGGCACTTCTTTGTCTCACTGGCACGGGAACATTTTGTACTGTGCCTGTGGATTCAAATTTTTCCACTAGACGCTCAAGAGGACGATTATGACGACCATAAATTGGACGTAACGCTCTTAAAGTTGAGGCCACTGACTCCATATTTCGGTAGTAAATTTTAATAATTTCGACTCGTTGTTGGGTCGTATATCTTTCCATGATGAAATGGCAAACCTTACTGAAGAGAAATGTCAAAAGAGCGGGAAAAAATATGGCGTCGTTTGCGGTCCCTATCGATTTACTTTTGTAGCGTCTCTGTTGCAAAACCCTTTATGTGTGTTAGAATGTAATTACAGTTTTCCTTTTTTATAGTGATGGTGACTCTGTATACTACCGATTTCAGCTTGTCACTGTTAGCATTCTGTTAATTCACCATCCGACGCCTTCCGCCTACATCTAGCCGACATATTTTTTTTTATTTTTTAACAGAATTTACTTCCTCCCTCTAACTTCATACAAGTATTTTGAAACTTTATTTACACACTAATAACCTCTATTGTCAGCAACTCGCGCTTTACCTAACAAAGTAACAAAAATTCACATCATTTAAACAAACTAAGTAGAATGTGACAAGACGTAAAAATGTAAAATATGGCTAAAGCTACTCGAAACGCAGTCATTAACTGTTAATGTTACATAAGAATTGTTTATTATTATTTATCTAGAATTTTGAATTTCCCGTGCCACAATCTGCCATCGTAATATCTAATTGTGTGTATGTATACACACACATTAATTGCTAATTAATTGTAAAATTACAAAACTAAAAAAACAAACCAATAATAAAATAGAAAATTAGTACCATTTTATTTTTATCGAGCTTTTGCTAATCAAATCAGCTAACACCCATCTGAATAGGAAAATAACCATTGTAATTTTGTAGGAAATTTGAATCTCCTTGTCTGTATGCGGATCTGTGAGTTTCATTTTCGTATCAAACATTTTATCACTTATTTATTTTTCATGGTAGATTAATTAATTTGCTTGCCCTATTCCCCCTCCCTATTTGATTGCAAGTCAGTCACATGTGATAGTGTGCGAGAAGAAAATTCGACAAAAAAATATAAATACGAAATAAAAAATATCGAAAACTGAATTGATAAAACAACAAAAAGTTTTATAGACAATTATATTTCAAACAATTAAATGATAATTATACCCACATACGTTTCGATTTATGGGAAAATGCTGTACTAGATAGCAGCGAGTGGTGATGGTGGTGACGACGACGACAACGTCGAGTGACGAATGGTTGGGGTTGATCTTCTCCACGATGTGGCTCTATTCAAATATTATGGGCATTAATTGTTTGTAGTCGTCCCATGTGCCGAACTGCAAATAATAAAAATAAATAAATGGTTTCACATTACATCGCATGAAGGAATCGGGGAGAGCTTCTCACAACCAGTGAGCTGTGCGCTTTCTAGTTTTATACCCACTGATTGGGGCGTACAGTTTTACACCGGTTCCGAACGGTATTTTTGAGAAGCATTTTCATGGCTAAATACTCGATAGTGTCGCCGTCACTATGCGAGGTGACCGCCGTCGAAAGAAATTTTAAGGTGGTCAGAGCAGGGATCGAACCCAGTATCTCAAGTACAAGAGGCGCGTACACTACCCATTGCACCACCGACGGCCACTGCAAATAATTCGTGTATAATATATCACGCAAAATAACGCGACTGTAAATTTTGTACACCCTGACTCTAGAGGGCATTGGGTGATCCAAAAACTTAAAGATTAAAAACCGGGTTTTTATTTATTCATTTCAATCTATAAAAATCAATTTCAATTAAAAAATTTGTTTATTTGATTAAAACATTTATTGAAAAAAAATAAAAATCATTTTCAATTAAAAAATTTGTTTATTTCATTAATTTTTTAATTGATTTTGGAGTAATCACGAAAATGATAATATTAATTAAAGGTATTTGTAAGTTTGTCAAAAAAAAATTCAATTAAAAAATTTGTAAATTTGATTAAAACGTTTATTGAAAAAAAAATAAAAATCATTTTCAATTAAAAAATTTGTTTATTTGATTAATTTTTTAATTGATTTTGGTGTAATCACGAAAATGATAATATTAATTAAAGGTATTTGTAAGTTTGTCAAAAAAAAAATTCAATTCAAAAATTTGTAAATTTGATTAAAACATTTATTGAATTTTTTCAAAAATATTGATTAAGTATGTAATCAAGTTAATTTCAAAGATTATTGATTTTTTCTCGATTTTTGACTACATTTTGGATAGAATCAATTAAAACCGTTATTGCTTTTTTCAGCATGAAACCGCCACCCTCTGCGACGACGGTAAAAAACTAAAAAATTTTATATTTTTAAAGCGATGTTATTCAAGGTTTCGAAGATACACATGTACTTATATCTATACAAAATTACATTTTGTAGAATTTGGATTCATAATCGGAACTAATGTCCGGTTTTCTTAAACGAGAACGAGAACAGTTATTGAGGGAATGCAATTCAACAATAAATTCCAACGCAAATTATTTTTATTTTTGTTTTTATAACTGACAGAGTGAAACTGCTCTGGTGGTTCTGGAAAAACATTCAATTTATATGCTCCTTCCGCAGCAACAGTCACTCCATTGTCGCATTCTATCTCTTCTGCATATTCACAGCTTTGTTGGAGAAATGTATTGCTTTTATCCAATTTAGGGCACTCTTGTTTTACACGTTCAAAATATCTTTTTACGTGAAATTTTTGAAAACTATTTTCGTTTAAACAGTTTTATGTGACATAAGGCGGCAAATTGTCTCTTTTCAAGTGCATAAAAATGTTTGGGGACAGCCACATTTTCCATTGCAAACAAAACACTCAATGCAAGCACTGATTTCCAATAAAATTTGTTCAAAAAAACTTGACAATTAAACACAATTACAAAAAACGCAGTTTTAATCACGAAACAAGAGAATTTAGCACTATTATTCTTTAAGTTCACAAAATAAAATCTTTCAATCAACAATAAACGAATTACATATAAACTGTTGTAAACTCAAAAAATAAATTGTAAATATGATTAAAAATTAATTAATTTAATTGAATTTTTTTGAATATTTTTAATTGAAATTTACAAGCCCATATTTTTCTCTGTGTAGATTGTCCAAGAAATCGCCATTTTTTAAAAACCGAGTTTCGTTTTTGTTCGAAAATTCAGTTTTTCAAGAAACCGGTGTTCGGTTTGTTCGAAAAATTTATTTTCCAAGAAACCGGTATTCGGTTTCAATTTGGCAAAAACAGGTAGAACCGGTTTTTTCGGTTTTTCGTTTTAAATTAAATTGCACATGTAGCACTTCCAATACATTTGTGTAGCGACCATTTCATATACTTATTCGTGTTTAAAACACAAAATTGTACAACTCTATTTAAATTTGACAATCACGTTTTCATTTTAAATTAAAATTTAAATCATGTTCTAATTTGGAATGCGTGTTGAATATAAAATTTACAAGTTTTATTCAAATTCATATTATACTGATTTAAATTCCAAAACCAAATTCCATATTCCAAATTTGAAAGAGATTTTCATATATTTCATAATCTTATTCAGTTCAAAACATTTATTATAAAATTATTTACATTATGAAATTTGAAAAAAAAAAATTAAAATTCTTATTGAAATCATTTTGAAATTTGAATAAAAAAATTGTTTCGAAATGTCATTTAGAACTTATTGAAGCATAAAATCATATTTGAAAATACAAACCATGTTTCTTAACCCAACATTTCAATAGAATTCGAAAATCATATAATTTGTTAATAATTGAGAATAAACCGGTTAACCGACGTCAAATAACCGGTTTTCGGTTTGTTCGAAAATTACGTTTTTTTTAAAAACCGGCCCACGGTTAATAACAAACAACCGGGTTACATATGAATTTCTCCGGTTTTTCGGTTTCGGTTTTGGGCACTCTAGCTGAGCCCTTACAGATCCATTCTTACACCTATTTACTTAATTCTAACATTAGTAATTAATAACACTGTGCAACAAGTTTTTCGAAAATAACAACGTTCTGACAACGGATTCTGGTAGAGGGGGTAAAAAAATATACGTGAATCGGTGTTTTGAAAGTTTACGTCTGCATTTTTTTTTAAGGGGGGTGGTGAATTTTTCCCCCTTTTGCACATTCTTATGATGAAGCGGCATAGGAAACCATGTACATTTGCTGAACACAATTTTATGTAAAAATTTACGAAAAACATTTTTGTGGAATACTTTAATCCTCTATTGCCTCAATATATGGGTCTTTTTTGTGCTTTTTGTGGAACAGGGTAAAAAACACATCTAAAACAGTTTTCCTCATAAAATTCTACTATAAATTTTTTAACACACCAAAGCTCAAAACTCAACTTGAATGCCAAAAATAAGTCAAAACTAAAAATCCATTTAAGGGTTAATTTCGTACTTATTCCGAGTTGTCGTGCCAATGCATTTAAATACTCTGGCGATATAAATATTGGGCTTGGGGTGCTTCATTTCCTGAGTAAACAAACACTGCCAATGGCTTCTGTTCCGGTTCCGGTGGTGGAAGTTCATCAGAATGTAGTAACATTTTTGGGTGGACGCTTCACGTGAAATGCTTTAAAGGAAATTACAACTTTAAACATAACGAGGATCTAAACCAACTGAATTTGAAAACATATGGTAGGGCCAAACCAAAACAGAACGAGACAACTACAATTAGAATAGTTCGTTCTATAAATAGAACTTTCAAAACTTCTGCATCAGTGCGTGTAAGTAGGAAAGCAATGTGTAAGTAGCGCCAACAATTGCTCTACACACAATCAATAAATGTCTTCGGTTAGTAACTTGTGATGCTTCACAAACATCGAAACGATCGTCCAGCGAATGTGAGTGAATCCCACCCGCGGCATTTACATTTTTTTCACTAACCGGAGAAAACATGATCTCTTACAGCCTTAAAGGAAATTACAGCCCCAAATGTAATTCAATTCGAATTGGTAATTGAGTCTTGAGCTGATTTTAGGTTTTATTTTGATTTTGCTTCTTCATAGTTTTTTGTTGCAGACCGCCGGATTGAATTAGCACAATATGAATAAATTACAAAATTTTTTTGAATGAAACACAGTTTTTTTTGCAAAAATAAATTATTTTCCAACCTAATCTCCTTTTAGCTCAACACACTTAGTCCAAAGGTTCGCCAATTTTTGTATCCCTTCAAAAAAAATTGGATTTTTCGAGGTTCATAAAATAGACATTTGTTTGATCAATAATTTCATCGTTGGAGCTAAATCTCTTTCCACCGAGCCATTTCTTTAGGGTTGGAAATAGGAAATAGTCACTGGGGGCTAAATCCGGAGAATATGGCGGATGAGGTACCAGTTGGTAGCCCAATGCCAACAACTCCAAACAATCACACGATTACGTTTATGGAAAATTGAGAGCAAACGCGACACCCATCTTGCAGACAGCTTTCTTAAACCCAACTGATCATTTCAAATCGAATCCACATTGCCATATGAAATGTCTATGGCATCGACAATCGCACGCACTTTTACTCTTCGATCGGCCAACACCATATCGTGGATTTTTTCGACATTTTCGGGTATATTGATCTCAATTGGCAGTCCAGAACGTTCAGCGTCATTTGTTTTTGTGCGACCACAACGACCATCAGTAAACCATTTTTTTTACCATTGAAATCAATGGTGCAGAGTCCCCATCGTATTTATCAAGCGTTTCCGTGGTTTTTTTCCGCAAAAAATAATGTTTAATGAGCACTCGAAATTCACTTTTTTCCATTGTGAAAAAAATTAACGATGAAATCATGTTCAAGAGGGCGGTGCCACATGCCATACAGCGGTTCAAACAATCGACTTATTGAAGAAAACATTTGGTGAACGCTTTATTTCCCGAAGTTGGTCAGTCAATTGAACATCGAGCTCCATCGAGCTTAACGCCTCTAAACTATGACGTGAAGTCGTAGATTTATGCGAACAAATCCGAAAGTTTGGACGCCTTGGAAGATAACATTATTGGAACCATTGCCGAAATACATATAATACAAGGCGGTTCAATAAGTCCGTGACTTCTCGAACTTCCATCGTAGTTATATGAAATGCAACACTGCTGCCATTAAGTACCACCTGTGTGAAATGTTGAGCAAGTTCCGTCATTTACTTTGCGTTTAACAGCTGTTCAAAACATACAACCTCGTGCATTTTTTTAAAAATGGAAAAAATTGAATTTCGAGTGCCCATTAAACATTACTTTTTGCGAAAAAAAAACCGTCAATCAAACCAAGGAAAAGCTTGATAAATACTATGGGAAGTCTGCACCATCGATTTTAATGGTAAACAAGTGGTTTACTGACTTTCGTTGTGGTAGCACAAGTACAAATGACGCTGAACGTTCCGAACGGCCAATTGAGGTCAATACACCCGAAAATGTCGAAAAAATCCACGATATAGTGTTGGCCGATCGAATAGTAAAATTGCGTGAGATTGTTGATGCCATAGGCATTTCATCTGGCAGTGTAGTTTCGATTTTAAATGATCAGTTAGGTTTAAGAAAGCTGCCTGCAAGATGGGTGCCGCGTTTGCTCTCAATTGAACATAAACGTAATCGTGTGACAACAGCAAAGGATTGTTTGGAGTTGTTTAATTGGGCTACGAATTGGTACCTTATCCGCCATATTCTCCGGATTTAGCCCCCAGTGCCTATTTCCTATTTCCAAACCTAAAGATATGGCTGGGTGGAAAGAGATTTAGCTCCAGCGATGAAATTATTGATCAAACAAAAAATGCCTATTTTATGGACCTCGAAAAATCCTATTTTTTGGAAGGGCTACAAAAAATTGGAGAAACGTTGGACTAAGTGTATTGAGCTAAAAGGAGATTATGTTGAAAACCAAATTTTTTTTTCAAAAGAAAATGTGTTTCAGTCAAAAAGTCACGGACTTATTGATAACGCTCTGGTGTGTGAACAAATAATTATTAATTTTGTGGAATGAATAATTTTTCTTTTCACGTGTTTTTTTCTGTATAATCAAAAAAAAAAAAGAAGAAAAAAACATTTAAATACGTTTGATTTATTTGTGAAGTCGGAGTTCAGAACTTTAAAATTCCGGAGTTCGAATCGGAGTTTTCAACTGTTTCGGAAATCACCACATCCCAGATCAAGCACATTTGATATTTATAATATTGATTAAAAAAAATCGGTAACGTATTTGTAGCTTGTCGCAAATATAGTACACTTGTGTCCAAACACATTGTGTTTGCTAATCAATATATTACAATGATACAATGATTAATGTTTTTGTGACCAAAATATGCCTTTGATTGATGAAAACTGGTGAAAACAAAAGCCTGGCAATCGACAAGGAACAAGATAGCAGCAGTTCTTCAATTCTTGAAAACAATGCTTGTAAATATATTCATAGTTCTTGCAATCTGTTGCTGGGACCGATTTGTTTCAGCGTGTACAGCATTATTTTGTCATTCTTGGAAAGTGTTTAATACACCGTCTTTGGAAGTGAAAAATATGGTTTATCCAGATTCGTTGGAACTAATGAAAATTAAATTCCGGCGAGATTTGTTTTAATATTTATCTTTCTCAAAACACCCGAAGAAAAATTTACAAAAAAAAATTAAAAAAAAATTGCACTTATTTTTCAAATTACACTAAATCTATAATTCACTCCCACAAAATACATAACATTTGGAATGAAATATTTTTTTAAAATCGCCTTCGATATTTTTGTTTTATTCATCTACATATATTAAAATTCATTAAGTGAACTCTGTTAATGTTTTATGGTCTTCATTGTTGCCTTTTAATGAAAATTTCACAATTTACGTAAATTTGAAACACATGACAGTCCTCAATACAATTTTTTTTTAACACGAGCATTTTATCGAGTTGCTCAGGGAATTCAAATTGAAAATAATTTTTTAAGACTCCATCCATATCTTACTTGATATACCGAATGTTGATGCACAAACCAAAGAAATGCCAAATTGTTGGGGTTTTTTGTAGAGTTGTCTTCTTCTTATTTTTCTCTCACTTGATTGATAGTTTGTTTTAAATTTGCACGAAAATGCGAGTATTTCGTAGAAACACGTCACTTTGTTTTTTGTTTATACGTTTTAATATTTTTCTCTTGAATTTCAATATATTGGGTTTCAAACTCTTGCAAATAGTTTCTTTACATGTCTTGTATTTTTTTGCCTTGAATTTATGGTGCTCGAGTTCAATTATTCAAATATAAAAATTGTAAATTTTAAATAATGCTAATTTTTATTTAACTATTTTTTATTTAACTATTTTTTATATATTTTTTTTGTCTCGTGTTTTCTTAAGATACGTATCTAGCGATGATTTTGAAACTCTCACTGTTTCGATTTGAGTTTGATACGATTTGAATTTAACCGTCGCGTCATACCAACCCTTTCGTTGGATGGTCAAATGTACAATGCCAAGAAATTGCGACAATATGCGAATTTTAAATGAATTTCTTTTTTTGAAGAGCCCTAATCAAAATACACGTTAAAAAGCCAAATACATCAACGTCAACAATCACGCAGATACTACGCCTAGGTAAAGTACAGTAGAGTATCAATATGGATGAGAAATTGAAATGAAACGAAAACAGTTAATTGCATGAATTGATACCGAAAGGTAAGAGCAAAAAGAAATAATTTACACCAGATATAACCAAAAGGTACATTCGCACTCTCGCACACACCGAACGACAGACCGATCGACCGACACTCAAAAAACCATTCCACAAATATGCCGGGTAATCGTAATACGTACTATAAATTATCTAGGCAAATCAAAGCCAGTGCATGCACTATTATCGCATTTCGAAAACTCAGACATTTGAAAAATTGTGTTCTTTTGTTTGTTTGTTCCAACTTCTCAGTCTGGATGGAAGACCAACTTATCCTATTCAGAACAATCAGAACAAATAAAACAGGCAAAAAACCCCTACTATCAAAGCTTTTCACTTTTGTGGGCGGCTTTACTGACCAATTGAACAGACTTTTCGATTTGAAACTTTTGTGATTTTCTATTGGCTCATAAACTTGAAATCGCACACACGGACCGGACCACTCATAAAACTGAATCACAGCTAAGTAACCACTTGAGATATCGATGGTGAAAATTCTTATCAATTATTATGTAGTTTTTTCAATATCACTTGGAAAAGATGCCAATACACACTCAATATTAAATACGGACTAAGTGAAAATACAAAAAAAAAACACGAGAGTTGTGCATTTCGGGTTTAATTCCCACGCGTGGTTGACCATCACGACAACGCTAGGCCTCACACATCTTTGCAGAATCGGCAAAAAATATTGGAACTTGGTTAGGAAGTGATGCTACATCCACCTTATAGACCTGCACCGAATTTCTGTAACTTTTTTAGCGATAAAATTCGGTAGTTAAATTATCAAAATTCATATAGTTTCAATACAAAATTTCCGAATTTGATCAATTTAACTACCGATTTTTATCGTTAAAAAGTAACAGAATTCCGGTGCTGATCTGGCACCGTCCGATTTTCATTTATTCCGTAGTCTGCAAAAACATTTTGAAAGGAAAATCTACAATACAGAAGAGAACCTACAAACCGAGCTGTTCGAGTATATTTGTGGGACGGACTAATCATTCTATAAATCTGGGATCAAAAAGTTGGCTGATCAATGACAGAAGGTCATTGAGCAAAATGGCATCTACATTATAGATTAAAATTAATTATTTAAATAAAATGCTGAATTTTACGACCTTGGAGACACGCGCTGGAAAAAACTGAATATTCAGTTTTGTTTGACTTAAGCTTCTGAGTCGGGAACAAGTTGTCCGACAGGGACACTTAAGGTCCAAAAAAGCGAAAAACGGGTCCCTGAACTTACAGGTAAGTGTTGGTACTCAAATGAAAGGAAATCGTCTTACGATTTCATTGGTGCCATTACTTTTTACATCCCATGGCTGTGAGTCAAGATGTGCCTATTTTCCTATATTTCACTACCCACACGCTGAACAAAAACGGTCTCTGTCACATATTCTCTCAAACATATTCTGCAGGAACCATGTATATGTTTGGAACACACTTCAAACATTTATATGTTTGCAAGTCCCAAACTCAATTGTATTTAAATGCAAATATTAGCATGTATACTGACCAATATGTATGCTTTTACGTGGAATCATATGCGCGCTTCATCCCAAACTTAAAACATATGTTTTATAAGGTTGCCACTTTTCACCAAAATATATTTTTCAAACTACTGGCACCATCTATACGAGGGCGGATCAATAAGTTCGTGACTTTTTGAATGAAACACAGTTTTTTTTGCACAAAAAAAAATATTTTTCAACATCATCTCCTTTTAGCTCAATACACTTAATCCAACGTTTCACCAATTTTTGTATCCCTTCCAAAAAATAGGATTTTTCGAGGTCCATAAAATATGAATTTGTTCGATCAATAATTTCATCGTTGGAGCTAAATCTCTTTCCACCGAGCCATTTCTTTAGGTTTGGAAATAGGAAATAGTCACTGCTGGGGCTAAATCCAGAGAATATGGCGGATGAGGCATTGTCACACGATTACGTTTGTCAATTGAGAGCAAACGCGGCACCCATCTTGCAGGCAGACTTCTTAAATCCAACTGATCATTTAAAATCGAAACTACACTGCCATATGAAATGCCTATGGCATCAACAATCTCACACAATTTTACTATTCGATCGGCCAACACTATATCATGGATTTCTTCGACATTTTCAAGTGTGTTGACCTGAATTGGCCGTCCAGTACGTTCAGCGTCATTTGTGCTTTTGCGACCACAACGAAAGTCAGTAAACCACTTTTTTACCATTGAAATCGAGGGTGCAGAGTCCCCATAGTAAAAGGGTTTTCAACAGAGACGCTACAAAAGTAAATCGATAGGGACAGCAAACGACGCCATATTTTTTCACGCTCTTTTGACATTTCTCTTCAGTAAGGTTTGCCTTTTCATCATGGAAAGATATACGAGTCAACAACGAGTCGAAATTATTAAAATTTACTACCGCAATTTGGAGTCAGTGGCCTCAACTTTAAGAGCGGAATTCATCGGAAAATCATCTTCAGCGATGAGGCTCATTTCTGGCTGAATGGCTTCGTCAATAAGCAAAATATGCGTTATTGGTCAGGCAGCAATCCATACGTAATCCATGAGTCATCATTGCATCCCTAAAAAATTACGGTTTGGTGCGGTTTATGGGCCGGCGGCGTCATTGGGCCGTACTTCTTCCGTGATGATCAAGACCGCCACATTACTGTGAATGCGAATCGCTACCGTTCAATGATAACCGAATATTTTTTGCCCCAATTGGATAATATGGACTTGGAGGACATGT
This sequence comes from Phaonia tiefii, assembly GCA_963931995.1. Lineage (NCBI taxonomy): Eukaryota > Metazoa > Arthropoda > Insecta > Diptera > Muscidae > Phaonia > Phaonia tiefii. The sequence goes on along the minus strand of OZ008370.1, from coordinate 213,752,418 downwards.
GGTTCCAACAGGACGGCGCCGCAAGCCGCACAGCGAATGCCACAATCAATTTATTGGAAACCAAGTTTGGTGAATGTGTTATCTCACGAAATGGCCCAGTCGATTGGCCGCCTCGGTCGTGCGATTTGACGCCGTTAGATGATTTCCTGTGGGGCTACGTCAAGTCTATGGTCTATGCCAACAAGCCAGCGACGATTGATGAACTTCGTACGAATATCGAACGTGAAATTGCAGCAGTATCGGCCGATTTATGCTTGAAAACCGTCGAAAATTGGGTACAGCGTCTGGACTTCTGCAAGCGTGCCCGTGGTGGCCATGCAAAAGAAATCGAGTTCCATACATAATGGCATCGAACGTACTTTCACAGGAATAAAGAATTTCATTGGTATCTAAATGCACAAGGTTGTATGTTTTGAACAGCTGTTAAACGCAAAGTAAATGACGGAACTTGCTCAAAATTTGACAGTAGTCTATTAACAGCTGGTACTTGATGGAGTCAGTATTGCATTTCATATAACTACTAGGGAAGTTCGAAAAGTCACGGACTTATTGATGCATCCGTACTTCAGGTCGGCTAGTTTTGGTTCCGTCCTCGTACTTATTCGAATTTACTTTTATTTCTGGGTGTTATCAATATATCGATGGTATTTTGAATTACTTTTCTAACACATTAGCGCCGACGTCTCCCTACGATGTATTTAATTTATACGGTTATAAATATTATATTTGAAATATATATTACTCGTACAGCAATAGGTTTTTTTTTGAAATTAAGATATCTGACTCTATGTTCTGTAACAATCTGGAAACGCATGAGCAAAAATGTCCAAACTTTCCAAGCGATAAGATAATGAATGACTTAATAATAATATAAAAAATTTAAATTTTAATCAAAAAATCGAAAATGCATTGAAATTTTATTTCCTCTCATGTGTCGTTAAGGGAACTTATTTAAATTAATTTATAAACAAATATTCGGTTTAATATTTTAACAAAAACTGATTTGTTTTTATTCTATTAGTCAGTCACTTTTGTTAAGTGTTTACATTTCTTTTTGGTTTTCAGCGAAAGACTGAATGTTTTTTTTTTGTTTTTCTTTATATATATTTTTTTTTGTAAAAAATTTAGTTCAATATCGTGTGGTGTACAAGTGGCCTTGCTTTAGCAATGACTTTCAATTGTTGTCTGTACAAACAATCATATACATACATATGTCAATATTGTAGATATGAATAGTGTAAATACTTGTCAGTACTTGGTCTAATTTTACTGAGTGTCTTGAAGTTAAAGAAAACATTAGGAGGTTTGAAGAATCTGCACTACTTAATAAGTGTCAACAATTTATAAGAGCATGAGAGATATTAAAGTTGTTCAAGTTTATGGTTTTAAGCAATTTTATTAACAAAAATTAGAATAAAAAGCTGTGATTAATGCGAGTCCGAAATAAATTTGATTGTTATCACAAGAAAAGAAAAACGTTGTCAGCGCCATCTGTTATGCCAATTATTGTTGTGCTCTCTTCTATTTATATAGTGGCTTTTGCTAAACGTACTTACATATATTTCAATGTTCCTCTGTATTGTAGTTTCAACCTCACTCACCTAACTCACCACCAACTCACCTAAAACGAAAGATAAAGAAAAATTTAACATTATTTATTGTATAAATGTTTAGAAAAGTTGTTCCTGAAAATTATAAGCTTAAGATACAATAAAATGGTCACTTGGCGAACCTGGCACCAAACTGTATAAACATTAAAAACCTGATCATCTAAATCACATTCACATTCACCTAATTTTATCATCCCTTGACTAAATTAATCAATTCGCGTTGCTTACTTTACGGGGTTTAATCAAAACTGAACTCTCCATTCCAAAGACCTCCGCTATTTATACCAAATGACGTTATATCTAGCGAATTCAAGAACCTTCTAAATGTTGTTGTTGTTACTTATCTTTGTAGAATCATCTCGAATGGTGGAGAATTATCTTAACTGAGGCGAATTTAGAATTTACATAATGTTAGTAGAGTCATTAAGAGCAAGCAAAAGTTTTACTTATTCGTAACAATATTATTAAGGTTGTAATAGTAATAAGGAGTTGGCTCTTCATCTGCGGAGGCGGTTTGAAAGCTCCATAAATTTTCGAACTTCTCTCGTAATTAATTAAAAATCAACACCGTTCCTGCCAACTAATAAAGGTTTTCCATTAGATCCCATGTAGGGATTGGGGAGCGCTTCTCACATCCAGTCAGCTGTGCGCTTTCTAGTTTCTGATCACTGATATGGACCTACAGTTTTACACGGTTTCCGAACGGTAGTTTTGAGGAGCTGTTTAATGGCTAACTACTCGATAGTGTTGCCGTCACTAAGCGAGTTGGCCGCCGTTCACTCGTTTTGTTTGTTGGCATTTGAGTGAAGAGAAATTTTGACTGTCTGCTTTAGTAACTCGTAACTTTAGTAACTCAAAAATAATTTTTATTTCGATTCTGTAGTTTAAATTTCAAAATGGAATATTAATAATAGAAAAGCATAACGCTTTTGATATTTGTTGACAATACACAAGGCAAAAAAGCATGGTTATATAGTTTTTTCAATAGTTTTTGTTTCCAGGGAATCCACCATATCTACCACTCCGGCGCCATCTAGAAAATTTCCATTTACTTTCAAATCCACCACTTATCTTTCACCATAATTGGTTTTTTTTATCTGTGCCCCCAGTCACTGTTTTCTATGTCCAAACGTGAATAAATCGGTCGACGGCGAGAGATTTGGGTCGAATGCAAGGGTCATCACTGAACCCAACGCCTATTTTGACGATCGATCTTGATAAAACCTATTATTTGGAAGAAATACAAAAGTTGGAAATTCGAGGGGCTAAATGTATCGAGCTAAAAGGAGAATATGTTGAGAAATAAATCATCAGGTCGATTCCTAAATACGCGCTTCACTTCGACGAAGGCAACGTTTCACTTTCGACGCTCTGTTTTCGATGCATTCGCAAATACTCGTGATGACTTATCGATAAAAATTGTAAAATTTTTGACATCACTAATTAAATCAGCTGTAGGTGTAATCAGCTGATTGGGATAATTTTTCGTCATTAACAAAAAATTGTAAACAAAAACTCATATTTTAATTTAAAATGGATTCCATTGCGTTTTATGTTACTACTGATAACTCGGGAAATCTACGAAGTGTCCTTAAAAACTTAAGATACAACACGATGGAAATATTTTCAATGAATGACATCAGTTGTGTTTGAAAAAAAATGTTTGTAAATGACTGATAGAGTAGAAAAATGATAGGGCCTTCAAATATATTTTGTCGGAATTAGAAGACAAAATCAAATCGGAAACACGGCTGGGATGCAGTGCAGTAAATGAATTTTTGAATTTGAAGATTAACGGAAAACGCGCGGATATTGGCGTCGAACGAAAATGACATATAAATTAGTGACACGAGTATTTTAGAATACATATGATGTGATGCCGTCGGTGGTGCAATGGTTAGTGTGCGCGGCTCTTGTACATGAGATCCTGGGTTCGAACCCTGCTCTAATCACCTTAAAATTACTTTCGGCGGCGGTCACCTCGCATAGTGACGGCGACACTATCGAGTACTTAGCCATGAAAAAACTTCTCAAAATACCGTTCGGAGCCGGTGTAAAACTGTAGGTCCCAATCAGTGAGTATAAAATCAGTGAGTACCAACGTATTATAGAATAGCAAAAAGTCAATGATGCGCGTACTGATGGTGAAGGTGACCTGCATATTTTTTTGCCAAAATAAATATCTTTAACTCAAAAAGTCCCCGGGGTTGTCAAAATGTCCTCGTAATTGGTGAACAAATGCAATGTGTTTTGTTTTGATCGATTTGAAAAATGTCACTCAAATTTTTCTATTATTTACCCAGACATATTTGTCAATTTCTGTAGATTCATTGTCATATTTTGTGTTTATCTTTATTTATACATCTTATTTCTTGATTTCAAACGAAATTTCGCACTTCTCGTGTGTTGACGCGATATGAGTAAAGTGTAAATTATATTACAAATAATATTTTTAGCTCGTGGATTATATTGTCAACGTTGTTGATTTCATATTGACAATTTCAATGAATTTTATTATAGCACAAAATCTTAAAGGGGTTTCCCCCCATTATCAAAATAACCTTTAGTCTTTAGTCTTTTTTATTGCGCGCAAAGTTAATGACTTCAAACAGGGTTATACATTTAATAATTGTATTTTCATTATTAGTATAAATTGAAAATATTAATTATTATTTTTCTCTCGCCACCAACAAAGAAAATAATCCGCAATACCAATATAATCATTCATATACGAATACTTGGCGGTTGGAACTTCATAGAAATGTTTCGTTTCGTTTTCAACTTTTTTTTGGAATTTTTGTTGTTGTTTTTTTTGCGAAAAAGGTAAGATAAGCCACAGTTATTTCCTTAAATGTAAACGTTTATTGACTTTTATGCCCACCGTTAATCACTTTTCTCGCCGCTGGTCATAAATAAATTTCAAATGGTTATTGCTATGGAAACACCGCGAAATCTCAGCTATAACGTGTTCAAAATTTGCCAGTCGCTTGTTATATACATATGTATATAATTTTTGCTTGTTTTCGGAATTTGTCTTAAATATTGCTGGTTGGTCTAATAAATTTTCAATAAATATTTCAAATTTATGATGGTGGATTTTCAACTTAAATTGCACTTCTATATGAAATTAGTGGTACTAGGAATTTTTGTTAGATTTTTTATTAAAACAAAGAATTTTTAAGGTCTAGTTTAGTTCTCATATAAAATCTAATCAACAATTTAAGTTTTTGCTTTTGCCACCCATCAACCAATGTCTGTCATTTAGTTCTGTCATATTTTAACGTTTATTTCGAATGTAATGGAAATTTTTTTATCTCGTTTTTGTATCTTAAAAAATGCTCGAGTCTAGAGGGTAGTATGAGTCAGTTTCAACAAAAACAATAACTCACATTTAGCTTTAACGCATAGAGAAATGTAGGTTTAAACAAATATTTTTGGACAAGTTATTACTGAGACAAATTAAATTGTCACATTTCACTAGAAATCAAAAAAGAACATAACAATTAGCAACCCTTCATTTTGATTGAATTAACACGTTGAATTGAAAAAAAACCTATATTTTTTGTTGAAATTTGTCGCGGATTTGTTGATGCTAAGTGGACAAGGATTAATGAAACAGCAAATACCAATAATATATGTAAATATTGTCTGATAACACTATTTAGCTATTTCATAAAATCTATTCTAAAATGCAAACAAGTATAAATAGCTGTTCTGCACTAGAGATGGGCGCGAGTCACGTGATTGGTGTGAATCACGCGTGATTGTGATTAGGACGAAATGTTGCTCACGTGAGCATGCGCAAGAAATCTTCGTGCGTGAGTGTGCATGACTCGAATCTAAGCGTAAGTGAGTGAGCGCTATTTTCTCGTGAGTCACGTGTAGATCCGAATGTTTGACTTCATTTAATTTAGATTTTCTTACTACTTTATTGAATAGAGAATTTTTGAAAAACTTCTAATACCATTTCTCTCTTACAAATCTTCGCTAATCATTTTCTGTTTTCCAAGGAGCTTAGCCATAAGCGAAGGTGTATTTTCTACGTCTGGAACAATACTAGTGGAGATAAGAAGCAAACTTCTTTGAGATAAATGTGATACAATTTTGTTCCTGTTTAAAAGGGCATAGTTTATTTGCCAAATGATTTTTTAGAAACGGCGTTCTCAGTGAACGTGATTTGAAAATCACCGTTTTTTTACACAGTAAACGTGATCACGGTTTTTTAATTTAATGCAAAAATGTACGTACATATATATCTGCTATTTGATTTTAATATCAATACAAACAAATTTACTACTAACCCAGCGGCGAAAGTCGCAAAGGCCTTCCACAAAAAGTGAATGGGGAATGGTTCTTTTGCAATGCCTTCCTTAAATAAGACCTGCGGAATGCATGCATGAAATTTCTTACCGATTTTTTTTAACCGTAATTTAATTGGAAAATTTCATACAAATTTTAAAATTATATTTTTTGTTTAATGGGTATTTCAAAGTAAAGTGACCCCTGTACCCATTAACATTTATATATTATATTTTTCAGGGTATTTTTAAAATTTTTAATTTGAAATTGGGCGTGGCACAACTTTCTAAGAGAGATACATACATACTTATAAATAAATATGTAGAAGTGGATAATGATTTTGTGATAAAATAAATTATTTTAATTTTATTATTATTTATTAAAGTTAAAAAAAAATCCAGTCAACCTTTATTTTTCCATAGGTTTTTTGGCATTTGATAACTCGATAACTAAGCTAGTTATCGAAAAAAGTTATTTAATTTTCTTTCTTATTTTTAAGATTTCTATAAGAAAATAATAGCATATCGAAAAATGTTATTGAATTCTTCTTCTTAATTTTAAGATTTCTATAAGAAAATAAGCTTTCTGCGTTATCTCCTCTGGGGTAGGTCGAACGCCGGTTTCGGCATAGTATTTTTTTTTATATTGAAAAATTTATTCCATAACTTAAAATATTTTTTGGCGTAGAATACGTCTTACCTTACGGTATAGGGAGTCATGTCAGATTGTTATTGTTCTAATCTTTATTTCATTGATTATGAGGAAACGGCGATATAACTTTTTTTAAAATTTTTTTTGTAGGTAAATGAAGATGTTATCTTTCGTTTGATATACATTTCATATTGGTTGATATCTTCCTAATATTTAAATTTCTCAAATGAAAATTGTTTAAACACATACACTCAAACATATGTGTGGTGTTTGGTTGAGTGTTTGAGTTTGTAGCGTGAACACAAACTATGCTGCTGTTTCAGTATGGACACAAACCTTCGGCTGTTGTGTTGATTGATGAAATATTGAAATTTCGTATATTTACTTATGTATTTAAGTGAAACAAAATGTTAAATGTGAATTTGATATATAATATATATATATATTATAATATATGATATATAATATATATATATATAATTATAAAAAATATATGAAAAAATTAATTCATAATAATTCAAAATAACAATGCTGCTTGATGCTGTTTGACAGCAGCTGACAGTTGACGTTTAGTAAATTAAAATAAAAACTACTAATCAAAATGACACCTACACGAAATACAAGAAAGCAACGAGTGGTTGTTATGTTATCATTTATTGTTATATATGTTTTCTGTCTTATCCGATGGCGTATTCTACGTTAAACTTAATGGCCGTGTCTCTGACACAGCCTGCAGGGACAGTCCGTGGCCGAATGCTTCGGACAACTGTCTGCTGTAATTTTCTTTTAATTTTGGAGGGAAAGCAAGCGCCGCTGTCAAAAAATTATTTGAAAAAAAATTTTACTTTATATTGACAAATATATTTCAAAACTTTCAACGTAAATATCTGCGGTCTTTGACAACAACTTGAAGTCTTGTCTATTATCGGGGTCTAAGAAGCTATTATGTACATTAGGGATTTTTTCGAAAATAGTAAATTTTTAACAAAAAAAGTGAGGTTCAAAACCTTTTTTTGTTAATGAGCCTCTAATGGGTTAATTATACACCGATTTATAGAGTTTATAAAGTCTTTGTAATGATACCCATTTGAACTAGATCGGATAATAAATACTTGAGATATGACCGATTATATAATCAAGCTTTAGAGGTCTATATCCATAGACAAATAAAAAACTATAGATGGTGAAAGATAAGTGGTGGATTTGAAAGTAACGGGAAATTTGCTAGATGGCGCCGGAGTGGTAGATATGGGCAAATTTCCCTGGAAACAAAAACTATTGAAAAAATTATATAACAATGCTTTCTGGCTTTTTGTATTGTCAACAAATATCAAAAGAGATATGCTTTTCTATTATTTATAATCTATTTTCAAATTTAAATAACGGAATCGAAATAAAAATAATTTTGGAGTGCTTTTTCGTCGCATCCGAGTGAAAAATGGTCGTACGGATAGAGCATGTGCCCTCTGGTGAAAATGGTGATTAAGCAAATTAATCATCTATGGTTTTTATTTATCTATGCTATATCTCAAGTTGGGTCGAGCGGGCGAAAAAATAACTTTTTCAACTCACCGCAGCAAACTTTGTCAGTGGTGAAATTTTGGTGGAGATCAGAGAATGCTGACTAAAGTAAATTATTGTCACTTTCATTTATGTTACCTTGTTGGATTTATTGTTAAAGTACTTCCACATTTCAAATCAATTTCAAACACATGTTGAACGACAACAATAAAAAAACGACAACATTGAAAGAACGACAACAGTGCAAGAACGAGAATACAGAAAAAAAGGAAAACATCGAAAGAACGACATCATAAAAGAACGGCAACACTGAAGGAACGACAACAGTGAAAGAACGACATTGAAAGTAACGGCTACCTGGAACATTCGGTCACTGCTGTAACCAGTGATTTTTCAATCACGGTTATTAAATCACCGCTCCTTAAATATCGCTCATCTCTAGTACCGAATTAACTTGCAGACGTATTTGCCAATTTTTCCCACATTTAAATTTGTTGTTTTCACGTCACGTCATCCGACTTTTCAGTTTCTAAAATTAACTTGCGTTCTTCCACCACGTCAACTAGTAAATGTTCCTCGGCAACTGAGAAGTTTTTAGCACTGTGTACTTTTTGATTGTTTTCAACCATAATTTGAATAAATTACACTCTGCACAAAAACAATAATAAATTAAACAGCTGATATCTTACAGTGCTGATAGAGTTGCCAACGTAAAACATCAAGATGCTGTTAAATTAATCGGAGTATGAGAAAATGAGTTGTTAACTATCTTTAGTCCCCATATATCTAAGTGCTCCTTACACAACGTCTTATATAATTTTATAAAAATTTTATTAACATTAGGACGAGTTTTATAGCGTCCAAATGTTTGCTGGGATCATTATAACTTATTAAATTATTTTAATTTCCTCTGCGTTGTATTTTCATTATCTGTCTTCAACATTTTCCACAACCACGGAAGTTTCATAAAACGCAATTGACCTTTTATCATTTTATTAAACAATAAATAATGACTACAGTTTCCCTGTCCATAAATTATTCTATTAATATTTTCCAGTTTAATATTTTTTCAATCTGTTTCCGAAGGTCTAAATAGTTTTTATATTTATAACTTATTTTCTACGTTGGCCATAAAGTATAGTGATCTTTTCGCACGCCATCCTCTACGCATCTCGATAGTTTAAATATTTAACTAGTAATTGTATTTTTTGTTTTTGTTTTATATTAAATACAACAACTCCTCGTAGTTATTTCTTCATCTTGTTCGCAATTATTAAAGTTAATTGTGCATAAACAAATTTTTGTTGTTGGTATGATGATTTTTACAATAACTAATAGAACATAGAGAAGGAAAGGGAACGTAAAAAACAATTAACTGCAAAACAATAAAAGTAGTGGGAGATTTTATTTATTGCACAAAACTTGACGACAACTTTGGTAATGAACCTTTTTTTTAGAGTAATGTACATGGAGGCATATCCATTAGGGTGCACTGTTTTTTTTTCTGTTTTAGACGGCGGGTTTTTGTCTTTGCCTATTGAAGAGTTGATTTCGGAAATGTCAAACATTTTTGATTGCGAGGGTACTTGTGGCCACTAACGACTGCTAAAGATTCCACTTTTAGTGAATTTAAAAAAAATTATATTGTGATCATTAGGGGATGCAAATGACTTGTCATGCCAGGCATTTAAAGAACTTTTTTAAATTTAGGCTCTGGAATTTTTTTTTTTATAAATCCTTCGCAATCGTATTTTCTTTCAAATATTTGTTCTAATAAGCAAAAAATATTATTTCAAAATAATTTGCGAAATTTAAGACATTTTATTAAAATTATTGAAGAATTTGAGATTTCTGGCGAATTTTTCAATATTTAGACTGTGGGCGGATCGAATTCTTTTAGTCCGTGGTAAAATTGGGTGAATACATTTTGATATCGTAGATACAATTTTGTCATTTTGCTGTGCGGATTCATGTGATGAAATTTTGACAGATCATTAACACATTTTTGATATTCGGTCGCCGCACAAAACAGGACAAGGCGTAGAAATGAAAAAAAAAACAACTTATTTTTGCGACTTTGGAAGAATTGTTGAAGTTGAAGTTCAGCCAAAGGACGTTTTTGTTAATATTCCGCGAAAAAAGACAAACGACAGAACCAAAACAAATAAAACATTTGTGTCCCTGTTTAGAGAGATGTATTCAATAAGGTGGTGGGAGCAGCAGATGTTGATGTTGTATAACAAACTTTGGTTTTAATATGACCTGACTAAAATGAAAATAAAACTCTAAAAAAAAAAAAATGACTTAAAATTGCATATATTTATATTTTTCATTTTAAATAATGCAAACACAATTGTTTAAACAATATTTTACAATTTTCGTTGGCCAAATGAAAGAAACAAAATACATCTTGTTGTTAAACAATTGTCATTATTTGGTTCGTTGTCAAAATTTATAGTAGCCCTGGGGCTAATCTAATTTTTGACACTAGAAATTCACCACGCAAACTTCAAAATTTTGTTCGGTGCAAAATATTTGAACCAATCCGCCCACAGCCTTACTGTCAGAATTCAGATTTAAGATTTCAGAATGTAGACATTGAAAAAATTCTCCGGCAAAAGTTTAAAAATGTTTTTAGATAAGTACACTCGGGAAAAAAAAGTTGTATAACCCCTTAATTCACCTTTAAATTGGCATCGTTTGAGATCCCCCTGACTTGAAATTCTAACTACGAATTTCAGTACACCCTAATATACATCTAATTACGATTTATTTTTCTTATTAAATAAATTCAGTTGTTAATAGTAAACATGGAGAGATGTGTAATAATGATGTTTTATTTTTGTGAAATATATTATTTATTCGTTGTGTCATTTGTTTTGTAATTATTTTAAATTATGATCTCAAATCTCAAAACCATTAGTTAATTTATAAATGGTGCAGTAAACCGTCACTACAATTAAAGTTATATTCCCGAAACGCTTTGGACCATATTAAAGCTCAAGGAAATATTTAAATGTAGATTATGAATTGATGTTTATCCGATGAGTTGATGTAATAGTTCAAGACAATTTAGGTGAGGGATGTCGTCGACTGAACGTCGGTGGTCGCAAGTGCTGCATTATCGGAGAAAACAACTGAAACTCGTATAACTATTGACAGAATGAATAGTTTTTGGTTTCCTATATCTTTTGGTGTCACTAGATTTCACTAGATTGCAATTCTTAAAATTTTAGCTACAAACACAAGCCCATTTTTCCCCAAGGTTGCTATAAATTGAACTGGACGGATATTAAATGTGATAATCGATTCAAAAAATGTTGGTGTCATTATCATACTTTAGTAAAATACATTGGTTGAGTCCGAAAATGCAGTTTACAAAAGTTCAGTGCTGCTTCATTTTTTATTCAGTTGTATTTTGTGGCCGTCGCTGGCGCTGCTCTGACCACCTTAAATTTCTTTCGACGGCGGTCACCTCGCTTAGTGACGTCGACACTATCGAGTTTATTGCCATGAAAAAGCTTCTCATATTACCGTTCGGAACCGGAATAAAACTATAGGTCCCAAATAAAGAGTGCAAAAGTAGAAAGCGCACAGCTCACTGATAGTGAGAAGCTCACCCCAATCCCTTCATGGGATGTAAGGGGAAAGCATTTTTTTTGTATTTTGAATTATATGATAATTTTGTTGTTGCAATTTCCAGATTAAAGCCTCGTATTCAGTTCTTGCGAAATTTTTGTAAGAAATTTTGCCATTTAGCTCTAAATGGATATTTTTATTGTAGAGATTTTGATTTACATTTGAGTCTGATTTACTTTGTAAATGGTTCATGAATATTTATTCTTTAAACTTCATTTTATTTTTACCGCATATGGTTTTACTTTTGTGTGTCAAAATTAACGAAATATCAACATTTCGTTTACAAATAAATAACTCACAGTTCTTTTCGTACGGGACAACTTTGGCATACCAGCCCTGTAATTGGTCTTTAATCGCAGAGAGCTGAGTAAACCCCCATATTCAGTTCTTGCGACAGTTTCGTAAGAAATTTTGCCATTTAACTCTAAACGGAACATTTTGTTGCGGAGAGTTACCATCTACCTTTGATTTCCCTTGCAAATAAATCAATAATAATTCCTCTTCGCACTTTATTTTATTTTTAACTATTTACTTTAGTTTGCTAAAATTATCGAAAGGTCAAAATTCCGGAGCCAAACAATTATCAAACAATTGCTTTCGTACGAAATAACTTTGGCGTAACAACCCTGTAATTGATTTTGCTTACGAAATTTTCGCAAGGAGCTGAGTACCAGGCAAGTGAAAAGTGAGCGAAATTTTCGCCTTATGAAATTTTCGTTATTTTTTATACACGTACTTCTTATGGCAACGAAAATTTCATAACAACTGTATACTGGGCTTAACAAACAAATGAAAAGTGAGTTACATTTTCGAAGTTTTCGTTATTTTTTGTACAGGTAGTTCTTATGGGAATGTTAATTTTAGAAGAACTGGATATTGATATTTAGCAAGCGAAAGGAAGTGTTTTTGTATGAGTAAGAGTAATTGACTGTTAGTGTTGCCATACTATTATTGGGTTGTATTTTGGACAATATGCCATCACCATTTTTTGAAATAATTTTAAATAGTATTATATTGAATTGAATTTATTGAATTGAATTGAATTGAATTGAATTGAAGTGTAGTGAATTTAATTGAATTGAATTGAATTGAATTGAATGGAATTGAATTGAATTGAATTGAACTGAATTGAATTGAATTGAATTGAATTGAAGTGAATTTAATTGAATTGAATTGAATTGAATTGAATTGAATTGAATTGAAGTGAATTTAATTGAATTGAATTGAATTGAAGTGTAGTGAATTTAATTGAATTTAATTGAATTGAATTGAATTGAATTGAATTGAATTGAATTAAATTAAATTGAACTGAATTGGATTGAATTGAATTGACTTGAATTGACTTGAATTGAATTGAATTGAACTGAATTGAATTGAAATGAGTTGAATTGAATTGAATTGAATATAAGTGCATTTAATTGAATTGGATTGAATTGAATTGATTTGACTTGAATTGAATTATATTAGAGTAAATTTTTCACCTATATTTAAAAATGTTTTGGACTAAAATTTGGTAATTTTTACTGAATGTGTAGTCCCACTCAGTAGGCCTAAGAATAGAAGCCACACAGCTCACTGACTGTGATAAATTCTCCCACCATCTATCTAGTATGGGGAGGGGAAGTGGGGATTATGTATCTAATTTAGTTTCATCGACTGATATTTTTATACTAATTGATTTTGCGATTACCAACTCGTTATGACACCGAGTAAAGTAAAGTAGAAATTAGTTAATATTTATTGATTTTTTTTGTGATCCAGTGTTAGCGAACAAAACTGCGATTTAAAAATATCATCAATCTTATCAACGAATTATTGTGTTTAATTAATGATTTGCAATATTTTAAAAATTTCAAAATGACATCTTCAAATCTCAAAAAGGAGCACAATTCAAAGAAATAATAATCATTATCCCAAATTGTGCAATTGTGATTTGGCCAAAAGCAAATAATACAAAAATCATTTATTCAATAATAAATATAATTAATAAAAACTGGCTGTTGTTTCAATATACAAATTCAGAAAGCCAAATTTGGTGATCTAAAAAATTGTTTCTTTTTGTTTGTCATTTTCTTAATGGATAATGTCATTTTGTTTTTTATGAATTGAAAAATTCGATCATTATTGTGTATTAAGTGTTTTTAAGGTGTATGTATTTTTTTTTTGGATTCAAGTAATTTTTGTAAAAAAAATACTCGTACTTTTATATAAAGAATTGAATGGCATAATATTATGTATCCTTAGTGTTAACTGGTTTTAATAAGACATATCTAAACTTTTAGCCCACTTTAATATTTATTTTGCGAAAGTACTAATGGTAGACAAATGCCGGAAATGTTATTGGTACAAGAGAAGTCATTATAATAATTTAATGAAATAATAATTATTTCTAAAATTCCGGTACACCATTGCTGAATACTCGTATGATGTACAATTGTTTACGAATATGACATGCAATTGTCTGCGTATATAAACAGAGTTCTAATGATCAGAACAGATACACGCTGAAAATAATAACGGGAACCACGTATATGTTTGCAAGCATTGATTTCATCAATTGAAGATCTTTTCTTTGATCTTTGTTTCTTTGTTGTATGTCACGATTTTGCTCCAGATGTTTTCAACAAACAAAGCCACATTTGGATCACAAAAATATATAATATAATGTATTAATTATTATGTCCCAACATGTAATATTGAATAGCAAACACAATGTGTTTGGACACAAGTATACTATATTTTTCACAAGCTACAAACACGTTATATTTGCATACAAACAACAAGGATAGATTCTTCAGCGCGTAGACACTATATTTTCTTTGTGTCCATCAAAAGTACAATGGGTATCGGACATTCTTCAAACCAATATCATTAAGAATCAGTATAAAACCCTAGATCCCGAATGGTGAATTAATATTAATATTAATTAATATTTGACCGTCAGAAGCTCTCCCGATCCCAGCACGAGAGGCCACGGGAAATCACGTTCAAGTATGGATTTTTTGTACATCGTATAAAAACAACCTAAATGGGCCTCCCTAGGTCCAGTGTTTATAACATACGCAAAATGTGGCATTATTATATTGGGTAATATGGTACTATGTTGAGTAATGTGTGAACCGTATTGTTTACAAAAGACGCAACCTCTCGTACGTTGAAGCTTCAAGAGTCATATATGATTGTAACTTTAAAGAGGTACATAACTAATACCCGTCACATTGAACTGACACAGCTGCTTTTTAGTTCGATTTGCTGAAGCCAAGCTCTGTATACACGCAAAGAACAATGTCGTTCTACACAATTGCAATTTTAAACAGTGAAACTTCATTTGAGGCCAACAAACAATTATGTTTATGAGAACCGAAAGACCGGTCATATCGCTAGCACCTTCGAAGAGTAAATTATATTTCTTTTTATATTTGCACCCATGTTTTAACAATAATAAATTTAATAAGAAAAATACCCTGAATGTGAGTAATTTTTGGACTCCTATATTGCATTTTAAATATAACATTAATGAAAAGTAGTCCAATCCAGGCACCATTATTGCAAGTTCCTACGAAAAACAGAAAACATAACTGAATTTGCCGAAACCGAATTTAGAGGTTGTCACAACCATATCGGAGTTAAAGGTTGTCACGACCGCATTAGAGGTTGTCACAACCGGATTAGAGGTTGTCACAACCACATTAGAGGTTGTAACACTCGCATTAGTGGTTGTCACAACCACATTAGAGGTTGTCACAACCATTGAGATGTTGGCACAACCGCATTAGAGGTTGTCGTAACCTCATTATTGGTTGCCACAACCGCATTACAGGTTGTCACAACTGCATTAGAGGTTGTCACAACCACTTTAGATGTTGGCACAACCGCATTAGAGGTTGTCATAACCTCATTATTGGTTGCCACAACCGCATTAAAGGTTGTCACAACTGCATTAGAGGTTGTCACAACCACTTAAGATGTTGGCACAACCGCATTAGAGGTTGTCATAACCTCATTATTGGTTGCCACAACCGCATTACAGTTTGTCACATTTTATTAGAGGTTCTTTTCACGGAATTGTGGTCGTCGGTGGTGCAATGGTTAGTGTGCCCGCCTCTTGTACTTGACATCCTGTGTTCGATCCCTGTTATGAGCACCTTAAATTTCTTTCGACGGCGGTCACCTCGCATAGTGACTTCTCAATAGAATAGAAGCTCTCTCATAGAAACTTCTCAAAACACCGTTCGGTACCGGTGTAAAACTGTAGGTCCCAATCAGTGAGTATAAAACTAGAAAGCGCACAGCTCACTGGTTGTGGGAAGCTCTCCCCGATTCCTTCATGGGATGTAATGGGAAACCATTTTTTAGACTCAGAGTGGCTAATGAAAAATTGGTTTCGAACCGGACGATCGTTCTGAAATTATTAAGACATTATCGTCAACAGCGTCCACTTGTCTGGGCCAGCTACACTATGAATATACGTCCAAAGAAAACCTGCTCCTATAAAATTTACTTTTTGTCACTTACGATTATTCCACGCACAGAGGTTGATATAAGACTAGTACAATAAACTTATATAGAGATTTATAAATCAATTTCCTACTGGGTTTTTCATGCTCCCTTACTTGGTTTAGGCTTTACTACACTGGCTTTCTCAAGATCCTTAATTGATTATTACTTGCAAATCTCAAAATAATTATTGTGAAGAATTAAATGAAAAGAAACAAGACAAAAAAAATATTCAAATCTTATCTTAAATTATAAAACACAAATTTTTCCAATGACTTCAACGAAATCACTTGAAAATTTTAAAACCGACAAGTGGTTCGTTCAGAAGACGTCGAGAGGTTTGGATTTCAAAAGGCAAAAAAAAAACCAAAACAATATAAGTGGGTGTAAAATGACGAAATTTGGTTTAAATTAAGCGATGACATACACATATATATATTTTTGAAAACGTAAACAAAAATAATACGTAAACATTTGGTCCAAAAAAAAAAAAAATGTATTATAGATTTTAACTGAATGATAAACTGAAAAATGGGGCAAATCGCCTAACTAGATTCTAGAAATATTTTTGAGATTATTCATTAAACGTATTAGGAGATATTGCAAGTTCAGCTAGAACTTGATAAAGAAAACACTACGTTTAGGTAATGGTCTAATATTTTTGCTTGAGTGACAGCCACGAGCTCACTATCGTGATCATCATAACTATTTTCAAAATTATCTTTTTTGCGGTTTATACTAAAATCGTGTTCGCACGTGCCCTGTCTGTGCGTGAACATATTTTATTCTGTGTATTTTTATAGACAAAATAAATTTTATAAATGCCAACGATTATTTTAAAATTTGTGACTATTTAGCTCTGACAGATAAGCTTAATTAATAATATGGAAAGTTTTGAAAACTACAAATTATCTAAACTATCTTTTAACAAATATTGGAAGTATTATCAACAGTTTTTAGCTGAAAGCACTGGAATTAGCACATAACAGACATCTGCTTTATTACGACTTCGTGGTAAGTACTTTTCCATGCCAGTACTTTTCCATGCCATAGAATACTTGTCCATGCCATAGATTACTGACTCAAGAATTACTATGTAAATGGAATATTCTTAATTTTGACTTCCCAGAAAGTACTTCTTTATCTGGTGGTCACTACATGACTTCTCAGGTAATATTATTTTTTTTGGTTTTATAATTTTGACTATAAATTCCAAATTGCTGTTTTGTTCTTTTTCTTTACAGGGAACACGATTATGACTAAACATTTTATTATAATGGGTTTTCCGCCACTCAATGTGATCCCCACTTCTAAGAGTTATAAAAATTTCTATAAATTTTATTGTTTATTTATTATCTTTGGCAATTGCCTAATCTTTATACGATAATAACGTGTGTTGCTTCTGATTTTTTGTTGCGTCAATTTAATCAGTTTCATATTAGAGTTGTGATTTCGTTTACCACCAATTAACAGATGTTAAACCTAATGAAAGCGTCACTGGCTTATCGCTTCAATATGATTAATATATGGCCGTTGTATTAAACGGCAAGTCATAGCTAAACTAAAATATTAGTTGGAATAAATGGACAAAGAATGATTGGAAATAGAAAGCTACTTTCCACTAAAAGTTATTTGCCTTAAAGCAGCCACAGTATTTCTCAAAATTGGTTAACATTTTGTAATACATAAAATATATAGGAAAACTCGAACAATCGAAGCCATAGTGGCAGACAGTTTGAAAATATCAAATCTGCTTATATAATCGCTTGTTTTGCATGAGTCACTTACACGGTTTACACGCTAGTGGCATCATCGGATCCTAGTTATTCAAAAATGAAGCCGGAGCTTGTGTTACGCTCAATGCACATCGTTTTGTTTAAAAATATGGATGACTTTGACCTAGGCGAGATGTAGTTTCAACAGGATGGTGCTACGTGCCATACGGCGACGAATACGAAATCAAAAGTTGGCGATAAGTTGATTTCGAGAAATGGACCTGCCAATAGGCCTCCAAGGTAGTGAGATTTGACACATCTCGATTATTTTCTGTGGGTATACTTAAAGTCACTGGTTTATGCTGATAAACCAGCAACAATTGACGCCTTCGTGTTATTCGTGACATACAGAGAGCAATGCTCAAAAAAGTTGCCCAAAGTTGGACGTCCGGAATGGGCTTCGTCATGAACAGCCGCGGTGGCCATATGCCAGAATGCATTTTTAAATTCAAAAATTTTTGATTAAAATTTAATTTTTCCTGTTATTTTTCACAATTTCAATTTCTGTCACGCTTAAAAAACACCCCTTATAAGCAAGTGGTGTAACCAAAACACGCTTATTGTGAAAAACTATATTAAAACAAGTGAATTTAATTTTGGTGAAACGAACTTTACTTTACACTACACCATTTCCAATTGAAATTTGAAAAATATCAATTTAATTTCGAAAAATATCCATTGAAATTTGAAAATTGTACTTAAAATTTGAAATACATTAATTGAAATTTAAAAATTATATTTGAAATTTGAAATATATCAATTGAAATTTAAAAACCATCAATTGACATTTCAAAGACATCAATTGAAATTTAAAAGCCATCAATTGAAATTTCAAAAACATCAATTGAAATTTCAAAAACATCAATTGAAATTTAAAAACCATCAATTGAAGTTTGAAAGACATCAATTGAAATTTAAAACATATCAATTGCATTTCAAAACACATCAATTGAAATTTAAAACGCATCAATTGAAATTTGAAACATATCAATTGAAATTTAAAAGACATAAATTGAAATTTGAAATACATCAATTGAAATTTAAAATTCGTCACTTGAAATTTAAAAAAAATTAACCGATTTTATGTATTAGATTTTAAAATTTCAATTTGTGTATTTTAAATTTCAATTGATGTGTTTTAAATATCAATTGATGTATTTTAAATGTCAATTGATGTATTTGAAATTTCAATTGATGTTTTCTAAAATCCAATTGATGTCTTTTAAATTTCAATTGCTGTCTTTTGAATTTCAATTGATGTTTTTTAAATTTCAATTGATATATTTCAAATTTCAAATAGAATTTTCAAATTTAAATTGATGTATTTCAAATAGAATTTTTAAATTTCAATTGATTTTTTTCAATTTTCAATTGCAAATGGTGTAGTGGTTACAAGAACCGAACCGACGGGTCCAAATGAACCCAATACGGTACTTTAAGGATTCAAAAGAACCGAAAAACGGTTCCCAATACGGTTCTTTAAGGATTGAAAAGAACCGAAAAACGGTTCCTGAATAAGAGGACTCGTTTCCAAAGGAATACAAAGAGTTAACATTTATGTGAGGGTACGAAACTATGTATTTTTATCAAATGTTATATTTTTATAAGAAGATATTTCGCTTACGCCTCATTGGGACAGCAATTTGCAAAGAACCGGAACCGGTCCAAATACCCGGTTCTTCTCCGAACCGGACTCGACATGTGAAATGTGAATTTTTATCAAATTTTATATTCTTCTAATAAGATATTTCACTAAGGCCTCTTTCGGACATCAATTTGCTGAGACCCGGAACCGGTGCAAATATCCGGTTGTTCTCGGAACCGGACTCAAGAGAAAATGTGTGTTTTTATCAAATATTATATTCTTATACGATAATAAGATAATAATAATAAACCTCATTCGGACAGCATTCGGACAGCAATTTGCTGAATTCCGGAACTGGTGCAAATACCCGGTATATTTTAATCACATTTTATATTCTCATAATAAGATATATCATGTAAGCCTCTTTGGGTCAGCAATTTACCGAGAAACGGTACCGGTACAAATACCCGGTTCTTCTCGGAAACATACTCGACAGAATCGGTTCTTAAAATATGCGGAACCGCACATCACTGCATTACATTGTCATTCGTTGAAAATGAAAGATTTAAATTGTGAAAAAAAAATAAAAATATATATTTTTCGAAAAGCAAACATCAATATCTTCTATACCCGTCAAACGATTTAGAAAATTATACATTAGTTTAATGGGTAGTTTTATTGAGAATTTTTTAAAGGATTTTGATTAGGATCTGTAGCACATTTTTCGAGAAATATAACAAAATCTGAATGCAAAGTAAACGTCAATATCTTCTATATCCATCAAACGATTTAAAAAATTATTAATTAGTTTAATGGGTAGTTTTATTGAGAATTTTCTAAAGGATTTTTATTAGGATCTGTAGCTGATTTTTCGATAAATATAACAAAATCTAAATGTACAGTTTTGGAATATAGCAACAATTAAAACAAATGTAAAAATTCAACCACCAAACGGAACAAAACACGTTACCGACGACGAAGTTTTTGTTACATACGATTTGTTATGGTGGCCGTCGATGGTGGAACGGTTAGTGTGCGATTTTATATGGCAGTGAAAAGTCGTTGCGAAACGAAATCTCTCAATTGAGAGAATGGAGCAACACATGCGTAGGACCTTACATGTAGCTACACGACAAAATAATATAAAATCAATCAGAATGATTTATTGTATAACATATAATAAAAAAATGAAGCTCTAGGTGACATTACTCTATGGGGGTATCTATGCACAGATGATCGACTATGGCATTGGAAATTGATAGAAAACAGGCGAAAGAGCGATAAGCAACCAGGAGCAATCCATCAGCGGGAAGTGATATATAAGTAGAATGAGAGACCAAAGAAAACATACAGATTGCAGACCATGCAGCAAACTAAGTTTAAATAGTGTTTGATTGATACTAGTGACAGTTAAATTATGTTTTATGTCGTTTGCATCGAAAGAAAATACGCATTCCATTTCATTTTTGTCCATATTATGCCAAACCAAAGAGTAAATTGGCAAGCAACTCGAACTCGATGAAATGGCCTACTACCTCATCGTCGTGAAGAGAACGTGAAGAGAGGGATAGCGGCTCTTCTCTATTTCTCTATGAATCCATGCAGCAAACTAATTTTAAATATTGTTTTATTGATACTAATGACATGCAACTTATGTTTTATGTTGGTGGCATCGAACGAAAATGCGAAGTCCTTACTATTTCAGTCCGTTTTATATCCAACCATAGAATAACATACAACAGCAACTCCAACTCGATGAAATTTTGTACTATCTCGCCGACCGCAAGGAATGGAGGCTCTTATGTATTGCTCTATGATCGTGTGTATATGTAAACTTGTTCGTTTTATCATAGAGCAATATATAAGAGCCTCCTTACCTTTCTTAGCGTTGCTTCTCAAATTGTAAAACACCGGTAATTTCTGTACACTTTACATTCAAAATATACGCTGCCTTTTCAGACATAACAGCTGTTTCAATCTCGGAACACGGAACTTTCATCACAGTGAATTTGAAATCTCAAGTGAATTAAAAACCGAGTGAGAGTGGGAATACACCTTTATATAAAACTATTCTAAGAAGTAAATTCCTTATAGATCTTGGTTGGTTAGTGAAACATTTGAACTTAGAAAAGTTTGAAGTTTCAAGAACCATCATTTCATAGTTTGCGTGACTTCATCTTCACCGGTGTCCAGCTGGTTAAGTCACTAAGATATTTCAGTTTTAAATACAAAATGGTAAAATCAATTATGTTTTAATTTCAGAGAAAAATTAAATGAATTTTGTTTGCCCTATTTTCCCATAACATGCATTTTGTTTTCGTTACTTTTTTAAAGAAAATTCTGAATATCTTGACTGGCTAAGATACAAAAACAGGTAATAGTTTCATAGAAGAAATCCAGGTAATCAGATCAATTCCTTTTCCTTCCACTGTGGATATGAAATTTAATTGATTTCAATAAACAACAAAATCATTCAACAGTTTTTGTCTACAACCCAACTATAAACCCCAAAATATCCCAAACATTAACATTGGCAAGACATATGACGTCAGTCGATTCGATTCAGTTGTTTGCCAATGAAATTGCATAAAAAAGTTGGTGCAAAATTGTAAATTTTCCACGCACTTGTTCCAAGCGAACGCGTGCGCACGCGTTTGTGTTGCAAAAGACACAACATACAACATGAATTTGTACCAGTTTTAGTTTTCGAGATTTTCCTTCCACCAAAATATAAAACCGGTTTCTTTTTAACCAATTGGAGTTTATTTTTACAATAATAATGTTTATGTTAAAAATAGTTTATGAATAATTATGGGGTTTAGTTGTAAACAATTAGTTTTATTTTGTTGGGATTTGTTAAAACAAAAAAAAAAAAAACAAAAACAAAAACAATCAAACATGTAGTGCACAGTGTAAAATAAACACTCAAGTGGGCAAATTAGTGCTGCAGTGTGTTATCAGATGGCTTGGGTTTGTTATGTGTGTTTTTAATTAAATTGGATTACTTGTTGTTATGGTGTAAAATTTGAAATGATCGCCAAGTGACTGACGGTTTTTTGTGTTTTGTTTTTACGAGTAAATACTTTTAAGTACGAATATTTTGCTAAAACATTTGGATTTTACGGTTATTATCTGTTTATTTTTTCAATTAAATTAAACTTTCACAATTCTTGACATGACACCCAAAGAAAAATGTTGGCTGTGAAAAATATTCTGTGGGTTCTTTTTTGGGGGGCTAGATTTTAGCAATTAATAATCATGTTGTTTTATTTCCCGCTAAACTAATTTTGCGACGACTATGTATGTGGATCCGCTTAATATCACTTAGCCCGCCCATACAAAGTGGCCGAAAGTATTGCAGGAAATAAAAAAAAACACACCTAATATAAAATAATGCCTACATTTTTAGATATTTCAAGACATCAATTTAAAATACGTTATAAAGAGCTACTTTGGCCTTGTATACGAATTTATGAATGCATCAACTTTGTCGCTCTGAATATTTTCTTTTACATTTTTTTATATCAACCGTATCTTGATATCAAATTTGTTGTTAATCTCATTTTTTTATTCATTTGCTGTTTGATTTGTAATAATTTTGTTTTATTAATTAACGTTAATTGTTTTATCAAATTTCTCTCATCCGTTGCAATCATTAGGTATCTTTTGTGTGACGCAGATTTAAAATTAACGTCAATTATAATATAATGACAGTTGTTTTTTTTACGCAGAATTGCAAAATTATATGGCTTATATTCTTTAGATTTAGGTCGCATATTTTCTTTTTACAAATATAAAATATTTCTGATGATACTTTATACCAGCAACCCGAAAATGCACAAAAATCTGTGAGTCATAGAGACACGAGACAGTACACGCTGAAAAATAACGGCCCCAGAAACATATTGCAGGAGTCATGTGCATGTCTGCAAGCATTGTTTCCGTAAATCGGAGATCTGCTGCTTCTTTATTATATTATATTATTCTTTTGTATCTGTCACGTTTTTGTTTAAAGCGGTTTTCAACAAACAAATCCACATTTGGGTCACAAACACATATATTATAACCTATTAATCATTGTGTCCCAAAAATGTTATATTGAGTAGCAAACACAATGTGTTTGGACATAAGTATACTATATTTGCGATAAGCTACAAACTCGTTATATTTGCATCCAACCAATAAAAACAGATAATTGTGTACACGCTGAAAAATCTGTCTTTTAGTTGTTGATTGTCGCAAATATAGTATACTTGTGTCCAAACACATTGTGTTTGCTATTCCATTTTACATCTTATATTATATTCAAGTATGTCTTCTCCAGTAGACATATATACAGGTGCTCCTTACTCCTTCTCTTAGGCTGACAATTAATTCCACACACATTCACATCTTGCTTCTGGAAGGAAGCCTGGAAAGAGGCATCGTATAATGGTTCAAAAGACCCGTTAGACATGCTTGTTTCTGTTCCAAAAGCAGGCCTGCCAGCAGCGCTTCTCTGTACCCTTAGAAATATCTAATGGTAAACACAATTCTCTTACACCTTACTCTTACGCCTTCACGCTGAAAAATAACAGCCCCTGCAACATATTGCAGGAACCATGTACATGTTTGCAAGCATTGTTTTCGTGAATATCGGATCTGGTGCTTTTTGTTTCTTTATTGTTTGACGCTTTTTTTTTCAGCAGTTTTCTACAAACAAAGCCACATTTAGTTCCCAAACACATATATTATAATCTATTTATTATTGTATCCATGTTATAGTGAACAGCAAACACAATGTGTTTGGGCACAAGTATACTATATTTGCATACAAGCTACAAACACTTTATATCTGCATCCAAACAACAACAAAAAACAAATTTTTCAGCGTGTCACTCCTTCCCCTAGGCTGACAAAAAATTCCTTACATATCCATATCTTGCTTCTTGAAGCAGGCCTGGAAAGAGGCCTCGTATGATGGTTCAAAGATACTCGTTAGACATGGTTGTTTCTCCTCCAAAAGTAGGCCTGCCAGGAGGATTTCTCTGTACCCTTGAAAATATCCTATGGAAATCACAATTCTCTTCTTTAAGCAGGACGGTTGGCAGTATTACTAATGGAAGGCAGAATAGATGCTCATAGGTATGCACCCTTCCCTTATTACGGAGATCTGTGGCAGGCCTATTAGTGTTAGTTTATCTCAAGTCTTTCAAAAAATGCTCTTTTACGGGTCTCCTAGCAGCCCTTCAAGAGAAGGAAAATGTGCAGGTCTCCCTCCCTATGGCGTCCTTTGTTAATTTGGAATGACTATTGCGTTTGTAGGGGCGGGCCTTCTGACGGCCTTTATGGACCTACGAAAGGGTGATTTTTTTCTATTTAGTTTTTGAAAACTGAACGATACACCGAAAATGTATACAAGTGAATGACATATTTAGATCGATAAATCTATGCCTGCCATTAATTTTTAAATACTGTTTTACGAAAATGTTGCCCACGGCTACGCTTTATGAGGACTATAATTTATGTTATTTATACGCATGAATGTTTGCAAAACTGTACTCTCTTACATACGGCAACAATTGATATAACTCATACGTCGAGGTGTGTGACAATACTTGTTTGAAAAAACAATAGTAAATGAAATTATGGTGGAATATCTGGTAAAGATTTTGTTATATTTCACAAATGGATATAATTTATATTGTGGCCGTCGGTGGTGCAATGGCTAGTGTGCGCGGCACTTGTGCATGATAAGGTGGGTTCAGTCCCTGATCTGACCACCTTACATTTACGGGCTGAATTTTACGACCTTGGCGACACGCGCTGGAAAAAAACTGAATATGCAGTTTTGTTTGACTTGAGCTCCTGAGTTGGGAACAAGTTGTCCGAAAGGGGGAAATTGCCCCTAAGGCCCAAAAACGGGCCCCCGAACTTACGGGTAAGTATTGGTACTCAAATGAAAGGAAATCGTCTTACGATTTCATTGGTACCATTACTTTTCACATCAGATGGCTGTGAGTCGCCAAAAAAATGCGTCAAATTCGACTTAAGGTACAGAGGGAATTTGAACCCCCCCCCGGCGACTAGATGGAATATAAATTTATCGATTTTCAAATAGGTCTAGCACACGGTACGAGCAACGTAGAGAGTAACTAATACCACCAATGGAATCGCGAGAAGATTTCCTTTGATTTGAGTACCTCACTTTTCCATTGATTTGATTCCTGATTTCCTTTGATTTGACTACCTCAATGTAATATTTGTAAAAGAAAAAATTTCGATAAATTTTGTGGGTATTGAAATATAGAGAAACAGGCATATCTTGACTCACAGGCATCGGATGTGAAAAGTAATGGCACTAATGAAATCGTAAGTCGATTTCTTTTCATTTGAGTACCACCAGTTACGTGTAAGTCAGGTTCTCAAAATACCGTTTGGAACCGGTGTAAAACTGTAGGTTCCAATCAGTGAGTGGAAAATTAGAAAGCGCACAGCTCACTGGTTGTGAGAAGCTCTTCCCAATCCCTCCATGGAATGTAATGGGAAAAATATTATTATTTTTTATATAAATTATATTACTTATACTCACGAACTATTGGCTAAACTGTACTCATTTGCATGGGCAAAAATATATGTTACTCATACGTCGAGGAGTTCGACAAGAATTTTAGATTAAACCATAACGACCTTACCGAACCATTTGATGATGAGCAGCACTCAATGAAACTCATATTCAAACTGATGATTGTCTCAACATCTTAATGGTGGTAATGGCAGAAATACATTGCTTTTTTACACGATTGCTATTATTTGATTAATTTATATGCTACTCATGTTTCAAGAGGTCATTGCAGTATCGTTAAAAAGCAAAGTCTTAAATGTAGCTTTCATTTTGTCTATTGAAATTTGGCGTGTAGAAGCGTCCAAATTCACACCAAATTTCGAGCACATATTAATAAATTGGTAATGTAGCCTAAATGGTTAAAATCTTTTAACTCAAAGTACAAACGCTTTATTACGTTCTAAAATAAAATTAGCATTTATTTGCTGCATTAAATTTCAAATCACTGATATACAATATTCCCATTAACCTAAATTGAAATATTTATAGAATGAACAGTATCACCTGGCAATTTTACGAAAAAAATATATACTAATATTTGGTTTAGCACATGTATATTTGATAGTAATTTAAAATATATTAATTCAAAATTATAATTAAAAAAACAATCATTAAAATTTCGAAAACGTATAAAAATCTTAAGTGTCATATATTAGAAACGGTTCGTTCTATATGCGACTCTTCAAATTTTAATGAATTATATATTTCTATCAGAACAACAAAATTGCCGGCATGTAAACTCAACTAACTGATATGTACGTGTACATTTATTATTTTATTTAATTCTTTTTTACCCCGATAAACAAATTAAATTCGTTTAATAATAACAAATGTTTGATGCACTTGATTGCCTAATTAATTAGAACGTGCGTCGTGGATTTATTCAATAACAAAAAAAAACTCCAAAAAAATTATAACAAGCAATGGACGCGATAATATAATTGCAAAATAATATTTGCGTAATAATTTAGCAATGACTGGCTAATCTTTAAAATAAATAAACATTACTCATACCACTAGGTGGTTGTTTATAATCTTTGATTAAAACATTTGCCTGGAGAAATGGATCTATGGACAAATTTAATTTGAAATAAAAACCAAACATAACTGGAATTAGCGAGTTATTACGGGTAAATAATATGCCCAGGTTTATTTATTTATTCAGAATTGGGTGGGGTGTGAGTTTGCAAGAAGTCAAAATTATATTCCTTATACGCTGGGATATTTAAGAAATATAGTACTGGCTTGCAGCTATCGAATTTAGCGAGAATTTTGCATGTTTTGTTAATAAAAATGGTAAACGTTTGTTCGAGCATAGCATAGCTATTGGTTCAACTCTATTTCGATCTGTGATTAAGAAAAAAATAAAAATGTTCATCACTTATACGCTCTAATGAACTAAGAACATAAGGTGGATTTTGTTAACATTTTAAAATGTGTTATAGAGATTTTATAAATTAATTGGATTGTGTATTATGATGCAATCTTTCTTCCAAATGATCCTCTTTACTTATAAATATTTGTGGAAAAAATATACATTGTAATGTATATTTTTTAAAGGGTGTGACAGTAATTTGTAATTAAACCATTTGCAAGGCGAAAAGGTTTTTTTTTAATTAATTAAAAAAACAATATTAACTCAAAGTTGAATTTAATATTAGCTAAAAAAGAGCTTGAACAATAAAATAAAATACAAAAGTACTAAAGATTTTTTTGTACTTGTATTTTATGAAGATACTAGCTGACCCGGCAGACGTTGTCCTGCATAATAGTTCAAGCGAGCAGAAATAATGGATTTGTAATTTGTATGGGAGGTACCACGCCCATTTGTCCAATTGGACCGAATAGTACATCTAAACCACCCTGGGCGCCACCCAAACGCATACAAAAAAATTTATTCAAATCGGTCCAGAAGTTTAGGAGGAGTTCAGGCACAAACACACGTGCAATAGAATTTTATATATTTAAAGATTATAAGGACGAATATAATTTATATTACGTATACGTAAGAATATTGGCTTGGAATATGTAAAAAAATATATCACTCATACGTCGACAAATTATGATTAACCCATTTTGAGCCACTGTTCGAGTTTTCGAACAGCTATTTGCAATCAATTTTTTTCTATGACGATGTATACGCGATGCAAAACCCAATGATGTTGTGATATAGTAAATTTTATTGGCTTTCAACAAATAATTAATGTGCTCACCCCCTTCCCTTTATGGGCTCTGGGAGTCTTCTATTTAGACCAAATTTATAAAAGGAAAATGAGACACATTAATATGAGTATTTTTCGAAATTGTATTACTTTTGAAGAAAAACTACAAATAAGTTTTTGTTGAAGTATCAGATGCCAACTGTTGGAAAAAACAATTTGGGGTTATTCAAATGGTAATTTTTCGACTTCTCGAACGAGCCGATATCGGGGAAACTATATAAGATAGCGAAATTCTGAAGACTGATTAGAGTTTAGCGGACCCTAATTAAAAAAAACTTAATGTAACGCGGCTTAAAATGATTTAAATCATTTGCCAGGCGAATTAGAAATTTGTAAAATTTGATTTAAAAAAATCATAATAACTGAAAGTTGAGTTTAATGTGTGATAGAGTATAATATGATTTTGTTGTACTTTGTGCAGTTGTTTAAGACGACTATAATTTATGTTTATTATACGCATAGATGTTCGAAAAACTGTACTCTCTTACATATGGCAACAAATTATATTACTCATACGTCGAGGTGTTTGACGATTAAACCACTTGGAAGGTGATTTCGAAATTTCTCAAATTTGATCAACAAAACCATAATAACTGAAAGTAGGACTTAGTATCTGGTAAACATCTTGTTATATTTTTGCAAACGGATATAATTTGTATTACTAATACGCGCCAACAGATATTTTCATTTTACGCATGAATGTTTGCGAAAATGTATTCACAAATGTAGTTAAAAAATATATATGCCTCATATTTTTGGCATTAAACTCAAGTGGGTTAAACTCAAGTGAATTAAAAATTTGGTATATTATATTACTTATACGCATGCCAGCAAAATTTTACTTTTATACGTCTACCGTATTCAGGAGAGCGAGTCGAGCGATTATTTTGGATTAAACCATTTCCAAGTCGAATGAGGAATTTGGAAAAATTTGATTTAAAAAAATCGGCAATAATTGAAAATATAGTTTAAAATCTGGTAAAGATTTTGCTGCATTTTTTGAAGTAGTAAAAATATTATTTTAATCTATATTCATTTTCATTTATCCTCTTCAGGGGAGAGGTATGTGACGATATTTTTTGATAAAGCCACTTGCGAGGCGCATTCGAAGTGTGGTAAAATTAAAAACAACAGTAATAATTGGAAATATAGTAAGATTATAGGTAAAGGTATTGCTCCATTTTAAAAATGTTTATAGTATATATTACTTATACGCACGGATGTTTGCACATTTGTACTCATTTACATTTATCGTATTCAGGGGAAAGGTGGGTGACCACTCTCTTTGATTAATCCACTTGCGAGACGAATTCGAAATTTGGTAAAATTTGATATAAAAAACGAGCAACAATTGGAATTCTAGTCTAAAATCTGGTAAAGATTTTGCTCCATTTTATGAAGTTGTTAAAAAAGTATAATATATATTACTTATACGTACCGAGGCTTGCAAAATTTTACTCAGTTACGATACTTTTGGTGAGCCACTTGCGAGGCGAATTATAAATGTGGTAAAATTTGATATAAAAAAACCACCGATAATTGGAGTTGTAGTTTAAAATCTGGTAAAGATTTTGCTGCCTTTTTTGAAGTTGTTAGAAAAATGTGTATAATCTATATTACTTATACGCTCGCAAAATTGCACTCATTTACATTTTTCGTATTCAGTAGAGAGGTGTGTGACGATTCTCTTTGATTACACCACTTGTGAGACGAATTCGAAATTTGGTAAAATTAAAAAAACCAGTAATAATTGGAAATATATAATATAATATATAAATATATAATATAAAAGTCTGGTAAAGATTTTGCTGCATTTTATGAAGTTGTTAAAAAAATTTATAATCTATATTACTTATACGCACGAATGCTTGCATAATTTTACTAATGTACATTTATTCAGAGGAGAGTTGTGTGACGATACTTTTTGATAAAACCACTGGCGAGGCGCATTCGAAATTTTAACA
This sequence comes from Phaonia tiefii, assembly GCA_963931995.1. Classification (NCBI taxonomy): domain Eukaryota; kingdom Metazoa; phylum Arthropoda; class Insecta; order Diptera; family Muscidae; genus Phaonia; species Phaonia tiefii. The sequence goes on along the minus strand of OZ008370.1, from coordinate 213,722,051 downwards.
GATTTGATATGAAAAACCAGCGATAATTGGAATTGGATTTTAAAATCTGGAAAAGAGTTTGCTGCAAGTTGTTAAACAATTCTTATAATCTTTATTACTTATACGCATGATGCCAGACAAATTGTAAGCATTTACATCTATCGCATTCAGGGTCGAATTTGCATTCGCTATTCGAATTTCTATTCGCTATTGCTATTATTTCGACTAGCAACTAGTCGATTGCTATACTCATAAACGGTGAATTCAATTGACTATGAATGAGCACTGATGGTAGCCTACAAAATCGTTATTCGTTTATTGAACTTTTGTTCCTCAATTCCATAACTTACATCCACCTGCTGGAGGACGTGTTCCCCACTCTGAATCATTATAGACTTTTGTAAATGTCGTTGTTGATTTTTTTGCTTAAAACAATACAAATTGCACCACAATGCGAAAAGCTGCAATAATCAATACAAAAGTAATTATAGCAATCAATTTCTGGTAAATATTAAACAAAAATCCGCTAAACACACAAAAGAAGTTATGAGAAGTTAACAAGTACATTAAAGTATTAATCATCAGCCATCATCATCATCAGACAATACCAGTGATAAGAAGGGCTGTTAACGTTTGGTAAATATAAGCGAGCAAGAAGTTTGCCAAAGTCGCATAACTGACGTCACTAGGCGAGTGGAAATTATTATATCTTGATTACTGCTACCGATGTGGCTTCTCCTTGAGTTATTTAGATTGTCACAACAAAGGAACTTGTTGTCAACATCAATCAGTCAGTGTAAAGACTGAAAAGTTTGCACAACATCTGTTCTGCTAAAGAGAAAGATCATATTGTTAGAGAGTTTACTACTAGTGAACCATTTTTATGCGAGAATATTTTTTATACGTTTCTGATTAATTTTGTTGAAAATTATCTATTCCACATTATTACATCTAGACAATGCTATAATTGAAAAGGGTATTAAAACCCAATTGTCGTATTGACGGTTTGTTTTTTAACCCGTGAGAATTTTGCAGTCTGAACGTCTTTGAGTTATTATCATTTCGTCAACAATGACATGGTCTAATCAATGTGTGTCTGCCATGCAAATTGTTTTCCAAAATTTGCAATATTAATTATCAGCATTATGTTTAGATAAGTAATCATCTTCTTTAGTAATGTTAAAGTAACGTCTGAATGACAATAAAGTAGAGCATTATTAAGAATTTTTCAAATTTTTAGATATGAAAATGTATTAAATTAATCGGTCACTTAAAGAAATAATTGATAGTTATACCGAATGAGTAATATTAATTGTTGTACAATATTACGGCCTTATTCATAAAAAGGTATGAGAGGTTGGAGAGACTAATCGTTTTTCCAACATCTCACAACTTTTTGTTTATTAGGCCGTAAGTTTTCTGCAATGTCAGAAAAATCACATATAAATGATATTATACATTCAAATACTAAATCGTAATAATCTTAAGTCTTCGGTTATTTGGGAAAATTTTAAAGTTAAAATGAATCTACTGTGCACTAAAAGAGATAGAAACAGCGCAGCGTATGAGTAATTTGATTTAATATAATATTTCATAATTGTGTTTTCCCAAATAGATGAAGATACTTACATCCCCGTTCTCATATACTAAATCCTAATAAATGCAAATTCTTCGGTCATTTACACAAAATTCGTCCTGAATTTCAAAACTGCATGGTGCATTACTATATAAATAAATTATTGATATATCCAGCGTATGAGTAATATTAATTAATGTAGATAAACATTTAGGCTTTCTGATAGTTATTTCGTAATTTCATAAAAAAATACATACATATTCGATAACAGATTCAACTACTAAATCATATTAAATGCAAAATTCAACCATCATTAAGACAATTCAATACAATTTTGAAATTCAATACAAAATCACACTAGACTTAAAAACTAAGGTAATAATCATTGATAATAAAACAAAATTGATATGCTTAGTATAAAACTAATGTTTATAAATGTAAAATGACATAAGAGGTTTCCCCAATGTTGTAACAACTTAATATCAATTACTAAATTGCATTAAATCCAATTTTTTCCTATGAGTTATACTTAACGTATGAGTTATTTTAATTGGTGCAGAACTACAAAAGGGTGATAGCGAACACAGAACACAGATCAGAATCTTTTACATACAAAAATGGCATTTGTTGATGTATTCTTGAGTATGCTGTAATTATTGCCATTAGTGGCTTATATTATGGAGTATGGAAACCATACATCACCGAAATTATGTAACTGTTTGATAGGGGGTACTGAAAACTTATTTTGGAAAGGAGAGGATTTGAAATGATGCATATTGAAGAGCTGATTACGAGAACGTCAAACTTTTATTACACGAGGGTACTTGTCATCCCCTACCGGCCGTTGAAGTTTCGATTCCTTTGATAAAATGACAATATATCTTTTTGTTTCTTATGGAGTTGAAACGACGAGTCATGATGAGAATAATAAGAAAAATATAATCAGCGCGGATGATTTTTATTTATTCAGCCTTTTTATTTCTACTTTTTAGTTTTAATATGCAAGCTCAAGGCCATTCTACTTATATCTCTATATCTCTAAAAATGTACACATACATACTCCAACGCTTTGTCGATAGTACCCCGAAGTACTTGGTTGTCGCTACTTCGCTACAGTACATGTCTTGGGAAAAAAGCAAATGTCTTAAATGTCCATTCAAGACTTCTTGTTCAGATGTCAAATTTACATGATCAGTTCAGAATGCAAACATATCTCTCTGCATAGTAACAACAAAATTAAAATACAGTTAGAATATTAAAATGCAGTAGAAAGAAGAAGACAATTGTGCAGAAAGCAAATTGTAATCCAAACCAATTGAAGAAATCCCAAGAAGTATGGGTTTTTATTCTCGTTTTCTTTGTTTCTGCTCGTTTCATTCCAAATTCAATCCTCGCTGCATAATTTTTTGACGAATATCGAACTATGAGAGAAATCTATCAGATCTTTTCAAATGGTTTCTTTAAATTGTACTCCTCAAGTTTACACTAGTCCACTGCGTAAATGAATATTTTAAAGTAGCCAGCGAGTTTGCTAATAGTCTGACAAGGGCCGTAAGCAACATGATTTTGGACAATAATTAATGTCACTCAATTAAAATTACTCATACGCTTCATTATACGTGTGGGAAACTGTTAGCAGTCTATATACATAGTGAGTATATTAATTTTTTTTGTGATTTGGTTGCTCGAAATTGGAGTTTTAGAACTTAAAGAACTGTTTTGAAATTAACAGTCTGTTTCTCTACTCGAATGAAAGCTGTCGTTCGTGTTCTAGGTGAAAGAAAGTTGATTTAGGTATCCTTCCACAATCTTGTCATTTCAAGTCGAATGAAAACCTAAAATTTTTCAAAACCTTTCAGTACAAATTTCTCTCTTTCGACTGTGCTGTGACTGGTCTTGATTTTAGAGTTTGAGGAATAAACATAGAGTTATGTGAACGAAAATTTCAACTTATTGGAATCCAATTTGAGTTGAATATGAGTGACTGATTTTCGTGCGCTTAGCTTTTCGTTCGAGATAGAGAAACAGGCTGTAAGACTTGTGATATAAAGTTAAAACTTATGAAATTTTATGTAATCCATATTTTCATGAACTCTAATTAATATTACTCATACGCTATAATTGCCGAGATAATTGTTATTGCAGGTTTTTATCATAGATAAAATTCAATTTGATGTTCCGAAATTTAAATTCTTTAATTTCTTAAGGTATCTTAGAAAAACTTAACTTTATGTATTTCCTAAATTTCAAATAAAAACTCGTATATTATGAGTTTGGTAGATTTTGTAATTACCATTACTGATACGCAACCTTATACTTTTGGCAGACTGTTAATAGTTAATATATATATCGCTCATTTGCGACAACACCGTCAAAAAATACAGTTTCGAGAAAAACGACTTAGAAAGTTTCAAGTTGTATAGGATTGTATGCAAAATGTAAATTTAAAAATACTCTCAGCCGGAATTTAAAAATAAGAAACACATTTGTCGCATAATTTTTTGAGGAAAATCGAAATATGACAGAAATCTAGCAGATCTTTTAGAATTGTATTTTTAAATCGTACTCCACTAATACTACACTATTCTACTCGATTTTTCTCATAGTCTGACAAGGGCCTTAGGCAATATTATTTAGAATAAGAATTAATATCAATTATACGCTTCAAATACGGTGGTAATAGTTTAATAATTTATAATCAACAACATTTCAATTTGGCCGTCCGAAATTAAAGTTCTTTAATATCTTAAGGTATTTTATAAAAAAAATTTAATTTGTGTTTCCCAAATTACAAATAAAAACTAGTTTATTATGAAATTACATATTTTGTAATTAAAATTACTAATACACCACATGATACGCTTGGGAAACAGGTACCAGCCAATATATATAAGTATAGGCAGTTTATTACAATGTTTTTTTTATTTGGTTGTCCGATATTGGAATTTTAAAATTTTTAAAGAACTCTATTGAAACTATGACTTGTGAAATAAAGTTAAAACTATTTTTATGAACATTAATTAATATTACTTATTCGCTTGAAATACAGAGATAATTATAAACTGTAGTAACGTTTTTTATCATATATATATTTCGATTTGGACTTCCGAAATTTAAATTCTTTTGTAAATTTGTAATTAAAAATACTCATACGCAACATTATACTTAAGACAGACTATTTACAGCCAATATACATAAATTTTAATTGGCGCCAGAACCATCATAACTCAAAAGGATAGGAGTGCGTAGGCTTGTATGCAAAATGTTAATTTTAAAATACTCTCATATCAAATACAAATATAAGTTTGACCTGTGAATTCATTCATCTGAAAGATGTCGACAAGGAAAATAGTTTGTAGTACTCAATTCAAAAGAGATAAGTTTTGAGTTATGACGTTCTTGTTGCAAATGAGTTCATTGTATTTTGTTTTTTGATTTGGTATGCTGACATTGAAATTCTTAAGTTTCTTAAAGAGATATTTTAAATTGAAGATTTTTGAATACAATTTAAACATATGACATATTTGTAAAGGGTGTCCAAATAAAAGTCCACAATTTAATTTACAAATTTATCGCATATTTTTTGACCGATTGGTGATATTTTTATTGCATTGTAAAATAGACGTATTCTCATTAAGTCTGGAATAAAATATGCGGCTCTGATCGTCATTGATTTTCACATGAAATTTGTGATGAAATTTTCGACAAAGATGCGGCTTCATCTCACTGATGACGCGTTGGATTGCGGCCTCCAGCTCAGGAATGGTTTGTGATATATTCGCACAGACCAAAGATTCAACAAATCCCCAAAGAATGAAATTGCAGGGCGTTGAATCACAATCGATATCGTTGAGATCTTGGTGACCAGTTGCCATCGAAATTTCAGGAGAAGTTTCGGTCTGAAAATCATTGCCCCAATAAATCGTCTGTTTCATGCACAATGTGGCAGGGAGTGCTATCCTGCTGGAACCACATGTCGCTCAGATCCGAAAGTCATTCACAGTTGTGCGGTTTTATGGGAATGCCCATACAATAATTGTCTAATATACCTCTGGCAACCCGCAAGATATATGCAGAAGACCAACATTACCAACCAATCAACATTAAATATTACTAAAGCAGCACGTGACTGGAACCCTCAGGGGTATCGCATGCCAGGAAGGCCACCAAATAGCGGTGGTAACGGGAAGCGGTTCCCGTAAAAGGAATACAAACAAACTACACTATCATGGAACTATCTATAACTATGATAATCACTTGCTATAGACAGAAATCGATGGAGAGAATTCGTTGACGTCCAATGTTCTTCGTGTACTTTTTATTTAAACTTTGTATTGTTGGTTATATTTTAGTTAAATGTATAAAACCCCAAATTTGTATTTCATGATTTAATAAAATTGAATTATTGTTATTAAAATTACTCATACACCACACGGTACTGTCGCAACTGTTTTCAATTCTCTGTATAAAAATATGCGAGTTTTATTCAAAATTAAAATGTTCGAGCGTTTATTTAACTTAATTTTATTCTTCAATATTTCGCTGAAGAATAAAATTAGTTAAAAAAATTTTTAATTTTGAATATAATTCGAAAGGTCGGATAAATCATCACTTATATGCCAGTTTGGTTACAATTGGAAAATCTTTTTGCTATATTATATCGCATTTGTCATTTCAAATTGTAAAATTCAAATTGTAAAATTCAAATTGTAAAATTCAAATTGTAAAATTCCACGAGTTCCACGAGTATTCATCATATGTTCAATTCGTTTTGTTTTAAAATTTCTCACACAATTATTTCTAATTTCACGCCTTTTCAATGCCGACTTATCTCATATTTCTTTCAAGTGCATCCGTCATCAGTCACTCGGTCATACATTCATTCAGACACTGGTTTAAAGTCACAATGACATCTCTGGTTATTGTTTCCTTTCAAACTAAATTGTAAAATTAGATTTTATGAATGAAAACGAAAATTGTTTTTATTGGGGTTTGTGAATGAAACACAAATCTATGCATAATTAATAGGATTCTCACAAACAAAAGGGAAAACAAACATCTCTGTGATTAGTATAATTTTGTTTCTCTCGTAACAATGCAGTGAAATGTAAAACAAAATTGCAATTACTTCCTTAAGGTGTATTACTTATGTAAATACAAAATTGAAGGTGTTTTGTTTTCGATTTCTTTGCTTAACTGTTCGTATGCCAAAATACCAGAAATAATTGATATAACGGTGTGAGACAGTGGTATGATAATTACCAAAATAAATATTAAACAATTGATTCGAGTTTATTGTTCTTATACAAATACCAAAAAAATTGTGGTGCTAATTGGTTATTGTAATTTTTTTCTGCTTTTAATTAACAGGATTTAGTTAATACGGCGATTTACATGGAATTGTAAATATTATCTTATGCATTTTGTTGTTAATTACAAGTAATAAAATAATTAAAATATTTATTAATTTACTAGGAATTATAAACTTCACTTGTGTGAGTTTTATTTACATAATTGTAAAATATTAAATTATTATTAATTATACGCCATAGCGACTGTTATGGTCAGCTATACGAAATTAAAGTTAAATTGAAATTTGTGTAAATTAAGATTTTTATAAAATTTGTTTAATTTATAATAAATTAAATTAATAAATAAATTAAATTATTATAAGTTAAGTTAATTAATGGACTTTTGGTTTGCGGAAATCTTTGATTAAAATGGAGGGATTTGAATAAAATTCAATTAAATATTAAGTATCCGCTACCATAGTTTTTGTATATCAGATTTAAAGGGCAACCAAATATTGGACAATAAAATTATTTGAAAAAACGACCAAACGATCGAACTGTTTAATTTTGAATATACAAATACGAAAGGTCGGATAAATCACTTTTTCATTAAAATAAATTCGTATATTTAACCATTTTCTTGTCTTAGATGTTTACATATAATGTGTTGTATATCCCTAAATCATATTCGATGACCTTTACTTTTAAAGTCATTTCTAGACAGTTGTAGATTTTGAATTTTATGTCCCTTTTAACCACAGTTTATCCAGGGACACCCAATAACAGTTCAGCTTTTCTCAATTGTAGATAAAACAAAATAGGAAATGTGGGAAACTTTTCTATTACAATGTCTTATTTCATTGATTGCTTTGGTCTCTGGTTCACGGAAATTACCTACACTGACATAACTACTAGTAACAATAGAGGTTGTGGCAAACGTAAATTCGGTTGTTGCCACCAAATAGTGGTTCTTACGACCAAATTGATGTTGTCACGAGTGAAGTAAGGCGCCGCAACTGAAACAACCTCGTTTCATAATTGTTTCGGTTGTGACAACTCCATTTTCAATTATTTTCGTGCTATCAACTAAAGTTTCTGTAATGGCGTTTGCAACAACCGAATTTTGTACCAAGTCTTTTGCAACAACCGAAGTTGGCATCAATTCTGTTTGAACAATTTAAGTTGGCATCAACTTCCTTGTCAGCAATGAGTTTATTATTTTGATTTTTTTTACTTTTGTGTGGAAGAAATACTCATTTTGTAGATATATGTATATAGTGGATTATATTATATTATATCAAAGTTCTATTTGGTTATATATTTGTACTTGACAACTTTCAATTTAATTTGTGAACGCATTATTTCACTGACCATCTAACTGTTACTTTCCTTTTTTTCAGTAAACTCAACATTTTCATCATGGTAAAGTACAGGAACGAACAACGTCTGCAAATTACAAAAATGTACTACCGAAATTCGGAGTCGGTGACCGCAATTTTAAGAGCGTTAACTCCAATTTTCGGTCGTCATTCTCGCCTTAGTAGACAAGCAATAACAAGTTTAGTGCACAAATTTGAGTATTCATATTCATTGTGTGATGCTGCCGTGCTAGTGAGACAACGGGTTGGTACAAGGTACGAAAATATCGCTGCCGTTCAGGCGTCCGTAGCAAACGATCCAAATCAGTCGATTCCGCGGCGTTCTCAAGAACTGAGCATCTTGGTTTACGCTGTGAGAGGTTGTACGAAATTTAGTTCAAAATATCATGGTACGGAGAGCGCTCGTTTTCCGCTCGCTCGCCAATAAATTAATCCCGAGTGAGCACAATTTTCAACTCGCCCACGAGTTTACTTCACCTCGATCACGATTTTAAAAAGTATAGCCCACGAGCGAGTTTAAAATTTAAAGAGCTGAAAATATAGCTCGTTCAGGTTTTTAACAGGTAGAAATCGTGAGCGAGTTTAAATATTAAAAAGCATAATATACGACTCGCTCGCTCGGATCGCGAGCCCAAATCTTTAAGTTGTTTTCATCCCTACCAGCCCTGACAGTGTGTATGTGTATAATTTCTGATTGATTTGTTACGAAGGTATTTTGATTTTATTTATGAATTTGTATGTTTCTATTTTGAGGAAATTGGGGGAAACGAACAACATTACGTTGCATGATAATGATGATGGTGTTTAGCAAATTTTGCGATTTTCGTCAAAAGAAACATTTTTTAAATATTCATAAGTTTGGCGACCAGATTTCGTACTTCTTAACCGTCTCAATCAACATGTTAAATTAAACTGAACACAGTCAGTTTGGCTTTATGTTTTTGCAACGGAAAATCTGCTCTTTTCGCTCGTTCTACGTTTGCTCCCAAAATATGTTGGCTATTTTCGCTCGCGAGCGTGTAGAAAAATACAAATCTTTGATTAAAATCTTTTTTACGGGGTCGAATCTTTTTAACTCGGATTTTGAGATTTAAAACAAGCGAATTATTGAAATATATGTCTTATTGAATCAATTTCAATATTTTTTTTTAAAATATGCAATAGAAATTTGTACACGGTTTATTTTTGAGGAAGTACCAAATGTTTTTTTGAACAAAATATAAAAAATTGTCTATTTAATATTACTTATACGTAAGGTGTTCACTGCAAAATTTCTTAACAAAAATTTTTAAATTTCACGACAAATATTCCTCTAAAGCATATAAGTTTATTTTCTCGTTTAAATGGATTTTTGAAAAATTGAATTAAATTTATAAATTTAAATCTAGTGAAACTGTATGACGTTTTGTTGTTGTTTTAAAGTAACCCTTTAAGGCTCTCGCAGGTCGGCTGAAACAAGTGGCAGCCACTATATTATTTTTATTCCTCCATATCAATAATAAATTTAACAAATAAATTCAAAAATAAGTCAATGAAGAAATGAAGAAACAATTGATGCGTTGCCTTGAAGTTATCTCGTTGCTTTGGAGTTCTCCAATTTGTAATTCCCCTTTTGAACAAACAATATGGAAAATACAATAGGGTGATATGTATTTATTCGATCTGTTTATTAGAACTGATAATTTTTCATATTATTTATTCAAGCTCAAGAACATACTATTGCAGTTGCGTAAATAAGGCATACATTTCCACAATAGCTACATCTACTTTTCATACAACCTCTCACAGCGTATGAGTAATATTGTTTTTATTAATGTGCATATATTTTTAATAGAAAAGAACATGGTATATAGTTCAGGGAACTGCAATTTTAAATAAACATACGATGTCTACAATTACACAAAAAATATTACACAATAGGGTTGCCTTTTATGATTTGAGATAAACAGCTACAAACAACTATTTTTCTATTAATAGAGAGATATTTATCAAAAACATGTTTTCCAAAATGCGTTGTCATGATTCCTGGCAACTCGTATAGCAATTTCAGATCTAACCACAGATCTTGGTTGTTTGGATTGAAGAAAATTAAGTTCTACCAATGTTTTCTCGACATTTTTCGAATATTTGCGTGGTAAATAATTCTCAATGCAATTTAGTTTTCGATTGCATTTAGCTTGAATTGTTAGGATGTATTTCCATAGACGTAAATAAATGAAATGAAATTAAGTTTTCAATTTCATCCTTCCAACCAATCGTTGATGAATAGCTGTGGCTAGATCTTAAATAGCTATACAGTTTAACAGGAATCATTAGGATGCATTTTGCAAAACTTCGTTTTGAAAAGTATATCTCCATTATTAGAGACAGAATGGTGTTGAGCTTGAATAAATAAATTGGAAAATGATCAATAAGAAAAAAATTTATTATTACTTATACTTTAAGGTATCTTACTGACAGAATTATAATAACTTATACGCTTAGTTATTATAGAAATCCACATTCTACGCAATGATAATTAATATAGTATATAAAGTTGTGTTTTGAAAAAATTGAGGAAGTTACATTTTGTTTTTCGAATGACCGTATTTTAAATCCCGTGTTTTTACCCTTGGTTTTGAAAATATTTTGGTAGTTTTGAATAAGATATTTTACCATAATATTCTGTGAAAATTCAAATAAAATAGAATGAAAAATAGTGTTTCAAATAAATGATTTGAATTAATTAATTAACTAAACAAGTTTGGTTTTCTTAAGAAAAATTTCCATAATTTGGGTAATTTTGACTAGAATTTAAGAAAATACATTTAATATTCCTCATACTTTAAGGTGTTCTTTGTTAGACAATTCCAATATAATAAACCTCAAAAAATTGTTATCCTAATGAAACCTTGGCGCTGGTATATTTTAAAGCAATTACCCAGAAATTGGAGTTAAACAATCACTGCTGTAGCTGCTGCCATACAAAACAATTCAAAAGTTTCGACAAGAAGCTTATCTGCTCAAATGGGTATAAGCAGACAGTCATTGCAGTCAATTATGCACAAAGATTTGGACTTAGTCCCATATAAAATTCAAATGGCCAACAAACTGAATGCAGCAGACTTCCCGATTCGCTTGGAATTTGGCCAGAAGATGCTTCAAATGATGGAAGAGGACGGAAACATGTTGAACTGTCTTTTCATTTCTGACAAGGACCGTTTCCATTTAAACGGCAACATAAACAAACAAAATTGTTGAATATAGAGTGCTTCCAACCCACAGATATTCCATGAGACGGAATTGCATCCACTTCGTGTCACAGTGTGGTATGCAGTTTCATCACGCTGCATTGTCGGGCACTACTTCTTCGAAGAAATCGGTCACGCCGTTAGGGTTACTGGAGGCCGTTACTTGTGCATGTTGAGAATTACGCCGAATGAGAATTTCTGTCCAGAATTACGCCGAATGAGAATTTCTTTCAAGTCTGTGTGGTTTCAGCAAGATGGTGCAACTGCTCATATAGCCCGGCCGATTATGACAGAATTGCGACGAAAATTTCCCAATAAGCTGATATCCAGAAACTCCACATTCCGTTGGCCCCCCAAGTCGCCTGACCTTAATGCACCTGACTTTTTATTGTGGGGTTATTGCAAACAGGAAGTCTACAAAGCAAAACCAACAAATTTGAATGAACTAAAGCAATCCATTCGAGAATTAATTGCGACTAATCCTGTCTCAACTCTCCAAGCAGTTATGAACAACTTTTTGGTAAGATGCCACACATGCTTCAATGAGCTGGGGGGCCATTAAATTCCGTTATTTTTAAAACTAATTAACCTATTTTTAATAAAATTGAATGAGCTTTAACGTGAGTGAATAAAAAGTAAATGAATTCCATCACTGGTAAAAAAGTTACTTCAGTTTCTTAATGTAGCAATATTCATCAGGCACCCTGTACATATCGCATCGTCATTGTACTCATAGCACGAATTCTTTGAAAAGAGATTGTAGCAACAGTAAATTCGGTTGTTGCCACCGAATTACAGTTGCCGCAACTGAATTGATGTTGACACAACACAATTTAGTTCACACAACTGAAATTCGGTTCAAAAAAAGTTGTGCCAACCTCTAATTCGGTTATGTCAACATCTAGTGCGGTTGTGACAACCTCTAATTTGAATGTGACGACACCTAGTGCGATTATGACAACCTCTAATTTGAATGACACCTTATGTGGTTGTGGCAACCTCTAAGTTTGGTTACGACTAGCTCGGTTAGTTTTCGTGTGGGTGTATAAATGAGTCATAACTCAACATTTTCAGAGTTTCCGTTTTTGCTTAAAAACAATAGCCGGAGACCATCTATCCGCTGTAAAAATCCGTCGTCATTTTCTCTTCCAGTCCCTAAAAAAATTCAATATTAATAAGTATATTTTGTGAACTTTCGTTTCTGACAAAAAATTCAACATTATTTCAGCCCTTTGCCCTAAAAGTGCCTTTTTGTGTTTGATTGTGAAAAAATAGTGACATCCTACTTCAAGGTTTTGTGTTCGTTTCCGAGAATAGCTGACATTGTGTATTTTTGTATGTGTTCTTTGTCCTTGCTAAGCTAATTTTTCTACCTTTTGTGTGGGATGCTAAGCTAAGTTAAGCGGCAACAGTAAAATTCGCTTACCTTCTCAAACAAAATGGTCGAAAATTTTGTTTAGCGGGAATAACAAAAAATACTAATTGTACTGGTACTTTGTCGACCAGTGTGTATAAAGAGTCGCTTAAAATAAAGAGTCGCTTAAAATAACTTAATATCGCTTACATCTCCATATATGTATACTGGTCGAATATGTTTGATAAGCGAGGTAAATAAAACATGTTAAGAAAGCAGACGGATGAATACAGTTGTGAGAAAACGCAACATTTCCATGTTCTTTTCTCAACCCAAAAAAGGCACAACTTTGAAGGGACGATGTCAAATTTTTTTTGTCATACAAGGCCAATACGGGGGGGGCTAACAAAAGTTCGCTTAGTTGCTATTATATTATAAGTTTTTAATAAATCAAACATTACATAGTGTTTGTTGTAATCTTACGATATATCACTCTAATTTTGAGAAAGATCTGTCAAAATGGAGACGAGAAAACGTAAAATTAGTGAAGCAGTGTCAGTGGATATCCATGTGGTAACGCAGCAAGAAATTCAAATTGATATTCTTTTTGGATTTCGGCGTAAGCTCAAGCCTGTGGAAATATTTAGTGAATGCCAAACAGCGTTTGGAGCGTATGCGCCATCCCTTGTGACTATTTCAAAGTGGTTCAGGAGATTCCACACCGGTCATTTTTCTGTGGAGGACGAACCTCCAGAAGGCCGTCCAAAATCTGCGACTGACGATGTAAGTGTAGCGCTGGTGAAATCTAAAATTGGACGAAGATTCAAGATTGATTGATTGGAAATGATTGCTGAAGAACTGGGCTTCAATGCCATGGCTGTATCGCAAATTTTAAAAAATAATCTTGAATACATGAAAAATTGTGCACGATGGGTTCCTAGAATTTTAATTGAAGCTTAAAAAGAGGCACGTGTGTGTTTTGCTCAATATTTTCTTGAAAAATTCAAAAATGGAAAGTCTTCGAATTTTCAGAAAATTGTAACAGGTGATGAAGCATGGTTTTACAAGTACGATCCTGAAACCAAACAACAAAGCATCTTATGGAGCCCAGAAGTTGGAAATTTATCGACTTGAAAAATGTATCGAAATTAATGGAGATTACGTTGAAAAAATACAAAGAGATGAAGAATGAAGTTATAAAATTAAAATATTTTTTGTTTAGTTTTTTCTATTCTATTGGGCGAACTTTTGTTAGCCCCCTCTATTATTTTTAGAACAGAAATCAACATTAGCAACTACAGTTTTTATTTGCCTCTACTGAAAAAGTGTACATTTTGAGGTATGACTATTTTGAAGTTAGGGTGCAATATGAATAAATTCAAGCTCTGCCTCTGCATTATATTGTATTTGATATCAATGAGAAAAAAAAATTCGTTAAATTTTGAGTCAATTTATATAATCGAGTAGTGCATTTTACTAAAATTTAAAACATTTACGCCCAATTTCACCAAACAAAGTTTAAGCTAAGTGACAGTTAAAAATTATAAATTCTGTACGAACTGACAGCTAAAACTGTTCTTTAGCTCTAACTGAAGAATAACTGGACATGGTGAAATCGGACGTTAGAAATGTTTAAAAAAAATACGACAAATATTTGAAAATTAATCGAAGAATTGCAATTTCATAGAATAAAGTGTGAATCGATGAAGTAGTATATTGGGGCTTTTCTCCTATGGAAAATTAAAAGAATTCGACTGCTAAAAGGAGTTTTTCAACTAAAATTTTAATTTGCATTTGCAGTTTCATCTATAACTCCCTTCCATTATTGTTTCCCCCGTTTTATACTTGTTCACTATTTTACAGAGCCAACCATGTGATTGTCGTCTTAGTATCTATAATGAATTCACAGAAACATCTGCGATAAAAATCATCATTGAAAACCTTTTCCATTTCAATACACACAACTTTTATCTTTTGACAACTTTTGCAATGACGTTGCTCTACATTTGAAATTCTAGATAAAAATTCTGAAAACACAAAACATTTAAAATTAATAATAAACAACTTTGTACTCTAAAGCAGAGAAGCAACAACAACAACAAAAAACTAGACAGGCTAATAAAGATTTACTACAAACCTTTTTTTAGAATTTCAATACGTTTAAGTAAAAACTAACTATGTATATTTTTTTACCCTGACAGTGATTTCGAAATTTTGTACCAAAATTTGTGTATCAAGGTTTATGATGAATGATGGTTGGTCAAATTTATAGCGTAGGGGAGGGAGGAATATATAAAATAATTAATTTTTAACAAAATTGATGTTGAATTTTCAAGCATTTCTTCAGATTTGGACGATTATACAAAGGTTAATGTACCCGGTTGACACAGTGGGAATTGTGACTTAACTGCGATGTCTTTATGGGTTTAACGTGTTTCTTAGTTGAATCCGAAAGAATACTCGTTCATATAAGAAAGAGTTTGGAACAGTTTCTTTGTTCAAGAATTTCAGAATTCTTGAAATTTTAAATAAGAAATGTGATATAGCATAGATGATATTGAAACAAGTTAATGCTATATTCCATTAGTTTCAATATTATAGTTTGAAACATAAATATTAAGTTAAATTTAAAGTAATATAAACTGTATTGAAATATTTGTACTTACATAATAGTTTCAAATTTAAATTATCACTCACCTAAAAGAAAGGAAAAAAATGTAATTAGTTAAATATTTCTAAGGAAATTGGATGGAAGTAAAAATAGAAAAATGTTAAAGCTAGAATAGCATTTGATGTCTTTTAGATTCTAATTCATGTTTGTTAAATTTCAATTAATGTATTTTAAATTTTGAAGATGAATTTTTGAATTTCAATTGATGTCTTTTGAAGTTCAACTGATGTCGTTTAAATTTCAATTAATGTATTTCAAACTTCAAGAGAAATTTTTGAATTTCGATGAATGTTTTTTAAATTGCAATTGATTTCTTAAAATTGTCATTGATTTTTTTTAAATTTCAATTAAAATAATAGCTTCATTGGACGTATTCAATTTATTCCCCATCATACCAATTAAACCAGCTCTAAGGACTATAGCGGACAACTAGAACGAAATTGGAAATTACACAAATATATCGCTTGAAGATTTCATGGAAATTTTGACTTTCTGCATCAAAGACACACGCTATTTCCAGTATGAGGATAGATTCTACGAACAGAAGAAGGGTACGCCCATGTGGTTCGCCAGAATATTTCCAGTATGAGGATAGATTCTACGAACAGAAGAAGGGTGCGCCCATGTGGTTCACCAGAATCATCAATTATATCCGCCATCGTTATGGAATTATTATTGGATACAATACTCGACTCATTGGGGAAGAAACCAAAAATCTTGACAAAATATTTGGACGATTTAGTTGTTGCTAACAGAAAAACTGAGGTGGGCAACATGATGCCAGCATTGAACACTTTTAATTCACAACTACAATCACGCTCGAAGAGGAAAAAGATAATAAGCAATCCTGTTTGGATTGTGTGATTATTAGACAAGGAAAGGCTCGCAAAATGGACTGGTACCAAAAACCTACAGCGTCAGGACGATTGATAAATTATCATTCCAAACACCCCAGAAGGACAATTACACTATGCAACTTTTTGAAGCTATCAAGTGCAAATTCCTCCACGTGTGAAATTTTTTAAAGTACTTATCGAAACGAAAAAAGCGCTGTTTTTGTATATTTTGTTTAAAGCTTAATTTTTCCGAAGAACATCCAATTTTTCTAACGGCTATATCTCGGAAACCGATTGGAATTTTGTTTTCCTCTCTTCGGCACAATTGTAGCTATAGACTAGGAGAAAATAGTATGAAACAAACTAACCCTAAAAAAACTGCACATAGTGCCTCAAAATTGCAATCATGCCGAAACATTTTCACATTTTCTATATTTTTTCACTATATTCGGCCCATAGCTATCAGACTGTGGACTTACATGAGTTATCCACTACAAACTACAATTTTAACTCATATCTCGTAAACCATCCATAAAGATATATTTTTTTACTTTATTTCCATCAAAATAAATAAATTTTTCAGCTGTATTTTGCATCGAAAATTCGAGAAATGTAGCAAAAAGGCAAAAAAACATAAATTGATAAATATCCATTGAAGTTCATGCTCTCGGTGAAGCCTGAGAAGTTGATGCTTTTGGATTTATTGTTGGTGGTTCAGGTCCATGATCTCAATCATCATCACCTACAGATTGATAGCACATTCAATGGCATGTGTCTTTCGGTCTATCTTGCAGATCTATTGTCCTACGCGATTTCGGTGCCTGCATCTTCATCTTTATATTGGGATACTTTATAACTGGGATACCTTACGAGTGCCGAAGACAGGAAAACTAAATTGCAACTGATTTTCGAGATATAGCCGTGAGAAAAATTTTATGTTCTTTGGAAAAATTAAGTTTTTTTATTTCATGAGTCCGATTGTTATAATATATGTGTTTGTGACCCAAATATGTCTGTGTTTGTAATACAAATACAGCAGGATTTGTTGCACTGTTTATGCTCTCTCGAGAGTAAGAGAATAAAAGAGGGGAAACGATAGAGTCTATCTTGTAAGTGTGTTATTCTTTCAGCCCGTGATTCATAAATATTTCTGAATTTGCGTGTAAATTTCAGATGAAGTGTTTCTTATTTTGCCTGATGTATTGCGTTTTAGTCTCATGTACTCAATCGTCAATGGTTCATCGGAGAGAGGAGATCAAAAGCGCTTGATCAGTGAAAAAAGAATAAACGCAGGTTCGGAAGGTTAAATGGTTTGTGATGTTACTTTGGTTTTTGTGTATGTGTTTCGTATATATGTATGTGTGCCACCAAAGTGAGAAACGATTTTGAGGAAAGAAACTGAAAAGGGCAACAACGTGAAACCCTTTGTCTGTCCGAGCCTTTACTGAGAAAATCGGAACTGCGGACCATTTGTGAAATAAATGTAATAAAAACAACACAAGTAATTAATCCACGCTTGGCTTGCATGAACTTGATTTGTATATAAATAGCTTGTTTGTGTTCCAACGCTTAGTGATAACCAACGCATAGCTGAAACCTTCTGAAAACAAAAACGTGAGAGACGACAAAGAAAGGAGAAGCTCTTTTGCTTTTATTTCATGAAAAACAAAAACAAATAATGCATTCAATGCAAATAAATGTATAAAGGGCCGTTTTAAATCTATTAATTTTTTGTATTAATTATTTATAAATGTGGATTTATATTGCTAAAATTAATTAAAATAAATAATATATATATATTGAAATCGAAGAATAATTCGTTTCTAAATAATTAAGTTTGTTCCCGTACTTTGTTAATTGTAAAACTAGTAAAAGAGTGTTTAGTTAGAAATAACAAAAGATTCTCTCTGAGACACCAAGTTTCAAAAAAGTGCGGGATCGAAAATATAGTAAATATGGTAATACTTATGTCAGAAATGTGTCCGCTACTTGGGTCTCATCCGAAACGTCCAATAGGAAGTCCCACGTATCGACAACAGCGACATTATATTATATATTTCCGTTTCTGTTTACAATAAAAACAATTCATTTGCAGATATTAAATTATTTTTCGAATTTATTTTGACAATTCAATCGACAATGACAAGTTACTACTTTTACTGGATAAAATTCTTCAAGTAAAAAGTTGTAAAAGAGATCGCCATGTTTTTCTATTCTCTCTTAAATATTCTTACTACTTTTATTATTTTCTTGAGTATGCGAACGCTTTTTCGAGTATATTATTATATTTGGGAGGAAATTCGCATATGTTTCCACGTAAGTATATTGAGGTTTGGGATAAAGAACGAATATGTTTCCAAGTAAAAACATACATGTTTATCAGTAAACTTGATACTGTTTGCATTTAAGTACAAGTAAGTTTGGGGCTTGCGCACATTTAGATGTTTGAAGTGTGTTCCAAACATATACATGGTTCCTGCAGAATATGTTTGGGAAAATATGTTAGAGAGGCTGTTATTTTCAACGTGTATGAACGACTTAACAAAGCTACAGGGTAGCCAGAGTTAGTAACCGATACATCATCTGACAGTGATTCAGTACTTGACATGGTCATTTGCAATGATATGAAAAATAAACTCAAATCAAAAACGGGAAATCGTTCGAAGGCTGCATTGGATCGTATTTAAAATAAAATATTAAAAATATTTGAAAACTGTAAATCCATCCAGTGTCGAATCGAAGACAACATTTTAAATGTCCTATGTTTTCTGCTGACCCTCTTCCAGAAAGAGCATCAAAAGAAAAATAATTAATAAATAATGTCAGTTCCGTTAACTTACATTTTTAATATTTATTTTTGTTATTTACATCTGATGATTTTTTCAGTAAAAAATTGATTTTAAATTTTTTTAATTAAACCAAACCAGTGACCTGCCAATTCATAGGCATGAACGTCAGCTATCGTTGAGGTTTATTGTTGGTTTATAGGGCATTTACATGCACTCGATCTTGCAGATCGACTCGATTTCTCATACATTTTTTGCTCCCAATATCGAGTACATTTACCTCGATAATGTTATTATCGTGTCGCAAATCATTTCAAGCGCAGAGTTGTATATGTACTTTCAGTATGAGACTGTGTGAACATGAAACATGAAAATGGGAATTTAAAGGAAACGCACTTCACTGAACATGTACATTAATGACAAAACATACAAAATGATTGATATAAGAGGTAGTGTTATAAGAACAACTGATTTTACTTTCATTCTTTATTTACTAAATACTTACAAAATTTCGAGAAATTTGCAATAAATTTCACGTAAAAATTTTGTTAATTAAAAAAAGTTATTTTGACAAATAAAGAAATAGAAAAAATGACTGACTGATAGTATTATATGATACTAATATATACAAATGCTCCTGCCATCACGTGGTATAATTCCATAATGCCATCATGAAATACAAAATAAGAGGTAGTGTTATAAGAACAGCTGATTTTACTTTATTTCTTTATTTTTAATAAATACTTACAAAATTTCGAGAAATTTGCAATAAATTCCACATAAAAATTTTGTAAATTAAATAAAGTTATTTTGATAAATAAAGAAACAGAAAAAATTACTGACTGACAGAATTTTATGCTAATAATACATACAAATCCTCCTGCCATCACCTGGTATAATTCCATAATGCCGTCATGAAATGCAAAACTGTCAAAACTAAATCGGGTAAATATGCATGTAAACACCTTTTTACCGTAGAATGATAATCACGACATTATCATGATAAAAGAGTGCATGTAAACGCTCTATTACCGCCCTTCTTGATACCAAATAAGAATGTAATCGAAGTTGTTCGCATCACTATCATGTTCACAACATTTTTTGGTAATATTTTTTCAAATTCATCAGTTAGATAAAAAGTTATGGACGAAGATCATGCTCATGCTCAAGTCTGTGGTTCGCTTAAAGACGTTCAATATTTTATAGTAATATCGGAATCTCGAAAATGAAAATTTTCGATATCGAAATATGGGAAGTGAAAAACCTGTCCGATATTCAATGCCCTACATACAACTAACAAAAACAAAACAAAAATTGTGCTCCTAAAATACTCATTTAGCAAGCGATATCACTGAAGATTGAAGGGTGTCCTATAGTCGACTAAAATTTACAACACGCGAACTGCTCGCCTGTCAAATTTTCTGCTTGACCAAACTGTCTTAATTGCGTTTGCATAATGACACGGGAGAATGTCTTTCTGCATTTCCAAACATTTAAAAAGTTATGTATTTTCCCTCCACTTGGCGGTGATGAAAAATCAACTGGCAAACTAAGCCCTTTCACTAATATTATCCCAATCACCTGCCAGGGAGTTCATCCCTCTCTCCCTCTCTCTCTCTCTCTCTCTCTCCAAGCACATGATATTTTGTTTGGCATGGCCAATTTGTTTATCCCGTATAAATGAATAAATTAAAATCTTAACATAACGGAAGTTTAAAATTAATTTCCAAATATGTATCTACTAACTTTCGAGTGCCTATTTACAGTCAGTCATTAATAACTTTGTTTTTCTAATTTTGTTTATGTATGTGTCTGTGAGAACATAATAAAGTCTCAGACTTTGGGAAGCGACCGACCCATAGAATAGGTTTAGCAACACATCAGTATGAATTTCGATTCCCACATGTCTGGTGGCGGGAGTTGATGGGGTTTAAGGGGCATCAAGTAAACAGGCGTTTGACGTTAAAACACACACAAACACACGCACATTATATACTATGTATATACATACATACAATGTATTTAGTATCTCTGATGCGAGGAATGAAGGGATTTTTGTTAATAACAAAAATATAACGAGTATTAACATTTTTGTTTGCATCGTTTTCCATCATTTGTTATATTATTTAATATTTGAAATGAACAAAAAAAAAATAAATACTGTTCAGTGAGAATAATTTGTGTGTCTTTTCCCCCTACACAGTGGGGGCATTGTATTAAATTGTATTATTTAGTTAATAACAAAAGGAATGAAAGAAAAACACAACAACAATCACTCATAAATTATTGTTTAGAAACAACCAAATGCGGCAGAACAAAAATAAATACTGTTTTGTATTTTATTTTTTTTTTTCTTTAAATGAAAAAAAAAATTATAATTTTATTGTCATGCAAACTCAAATCGTTTTTAATCGCAAACAAGTGTTTTGAATAAAATGGATTTTCTCTTTGATTGTTGATTGAAAATTATTTGGGTTTTATTATATGGGTTACGTTCTAGTTTTGTTGTAAGTACATATGGTCTGTTGAATTCAAGAAATTGATTGTCAATAGTGTGTCACGTAATAACTAGAGGTGTGCGCGTGACTGCATTTTTTGAACTCTCATCATCACGCACGCTAACGAGACAAGAAAAAGATGTCACGCACTAGCACTTGCAATATTTTATTATTGAACATTATTTACACAGTCGTATCTATTTTTAAACATTGTTAATATTTATTGTCAAACACAGTGAATATATATTAGGCAAACTGCGAATGTCAGGTGCGACAAACAAAACACACATGTCTATCATAAGAGAAGATATGTACATTCATAAATAGACCAACACTGAAACCGTTGTGATGAAATTTCTTCAAATGTTCACATGAGTATCTGCAACAAAAAAACATTGAGCCAACCTTTTTTCAAACTTAGAAAGTTTTTAGAATTTTTAGAAATAGATATCTAAATCTGCATGTTGGTTTGACAGTTATATATATGTTTGTTGATAACGTGTTCATACTCGTAATTGTGATTGTGATTCATGAAGCATGAGATGTGAGCCTGTATACCAAAAATATCTAGTACCCACTATCACTTAATTTTGAATCACGTGGACTCATGATTACCTGATTGTAGTGCTGCCACATCGACCTCAAAACATCGATGTTTTACAGCATCGATGTTTCAAATGAAAGACATCGATGTCGATAAAACATCAACCTCAAAACATCGATGATGTTTTCCAATATCGATGATTTTGGGGATGTTTCATTTTTGGTGACTTTTTTTAGAAATCGAGGTACCAAAATTGAAACAGAAGAGGTAAGTTACACCACTGGTCACAATCTGAGTCAGGCAGATACATCGATGTTTCTTCAATCATCAATGCTTTTGCCGATGTTTTGGTTTTGCTGAAACTCTCTTTTAGATATGTGTTAAAAAAAATAAATGGTGCCCCATTACATCCCATGAAGGGACTGGGGAGAACTTCTCACAATGACTGAGCTGTGCGCTTTCCAGTTTTCACTAACTGATTGGGACCTACAGTTTTACACCGATTCCGAACGGTAATTTGAGAAGCATAGTAAAAATACCAAGTAGTCGCAGTAGATACAACAACAATTATGGGCAACAACAACAGGCATTTTGTTTTTGTTTAGGCTCTCCTCATGTCAAAGTCAACACATACGTATACCAACAAATAAATGTAAACAGAAACAAACCCTTTGTATATGACAGAAGTGGCCAACTAAACAATGAGAAAAAATTGAAAACAGCTGTCTACCGAGTTTACCTTCTCATTCTACCATGTTGAGAAGCTTTTTCATGGCTAAATACTCGATAGTGTCGCCGTCACTGTGCGAGGTGACCGCCGCCAAATTAAATTTAAGGTGGTCAGAGAAGTGATCGAACTCATGATCTCCTGTGCAAGAGGCGCACACACTAACCATTGCACCACCGACGGCCACAGATCAGTGATAGTAGTTTTTTGAAAATTAACCATATACACGCTGAAAAATCTGTCTTTTTTGTTGTTTGGATGCAACTCTAACGTGTTTGTAGCTTATCGGAAATGTAGTATACTTGCGTCCAAACACGTTGTGTTTCCCATTCAATATTACATGTTGGAGACACAATGATTAATAGGTTAAAAATGTGGCTTTGTTTGCTGGAAACAAAAACGTGGCAGACAACAAAGAAACAATAAATTCAATTCAATTCATGAATCAAATGCTTGCAAACATATACATGGTACCTACAATATGGTGCAGCGGCCATATTTTTAGCGTGTAGGTTTAAATTTTAATATATATAGCCATAAGAAAACTATACTACCAAGCATTGATTGCATCCAACTTTGCTCCTGCCAATTTTGGGGCTGCTCACTTGTTTTTTCCCCCAAATATCGGGGAATTTAACCAATTAACTCATTCGTGTTGTTCGAAGATTGAATAATTTATGTTTTCAGAAAAACACATTTAAACCCATAAAGTCCATTACATAGAGTAATCTCAGACTAGAGAGAATATTTGGCTCATCTGACGTTTCCTTTCACACTCTTCGTGATGCGGTCGGTGTGATAGAGAGATGTTTGACGAAAAGTGATATGCACCAGGTGGAGTTTCAATAACATATTGCTTTAATTATTTATGTCGTTTTGGTGAAAAACTGTAAAATTTATATGCGATTTAAACTTTTTTTATTGACTGTTATTGTTAGCATGCATTTGTGTTGTGTATTTAATACAATAATATTAACACACAAAACGAAATGCCGTTGTTGTTATTTTGACGTACAATACGTCTTACCTTACGGTATGAGGAGTCACGTCAGGTTTTTATTGTTGTAATCTTTATTTCATTGAATTTGAGGAAACGGCTAGATGAATTTTTTTAAAATTTTTTTTTTGTAGGTAAATGAAGATGTTGTTATCTTTAGTTTGATATACATTTCATATTGGTTGATATCTTCCTAATATTTAAATTTCTCAAATGAAAATTGTTTAAACACATACACTCAAACATATGTGTGGTGTTTGGTTGAGTGTTTTTGGTTGCTCAACATTGCTTAGGAACATGTATCTAGTAAAAAGTGAAACGAACAGCAAGCTAATGTTGCTTGGCAACATGTATCTAGTAAAAAGTGAAACAAACAGTAAGCTAACGTAATAAAGCTTTTTTGCGAAAGCTTCAATAAAGCTGTTGTAACATTAATTTTGAATTGTAAAGCGTAAAGCTTTCACACAACGCTCGAATGCTAATTCGAAGACTCGATAAGGTAAACCTTTTAACGTAGAATACGTTATACGGTAAGGTAGGGGTGTTGATCTGGAGCACAAAATTTTGAGAAAATGTTTGCCAACTTTCACCCACTTTTACTTAAATATTAAAACATATTTTAGCAATTTTTATATGTTACTCAGTTTTGGTAATATGTTTTGTTTCGAATTACATTAAAAAAATTATATGTCTATATATAAAAGTTTTATGTAGTTAAGGAAATAAATATTTAAGAGCATGATATTTTAGACTTTTTTTGTACATGCCGCTGTTGTTGTTGGTTTGTAAATGCCGCTGTTGTTTTTGTTGTTGTTGTGAAATCAAATGATTTTGGCTTTGCTGTGCGTTGTTTATTTATCGAGCAGCGTGTAAGTGTGTGTGTGTGTGTACATTTCGTTTTGTTGGATCGGTCGGTTATTAGTTCGTTTGGAGGGGAACATAAAATGAAGGGAGGGGAGCGTGGACACTTGTGTGTGCTTGAAAGTTTACAGATCTTTGCTGTCGTTTGTTTACTTCTGCGAGCAGCGTGTAAATGTGTGTGTATGTACATTAATACAAAGGATTGGCGATGTATACGCTCACTATATCAATATATCATATATAATATATTAAAAATTTTATTTAATTCATATATTTTAATTGCAAAATGACTAACGTATTCTACGTCTGACCTATGCGCCCGTGTTATCTAACATAGGCTTGTTATTTTTTAATATTAGGGCGGCCCTCTCAACATTCGCAGAACTTATTTCAATAAAAATATTAATTAAAATACATAAATTAAATTAAGTTTAAAAAAATTTAACATAATATTTTTTTTAAACGGACTTGAATCAAATGCCGTTGGTAAATATAAAAATTACAGCAGACAGTTGTCCGAGGCCTTCGGCCACGGACTGTCCTTGCAGGCTGTGTCAGAGACGTAGAATACGCCATCCGATAAGACAGAAAACATATATAACAATAAATGATAAATAATATAAGCAAATGAATTTATTGTTATATATGTTTTCTGTCTTATCGGATGGCGTATTCTACGTTAAACTTAATGGCCGTGTCTCTGACACAGCCTGCAGGGACAGTCCGTGGCCGAAGGCCTCGGACAACTTTCTGCTGTTTTTGTTCGTTGTTTTGAACCATTGCCTCTATCTGGTATTAGTAAACAATTCTTTTCAACATCAAACGTAAATATCACACCAGGCCAAATGTCATAAATTTGGTGGGAGAACTAGTAGATCTACTATAAGTATTAATCTATGGTCCATTAATTTTTCATCAAAGTATTGAACTTTTGTTTTGTCTTCAGAAAAGGGTCTAATGTTTTTCATGTTACTGTTTTGAAAGTCAGGGTTCGCAGTTAAGCCAAATTGAATTCGACTGTTTCTTAAAAAAATAAATATATTAAATCATTAGGCTCATTTTTTCGTCCAGTATATGCGTCAAAGTAAAAAGTGTATATGTTACAGTCGATTATTTTATCCTACACACTGATAAATCATTTTTTTTGCTATTTTGTTGCAAATATAACGTATTTGTAGCTTGTCGCAAATATAGTATACTTGTGTCCAAACATATAGTGTTTGCTATTCAATATTGAATGTTGGAGACACAATGATGAACACAGGTTATAATACATGTGTTTGTGTTCCAAATGTTTGTTGAAAACTGCTGTAAACTGAATCATAACAGACAACAAAGAAACAAAAAAGCAGCAGATCTTGAATTTTTGAAAAAAAAATAAATGGTTTCCCATTACATTCCATGAAGGAATCGGGGAGAGCTTTTTGGACACAATGCTTGCAAACATATACATGGTTACTGCCATATGGTGCTGTGGTGGTTTTTTCTCAGAGTGTATAAGTCTAGCAGTGGATAGTAGGGTTGTTTGGTTTCAAAAAACGGAAAAATAAATGAAAATGTGAACTTGGAAAGATTTTTTTGTTTCAAATTTTTCAGTTTTTCCTAAAACAACCCCAGCTTTTACTCTTGTTAAATATTGTCTGCCCCTTTTGAACTTCGAAGGTGGTATGATGTGTAGCACATTCGGCTGGCAACCATGAGACCTCTGTTCGAAGCCGGGGTTGGTGGCATATTTCTGAAATTTAGTGATCAGTTTTTGACTATATTTTTAAGGATTTCATTGTTTTATTGTTGTTCGTATACGAGTTATATTAAAAAAATATTTTGGTACCATAAAAAATAAAAACAAAATAATAATGTTGTGATTTCTCATTTCTATTGGCTTAAAGGCAAAAATGTATGCTGCACACAGCAAAGGTGACAAATAGAGAAATAAATACATTCGGGTCATGGTAAAAATTATTTAAAAGGTAGAAGCTCTGGCCCAGCTGATTTGAACATTTGTCTGAGTGAGTATGAGTGAGTTTTTCTCTTATGTGAAAGTTTATTTACATTTGTAGAAACGCTTTAATTTTCACATTTCAATACTTTCAAAATATCAAATAAAACACAATCATTTTCTAAAAGGTACCTATTCCAATTTTGTTTTCATTTCCATAATTTGTCAATCAGCTGATTTTGACACAATACAGACCATAGACGAATTTAGTATAGACGAATTAATTCTCCTATCTGATGTTTCTCTTCACACTGTTCTTAAAGGATTTGTGCAACTGAATGAAATTCGACGAAAATGAACTTACAGCAGGTGGAGTTACAAGAACTGTCGACTTATCTTTTTCATTTCGTTTTCGTATAGAACTGTGAAATTTAAATGCATTTTGCCCTTTGTTATTGACTTCTATCGTTGGAATACATTTTTATTGTATTTAACACAACTATTTTGCCACAAAACATGAAATTCGGTTGCTGCTGCTTCTATCTGGTATTATTGAGCCTATGCTTTCCATCATCCAATGTTTACGTGCAACCACATCTATGACGTTAAAAATATTGAGAGAATTAATTCGTCTATACTAAATTCTAATGTCCTTTTTTTCGACCCGTATATACTTCTTGTATCGGGTATTTCAATAAGAGCGCTACAAAAGTTTTTTTAAATAAAACAAAACCGGTTTTAGATACCAATGAAATTCTTTATCCCTGTGAAAGTACGTTCGATGCCATTATGTATGGAACTCAATGTCTTTTGCATGGCCACCACGGGCACGCTTGCAGAAGTCCAGACGCTGAACCCAATTTTCGACGGTTTTCAAGCATAAATCGGCCGATACTGCTGCAGTTTCACGTTCGATATTCGTACGAAGTTCATCAATCGTCGCTGGCTTGTTGGCATAGACCATACACTTGACGTAGCCTCACAGGAAATAATCTAACGGCGTCAAATCGCACGACCGAGGCGGACAATCGAGTGGGCTATTTCGTGAGATAACACGTTCACCAAACTTGGTTTCCAATAAATTGATTGTGGCATTCGCTGTGTGGCTTGTGGCACCGCCCTGTTGGAACCACATGTCCTCCAAGTCCATATTATCCAATTGGGGCCAAAAATATTCGGTTATCATTGAACGGTAGCGATTCGCATTCACAGTAATGTGCCGTTATTGATCATTACGGAAGAAGTACGGCCCAATGACGCCGCCGGCCCATAAACCGCACCAAACCGTAACTTTTTCGGGATGCAATGATGACTCATGTATTACGTGTGGATTGCTGGCTGACCTATAACGCATATTTTGCTTATTGACGAAGCATTCAGCCAGAAATTAGCCTCATCGCTGATGGTTGAGGCCTTTTAAAGTTGGCCTCTTAAAGTTGAGGCCAGTGACTCCAAATTTCGGTAGTAAATTTTAATAATTTCGACTCGTTGCTGGCTCGTATATCTTTCCATGATGAAATGGCAAACCTTACTGAAGAAAAATGTCAAAAGAGCGGGAAAAAATATGGCGTAGTTTGCTGTCCCTATCGATTTACTTTTGTAGCGTCTCTGTTGAAAATCCCTTTATATACTGGACGAAAGAAAAACGAAACTATTGTAAATAATTCTATATCTTGAATTGAATTACCAAATATGCCAGTGACAACTGTCCCTTAAAAGTGACAACAAATATATATTTCAGTTTGTTGAAATATTTGGAGAACCCCGACTGAATATTCATATCGATTCAAATCACAAAAACCTTAAAATTTTTTTTTATTTTAATACAATTTTCATTATGCATCTAAATATCAGATGAAAACAGAACAAAAAACACAACGATAGTAGACGTTAATTGTAAAATATGTAAAAAAGAGCTAACAACACATTTGTCATTAAAAATTTCAATTTTTGTTGTGTAAACAAATAAATGTTTAATGACGACAGTTGAAGGTGACCAGATGGAAACAAAAAGTTGGAGTTTTTTTGCCCATAAGAGGAAATTCGAATTATGTTGATAATTAAATGTATTAAATGGGTCTAAAGTCTACTATAAATCAAAAAGTTCTATCTCGTAATTGCGAAAATCTAAAAACTGTGTTGACTTTTTTTAGGTACCCAATTTAATTTGCATTGGCGCTGCCTTGTATTGTCCTACTAAAAATGAATATCAAATTTTTTTTATTCAAATTTTATACCTGTAAAGGCTACATCAAGTTAGGCATTTTGAGGGAAAATATAAATTAATGATATTTTGAATAATTTTATAATTTGATAATTTGTTATTTGAATTCAAATATAAGCCAGATTTAAAAACTAATAGTTCCACTTGATTTAATTGTACATAAATATATTTCTAACGCGTCCTGAGAAGTCAGACTTTTTGTTTGTCTTTTGTACCATCGAATTTAACATAATTAATTCCATTAAATTAATCTGATTTCTGGGAACGATTGGTTTGCTTTCTTAAGACGCATATACATTTTGTGAAACAAATCTCGTTTTGGTTTTCGACGCAAAAAAAACAATATTTTGAATTTTGAAACGTTAACATTTGACACTCCTCATATATACAATCTAGTTTCGTTGCAAATTATTTTTCTTTTTTTTAATTAATAATTTTAGAATCTTTGAAGATTTATTGAAATTTATTGAAGATAATAATTTTTAACTGTCTTCTAATTCGCATAGATTAAATTATTAAAAAAAAAAAACAATCGTAAAGATTTAATAATTTTTTTTTGGGTTTATTTAAAAATACTACTATGAGAATTATTGAAATGAAAGGTTTTTTTTTGTTTTTTTTACAATTTATAGATTTCAAAAAATCAAGTCGAAATATTTTGGTGTGTTTTAGGCAAATCGTGTATAAAAATATTTTATTTAAATGAGTTATACTAAATCACATGCATACTTGTACATTAAGGCGGGCTGATTTGTAGGGAAGAGAAAAAATAGCATTTCGATGTGTGAATAGAAAATGAAATCTGGTTTTGTCTAATGAATATTTCGACTGTATCTATTGCTAAACTTGAGCTACAGCGATACAGTAATAAACTCCAACAATAAAAACAAGAAGTGGACCAAGAGTGTTTGACCGATTTCGCATTCAACGGTATCAAAATGTTACATGTATGTGTAGAATATATCTTTGCAAAATTTAAATCATGTAAGAAATGGGGCCGTCAGTGGTGCAATGGTTAGTGTGCGCGGTTCTTGTACGCGCGAACTTGCATTCGATCCCTGCCCTGACCACCTTACATTTCTTTCGACGACCGTCAACTTTCTGTCGAGTACTTAGCCATGAGAAAGCTTCACGAAATAACGTTCGGAACCGGTGTAAAACTGTAGGTCCCAATCAGTGAGTGTACAAACTGAAAAGCGCACAGCTCACTGGTTGTGAAAACCTGCAAACTCAATTTATTATACTTATATATTTAACTGCACCTGTTGGTTGGTTGAAAAGGCTGCAAGACAGCACGCTGACTAGCACACTTAGGCTAAAGAAACCCATTGTGATACCTGCTGTTTCCTCCATAGCAACTATTAACTAGTCGTCTAGCCAATTTGCCCTTTCAATAAATTTCTCTATAAGACCTACAGGAATATCCTCTAGGGCTACGGTGCTAACTAGATGTGTTGCGAATATCCTACTTATCAGTCCTGCCAGAGCAGGGCAATCCAAGAGAAGGTGTTTCGTCGTTTCCTCGTCCTCTTCCGTGCAGCATCTACAGAGAGTGGAGTTTCTATGTCCCAATCTTAGGGCGTGTTTTCCTACAAGACAATGTCCCGTAAATGTTCCTATCATTGTGGATAACCTGACTCTCGGCAAGTTAAGTAGTTGCCTAGTCCTCTTCCTGTCCACCTGTGGCCAGACGACCCTGACTAGTTTGCAAGTTGAACATATTACATATATCGAACATATTATCGGCCCACTGCCTGATCTGCAACATATTATATCGGCCCACTGCCTGATCTGCAAATGGCAGGTAGAGATTGGCATACTTCTTTTGCCGGAAGAACCTGTGCCGTAGTGCCCTGTCTAGCTAACGCATCCACTACGCAATTGCCTGGAATGTCCCGGTACCCAGATGAGCCTGATGTCAAAATACTGTGCCATCACCCTAAGTGATGAGTGGCATTCTTTCACCGTCAGAGACGTAGCAAACATGGCTTCCAGAGATTTCATATTCTCCGGTGGGTTGTGACACTACTTTTCAGTAGTTCAGCAACCTCCAGTATGGCGGTAATTTCCGCCTGAAATACACTACAGTGATCAGGCAGATTGAAGGAGATATTTACAATTAGGGCCGGTGAATGGACCCCATAGCCTACTTGCTCGCCCAACTTTGATCCATCCGTGAAAAATCTAATACTACTGGTATCCCCTTCCAGTGACTTTTACCAGGTATTCGGAATAGAAGTCCTTAGATTTGTCGCCTGTTAGGTCACATTAAAAATATGTTTGCACTTTTTATGGTTGTTCCTCTTTTTTGAGGAACATAAAATCTGGACATAAGAGTGCACGACAGCTGTAAAACTTTCACAGGACGGTAGTTGGAATTGCAGTCAGTTAGGGTTACAGATTAGAGTTGGGTAGTTCATGAACTACGAGGGTGGATTAATATGGAGCTCAATTTCTTTCCACCGAGCCATTTATTTAGGTTTGGAAATAGGAAGTAATCACTGGGTGATAAATCCCGAGAATATGGCGGATGAGGTACCAATTCGTAGCCCAATTCATGGAATTTTGCCATTGAGACGTGTGCACTCGTACGTTTATGGTCAATTGAAAGCAAACGCAGCACCCATCTTGCAGACAGTTTTCTTAAACCCAACTGATCATTTAAAATCGAAACTACACTGCCATATGAAATGCCTATGGCATCAACAATCTCACGCACTTTTACTCTTCGATCGGCCAATATCATATCATGGATTTTTTTCGACATTTTCGGGTGTATTGACCTCAATTGGCCGTCCAGTACGTTTAGCGTCATTTGTACTTGTGCGACCACAACGAAAGTCAGTAAACCACTTTTTTACCATTGAAATCGATGGTGCAGAGTCCCCATAGTATTTCTCAAGCTTTTCATTGGTTTGATTGACGGTTTGTTCCGCAAACAATAATGTTTAATGAGCACTCGAAATTCACTACAAACAAATTCGTTGTAGCAAATGAATCAAATTCACTGCAGCAACAACCATAGTTTCATCACAGTGACGATGAACACATTTCCGTAGCGGGAATGAAACTGTACGTTAGCTCACTTTCGATGATAAAAGTTGTTGGGGTGCTGAACATTTTCATCCGTGTGACGATGCTTTTCCGTTCAGTGCAAGAAAAGGTCAATGGTATAATCGTACATACATACAATGCCACCAACTGAATTTTGAGTTCTGGATTCTGCTCATTTTATACAACGACAATCCATAGAATATAGATAGGGTAGATATATTTCTGGGTGGCCGTCGGTGGTGCAATGGTTATTGTGCGCAGCTCTTGTACAGTGGGTTCGATACCTGTTCTTACCACTTTACATTTCTTTCAACGATGGCCACCTCGCTCCGTGATGGGTACACTATCGAGTATTTATCTACGAAAAAACTTCTCAAAATACCTTTCGGAACCGGTATAAAACTGAACGTCCCAAACAGAGAGTGTAAAAGTAGAAAGCGCACAGCTCACTGTCTGTGACAAGCTTCTCCCAGTCCCATCATGGGATGTAAGGGGAAGCCATTTTTTGATGTGCTAATAACATCTATAGGTACGGGTAGGGCAATCTATCAAAGCGAATTGTATGACTCAAAAGCTCTGGCGACATCTGGCGAATGATTCACAACGTATTCCTCTCTTTTGCCATAACCTGGTCCATTCATAGTTTTGATGTGAAACATTGATGCCTTTTGAAACATTTATGCTTTTTGTATTGTTTTATGTAATAACATTGTCAAAATGGTGCATTTTTATTGAAATATTCAATAAAGAGAATAAATCGCGTTTATGCTCTTTTACTCAGACTCTCTACATGACAGTGGAAAAAGAGTGCAATAAGTTCTCTATACTATTCAATACTTTTTGTGGTCCCTCTGTTTATGACAAAACAAACCTTATTATTTCAGTGAGATAAATATTGCTTTATGTATTTTAACAAATTAATAAAACAGATGTTAGAAAATGTAAATGTAATTCCAATGTAGTATTTACTAATGTGTATTTACTAATATTTGCGATAGGGACAGCAAACGATGCCATATTTTTGCCGCTCTTTTGACATTTCTCTTCAGTAAGGTTTGCCATTTCATCATGGAAAGATATACGAGCCAACATCGAGTCGAAATTATTAAAATTTACTACCGAAATTTGGAGTCGGTAGGCTCAACTTTTAGAGCGCTACGTCCAATTTTTTTAACGTCCGATGAGGCTCATTTCTGGCTGAATGGCTTCGTCAATATGCAAAATATGCGTTATTGGTCAGACAGCAATCCACACGTAATCCATGAGTCATCATTGCATCCCGAAAAAATTACGGTTTGGTGCGGTTTATGGGCCGGCGGCGTCATTGGGCCATACTTCTTCCGTGATGATCAAGACCGCCACATTACTGTGAATGCGAATCGCTACCGTTCAATGATAACCGAATATTTTTGGCCCCAATTGGACTTGGAGGACATGTGGTTCCAACAGGACGGCGCCACAAGCCACACAGCGAATGCCACAATCAATTTATTGGAAACCAAGTTTGGTGAACGTGTTATCTCACGAAATGGCCCGGTCGATTGGCCGCCTCGGACGTGCGATTTGACGCCGTTAGATTATTTCCTGTGGGGCTACGTCAAGTCTATGGTCTATGCCAACAAGCCAGCGACGATTGATGAACTTCGTACCGTGAAAACCGTCGAAAATTGGGTTCAGCGTCTGGACTTCTGCAAGCGTGCCGGTGGTGGCCATGCAAAAGAAATCGAGTTCCATACATAATGGCATCGAACGTAGTTTCACAGGAATAAAGAATTTCATTGGTATCTGAAACCGGTTTTGTTTTATTTAAAAAAACTTTTGTAGTGCTCTTATTGAAAAACACTTTAGAAACCGAACAGATACCTTGTAACAAAAAGGTGTTAACCCTGCTGTTAGATTAGAAAAAACTTACGAATCTTAGATTGAGGGACCATTTGGTCCATACTGCAATTTTCATCCAAAATAATAATTTTATCTTATTCTTTGTAACTATTTTGGTTCAAAAATTTCTAAAGCAAGTATTTGACATATCAAAAACATCCGCTAACATATCAAAAACATCTTCTAAATATTTGACATGAATTTACATTCGCTTGGTAATGAAAAAATTTACGAATCTTAGGTTGAGGGACCATTTGGTCCATACTGGAATTTTCATCCAAAATAATAATTTTATCTTATCCTTTGTAACTATTTTGGTTCAATAATTTCTAAAGCAAGTATTTGACATATCAAAAACATCTTCTAAATATTTGACATGAATTTACATTCGCTTGGTAATGAAAAAATGTACTATTGACCAAATGGTCCTCTAACCTAAGATTCGTCATTTTGTATTTTTCTCAGTCCTGAATAAAGTTAGAAAATTTAATTTTCGCACATAACATTGTTTTATTAAAAGACCCCATTAGCAGAAAAATTTAGTCAGTATATATCACCGTTCCAAAGTTACAAGGGAAAACAGAAAAAATTTGGACCAAATGGTCCTAATCTAACAGCAGGGTTAACACATCGCGCATGAGTTCGAACACTGATTGATTTTTTTTGTATTTTTGTTGTTGTAAATTTGTTGTTGTAAATGGATATTTTTATTGTAGAGAATTGTCACCAATCTCCGATTTACCTTGTAACTAGTTCATGACTGTTTCCTCTTCGCACTCCATTTTATTTATAACGCATGTGGTTTTACTGTTGGTTCGTCAAAATAATCGAAATGTTAAGATTTCAACAATCAAACAATTGAGTTCGTACAAAATAACTTTGGCCTGTAATTGATTTTTCTTACGAAATTTTCCCAAAGAACTGAGTACCAAAGAAATGAAAAGTGACGGATTTTTTTTGTATTTAGCAATGAAACAGCTTCTCAAAATACCGTTCAGAACCGGGGTAAAACTGTAGGTCCTAATCAGTGAGTGAAAAACTAGAAAGCGCACAGATCACTGATTGTGAGAAGCACACCCCAAACACGTCATGGGATGTAATGGGAAACCAATGTTTGTTTTGATTGTGACACAGTGTTGGATGTTGTTTTATTCCCAGCTAAACTATTTTTTTTCGTCCAATTTGTGTGGGGAGTTAAGCGATAAGCGATTTTAAGCAGCTCCCTATACAAAGTCGTCGAAAAATAAGTTTATCAGCAAATTAAAAAAACACGCTTACTATTTCTATCATTCAATTTATGACATTTGGTGTGGTTGCATGTGAACGTTGGATGTTGAAAAGAATTGTATTAATAGTACCAGATAGAGGCATTATAACAAAACATCCAACAACATCCAGTTTGTGTTTGTGTGGAAAATCAGTTGTCTTAAATACAACACAAATGTTACAAACAGTGAAATATTACAAAAAAATGCAAAATACACTTAAAACGAAGTGAAAAATTTAAGTCAACAGTTTTAGTAACTCCACCTGGTGTAAGTCGAAAATATTTCTATCACATCGGCCTCACAACGAAAAGTTAGAAATGAAATGTCAGATGAGAGAAATTTTCTCTCTATATATGTATGTTTACTCTATGGTGGTGTCGCTTTTAGATTTTCCTGAAACAATTTGCACTCCTTGAATTTAAAATTTTATTTTTGTGTTTACAATTTGTAAGGGGGTGTCCGAAAATTCACGCTAGATTTGCGGTCTAATCACAAAAGTCACATTCAATTTTTGACGTCGCATAATAAACAAACTAAGTACTTTCTGTAAAATTTTAGTACATTTTTATGAATAAATGAACACAAAGAATACATATTTGAACAAAAATCATACGTCAGGTTCTTAATTTACTCAAGGGATGGTGTCGAAAAATGAGGTGAATGTGAAAGTGACTTACTCGATTAGGCCCTTGAAGTTCGTGACAAGTGTGCGGTAAAGTGTTGTTGTTGACAAAATAAACGACAGCGTAACAGCTGACAGTTCAGGGTTATTTAAATGGAACTCTAAATTAAAGAACAATGCGCTTTCAGTCTATGTTCATTATAATATTTTTACGGTAAATAGTACCTTGAGCTTTCTAGAACTCGACAGAAAATTGTTTAAAATTTCATTGCATTAAAATCTTTGAATCTTGGAAATTTCTCTTTAAAATCCTTTGTGCGACACTAAAAATTGTAATACTTAGTGCGACCCCAAAAATTAAATTGAAAAAATATTCGCTCAAACACATATTTCCTGCCACACATCCAATTTGAATTAAGCAGCCCCAAATCCATAAGAACTGGCTGGTTTTGTTAACTTAATTAACATGTTAACTTAATTTTGCTTTTATCATCTTGCAAACTTACCTTAATTTTTTTTTATACTCAATATAACAATTTTGTTTTGTTTCCTGTTGGCTGGATGGCTGCTTGATACTTGATTCTTGACACTTGTCAGATCTGAGATATTTTCTTAACAATTAACGACTAATTTTAAATCACAAATTTTGTACTTTTATTTTAACAAATGAGGTTATGTAGAAGACAAAAATTAAATGAGTTTTTAAGATTAGTATCTTTTAATTTGTATGTTGTATCTTTATAGTATTTGTGTGTGTGTTTTTTTTTTGATATTTTATAAATTGAAATATTTTATTTCATTGAAATTGTTTCTATTTTAAAACGTAATTGGGGGCGAATGATTTACATCTCCGTTCAAGTATTAAGAAATTTGGGGGGTTCTTTAAGAAAATCTCAGTAACTTTTCCTGTTTTAGCGATTTGACGCAGCACAATTCGATTGCAAATCGAAAACTTGTTTCTATTTGAATTTGCAAATTAATTTTTGTATTTTTGTATTTTTCTCTTTTCGATTTTCGTTGCTGTTGCTGGTGTATCTTGTTGTTGGGTGGTTAGGGCTTTTTTCCCCTTTTGCTTTATTAATTGATATTTATTTATTCCACTTTTTGGTAAAAATAATTTTATATGTTTTTGGCGTTTAACGATTTTTGCACACCCGTTTTTCACAGCAGATTCGATTGGAATCAAAAGAATTCGAACACGGAACAGAGTTTTTTTTTGTCTTGACGCAGCGTCACAGAGTTTAGTTGGGAGACAAAACACGACCAACTCGAAAACGTAACAAAACGGTATTGAATTCAATTACTAAATTTAACTTCGCAAGTTGAGTTCAACAAAATTTTAAATTTTGCGCTGAGCAAAGCAGAGCAGCTGCGCGATCAGCGATGGCAGCGATGCAGTGGCGATCGGTTACGGCTGTGCTGTGCTGTTGGCTACGTCCGTCAACGCTTGTAAGTAACGTTTTTTCGAAGTTTAAAGTTTTTGTCGGTCGGTATCGCTGCTCAGTGGTTTATGCGATTTATGGTTTTTATTATTTTGTTGAGATGTGTAAACAATAACACAGCTCAAGTTACTACCAACTCTATGCTCTCTGTGTATATTAATGTAAGGTGTATGATTTTTTGTTTTGTTTTATATCGTTAACAATTTTAGTTGGTTGTTTTTTTAATTCTTTTTGTTCAATGGCTTGAAGGTTTTCTTTCGTTCGTTTCAAAACTTTTAGAGAATTGTGTGTGTGTGGTCTGGGACGGGCTTTAGGACCGTTGCGTTGATTGCTGTGCTTTGAAGTTGCGACCTTTTTGGACTGATGTTGGCTTAAAACTTGACACAACGTAATATACCACTCAGATCCTGTTTGAACAGAGACCAGAGTGAGAGCAACAAAGCGATGATGACAATGACGGAGACGGCGACGACAACGGCAATGACAGCGACCACGATGTTGACAATGATGTTCGACTCTCACAATGCATACACACTCACTCAGCATCGCAGACGTCGGTTAGAAATCGTGTGCCTTGTCGTTTCATTATCGTCGTCTCAATTGTTCGTTATGGTTGTGGTATTGCCAGCTTAGCATTTTGTTGTATATATTTTAGCATTTTTTATTTTTTTTTCACTTTTTTTAATGTAACAATTAGGGAATTCACAAGGTGTACTAAGGTTGTAGGTTGTAAGAAAATATTAGACCTCCAATAGCTCATACATATGTGAACATCCTGTCGTAAATGCATATACTAAAATTCAAGGCGTATTGATGAAGGTGGTGGCACTAGATCAAAGTGTATTTATATCAAGTAGAAGCATTAGGCGTTATTGTAATTGTAGGCAAAAACAACAGGCATTTGCTTTTTATTTCGAACCGACGTTGTGTCAAACTCTGCATGTATGTATACCAACAATAAAAGTAAACAAACAACAATCAAAAAATATACATGAATTTGACAGTTGCTAGGTACAGCTGATAAAAAAAGATAAATCAGCTGTGCTAATGTTTCTTATTTTCTTTTCAAAATATCGCACATATTTACATTTAATAGTAATAATAAGGTACATGTCGGCTTTATGTCTTGTTGTCGTATTTTATGGGGAAGGGGGTAGAACACACGATTTTCAGCACAAAATGTTAAATACAAAAGTTGGGGTAAATCCATTTTTTAGGAGTTATGGGCCTCCAAAGTCCGGACAACGGGGGGTTTATGTCGGATGATTATTTTGTATTTCGAGTTGTCCGACCGGATTCAGAGACCAGGGAGAGAAATACCTCTGTTCCTTAATTTGCATTTCTGCATTTTTTGGAGTTTGGGAAAATGTAAAAACTATTTTCGATATTTTTTTAACATATGAGCGGCCGATATTTCGATACCTAAGCGAGTTATCGAAAATTTTCATTTAATTTGTTTTGTTTATTTTGCCTTATATTATCCAAAAACGATGCCAGACAAATTCACTTAGAAGCTTTTTAATACATAGAAGCCCCCAATACATCCGAACTTTGTTGGCCCATAACTCCTAATATAGAATTTTACCCCAACTTTTGTATCTTACATTTTCAGCTTAAATTATATCTTCTATCCCACCGGTGGATCGGTTTTCAGTTTTTGATTACTGTAATTGTGAGGCAAATATAAACAAACTCGAACAGCTGTGTTGGTGCAATCACCTTCTTCACTACACCTTCCAACAATGGTAAACAAATGGTAACAGCTGATCATTTGGTACACCGCAAAGACATATCTGCAAAAGTGGTACTATCGTACAACACTTTTGTATGGAAAAAATCTACTACAGTTGTACAACTGTTGCAGAACTTTAGCATATACGACACATACAACAGTTAGGACACTATCGTGAACACCCTAAATATAACTTTCTGACTTACTCTGCGTTTACACGAGACAAGACAATGGGAATATGTATTAGTTGTCAAAGAAGGGGACAAAGGGTTGTGTAATGTAGGCATCCAGACAATTATGAAATCAATATCATTTACCAAAATCTACAAAAAAAATACATTATTACATTATTACAAATACATTATTTAATTATTCAAGCTCAAGACCATACTATATCTGTATATAGATATAGCTTTTTATAGCAGAAGT
The DNA here is from genome assembly GCA_963931995.1 of Phaonia tiefii. Classification (NCBI taxonomy): domain Eukaryota; kingdom Metazoa; phylum Arthropoda; class Insecta; order Diptera; family Muscidae; genus Phaonia; species Phaonia tiefii. The sequence goes on along the minus strand of OZ008370.1, from coordinate 213,682,731 downwards.
TTTGTAAATGCATCCTCATGATTCCTGGAAAACCGTATAGCTATTTCAGATCTAACCACAGAGCTTCATCAGCGGTCATATACGGTTTGCCAGGAATCATGAGGATGCATTTACAAAATCTTCTTCTATAAAAAACAAAAACTCTATTTATAGAGATATATAAGTAGTGTGGTCTTGAGCTTGAATAATAATATAAAAAAGTGCCAATGAAAAGGCCGAATAAATAAAAATTATCCCTACACGCAAAGAAAAAACTCGGTCCTCCCAAACGAAATTTCAGATAACTGAAGTTCGTTTGGCGACTGTAGTTAGGAGAAACGAACTTTTGTTAATCCATACATGCAATTTCGTTTGGGAGAACCGAAAAATGTTTGCAACAAACGAGTTATGAAAAATATAAGCAGAAAACCCTGTTTGCGAGAAACGAAAACCGGTTTCGCCAACTGTTCCTTCAGTTACAGCAACCGAGTTGTAGTTGCTCCAAACTAAAAAAAGATTGGGAGAACTGGAAAACGTTTGTAGTAAACGAGTTATGAAAAATTAGAGCTGAAAAAACATGTGCGAGAAACGAAAATCGGTTCCACCAACTGTTCTCTCGGTTACGAGTAGTAATTAAAAATTTTATTTATGACTTCCATAAGCTCTTGTTTGTTTAAATTTCTAACTTTAATTATTTTGGGTTTACCCAGAAAGTTTGTTATAAAAAAAGTTGGAATTTTTGTCTATTTTCTCACTGTCTACTTACAGGTTTGTCTCGCCTTGCATTCTTATGTGTAAGCGTGAGTGTGTATGCCAAACGAGCAACGTGCGCAAACGTTTTTTAAATTTGCGGCAAATGAAATTTTGTACGCGTTTGATGCAAACGAGAACTCATTTGCAACAACATGATACACATTTGCGATATACGAGTTTATTTGGGAGAACTAAATGACCGGTTGCTATTAATAAATTAATACAAATCAATCATAGCGGCAACCGAGTAATAAACGTTTTTTTTTCTTTGCGTGTAATAAAAATACATTTTTCCAAATTATGCGGTCTCTTTCGATTATTTTTAGATTTTCCATTTATACTCCACTGAATTACACTTATTCTTACACTTATTCGTTCATTGTGATACATCAGGCTAACGAGATTAAGCATTAGCCCCACAGGAGAACCATTTAGTTTACTCCAAGAAGCTCAAGATATTGTCTACGTCAATCTGTGATAATTCTCTCAGGTGGCTACAGCTTTGAGGATCCCATAGTAGAAATTCCCCTGCCGGATAGTGCAGATACAATGTTCAGTGGAATGTTCGTACTTCTCATCATTACAGCTTCTACTGAAGTCATTTGCCCTGAGCATAATGTTCAACGCAGTGCCCCATCAAATTTGATACAAGCCTGGCTGAAAACAGAATCTTCATGGATCTCCTGTAGTGTATTCAAAACAGAAAGCGGTTATCAGATTAACCGAATTCCTGCCGATGAATCCTTTTTTTAAATTTTATAAAATTTTTTTAAATTATTATATTAAATTTAGATTTTCGAAGAACCGGTTTCACCGGTTTATTCAAGTCGGTTAACTGGTTTTCTCCTGCTATCCACTACAGAAGCGGTTCTTTACAAGAACCGACCGGACCGGGGCTTACAAGAACCGAAAGACGGTTCCAAATGAACCGAAAACTGTTACAAAACGGTTACTTACAAGAACCGACCGGACCGGGGCTTACAAGACCCGAAAGACGGGTCCAAATTAACCGAAAACGATTCTATAAGGGCTGAAAACCGGGTTGAAAACAATCGTAATACAGTTCATGAATAAGAGGAAACGTTTCCAAAGGAACCAAAAATGTTAAGGTGAGGGTACGCATATTTGTTTTTTTTATCAAATTTTATATTCTTATAATAAGATATTTCACTTCGGCGTCTTTGGGACAGTAATTTGCTGAGAACCGGAAGCGGTCCAAATAGCTGGTTCTTCTTGGAACCGGACTCGACAGAACCGGTTCTCAAAACACGCGGAACACCACATCACTAATGCTTATACGTCCACAGTGAATTCTGTAAAGTAGTCCCTAGTCTTGCCAGCTCATCCGATCTGCTGTTCCCCGGAGTATCCATGTGCCCTGGAACCAACTTGAGGTGAATGTCTCGTTAAGAGATCTGAGGATCATGATAAATTTCTACAGCAAATTGTCCATTGCGTGTATGAGCTTTGGTAGAGTGTGAGCAAAGTTTAGACGCGAATGATAGTCTGCCGGCATTAGCTAATGGAGTGCCTCCACTTTGTAAGGGAACATTTCAAGTCTTTTACCAAAATGCGCTTTAGAGATGAACTTGCAACTTCGTCTGGACGACATTAACCGCTCATTCGCGACATCTTCGGATATGGCGGCTATATTTTCGCCGCAACGAGCACTACGAGGCCTTCTGGCGTTTTACCTATCACGTGTTGTTCCAGTCTCTTCGAGATGAGAAGCTAAATGCCTTAGGGTCTGCTCTCAAATTAACTTTGACCCAAAATCACAGACGAATTATTCCATAAGATAATAGCCACAAGTATTCCGCATTCCTGAGGAGTATCGTATAACATTTGATATATTGTATACACGTATTCAGTATCTGTTTCAATATCAAAACAAACCTGACGGTTGCCGGCATTTACAAATATTATAGAATCTTCCTATAGGATGATATATTATAGGCCAGACATCAAAATTGCTGGGCAAAGCTGATTTCAATTCATTTCAGTTCAACTCAATTCAATTCAATTCAATTCAATTTAATTTAATTTAATTTAATTTAATTTAATTTAATTTAATTTAATTTAATTTAATTTAATTTAATTTAATTTAATTTAATTTAATTTAATTTAATTTAATTTAATTTAATTTAATTTAATTTAATTTAATTTAATTTAATTTAATTTAATTTAATTTAATTTAATTTAATTTAATTTAATTTAATTTAATTTAATTTAATTTAATTTAATTTAATTTAATTTAATTTAATTTAATTTAATTTAATTTAATTTAATTTAATTTAATTTAATTTAATTTAATTTAATTTAATTTAATTTAATTTAATTTAATTTAATTTAATTTAATTTAATTTAATTTAATTTAATTTAATTTAATTTAATTTAATTTAATTTAATTTAATTTAATTTAATTTAATTTAATTTAATTTAATTTAATTTAATTTAATTTAATTTAATTTAATTTAATTTAATTTAATTTAATTTAATTTAATTTAATTTAATTTAATTTAATTTAATTTAATTTAATTTAATTTAATTTAATTTAATTTAATTTAATTTAATTTAATTTAATTTAATTTAATTTAATTTAATTTAATTTAATTTAATTTAATTTAATTTAATTTAATTTAATTTAATTTAATTTAATTTAATTTAATTTAATTTAATTTAATTTAATTTAATTTAATTTAATTTAATTTAATTTAATTTAATTTAATTTAATTTAATTTAATTTAATTTAATTTAATTTAATTTAATTTAATTTAATTTAATTTAATTTAATTTAATTTAATTTAATTTAATTTAATTTAATTTAATTTAATTTAATTTAATTTAATTTAATTTAATTTAATTTAATTTAATTTAATTTAATTTAATTTAATTTAATTTAATTTAATTTAATTTAATTTAATTTAATTTAATTTAATTTAATTTAATTTAATTTAATTTAATTTAATTTAATTTAATTTAATTTAATTTAATTTAATTTAATTTAATTTAATTTAATTTAATTTAATTTAATTTAATTTAATTTAATTTAATTTAATTTAATTTAATTTAATTTAATTTAATTTAATTTAATTTAATTTAATTTAATTTAATTTAATTTAATTTAATTTAATTTAATTTAATTTAATTTAATTTAATTTAATTTAATTTAATTTAATTTAATTTAATTTAATTTAATTTAATTTAATTTAATTTAATTTAATTTAATTTAATTTAATTTAATTTAATTTAATTTAATTTAATTTAATTTAATTTAATTTAATTTAATTTAATTTAATTTAATTTAATTTAATTTAATTTAATTTAATTTAATTTAATTTAATTTAATTTAATTTAATTTAATTTAATTTAATTTAATTTAATTTAATTTAATTTAATTTAATTTAATTTAATTTAATTTAATTTAATTTAATTTAATTTAATTTAATTTAATTTAATTTAATTTAATTTAATTTAATTTAATTTAATTTAATTTAATTTAATTTAATTTAATTTAATTTAATTTAATTTAATTTAATTTAATTTAATTTAATTTAATTTAATTTAATTTAATTTAATTTAATTTAATTTAATTTAATTTAATTTAATTTAATTTAATTTAATTTAATTTAATTTAATTTAATTTAATTTAATTTAATTTAATTTAATTTAATTTAATTTAATTTAATTTAATTTAATTTAATTTAATTTAATTTAATTTAATTTAATTTAATTTAATTTAATTTAATTTAATTTAATTTAATTTAATTTAATTTAATTTAATTTAATTTAATTTAATTTAATTTAATTTAATTTAATTTAATTTAATTTAATTTAATTTAATTTAATTTAATTTAATTTAATTTAATTTAATTTAATTTAATTTAATTTAATTTAATTTAATTTAATTTAATTTAATTTAATTTAATTTAATTTAATTTAATTTAATTTAATTTAATTTAATTTAATTTAATTTAATTTAATTTAATTTAATTTAATTTAATTTAATTTAATTTAATTTAATTTAATTTAATTTAATTTAATTTAATTTAATTTAATTTAATTTAATTTAATTTAATTTAATTTAATTTAATTTAATTTAATTTAATTTAATTTAATTTAATTTAATTTAATTTAATTTAATTTAATTTAATTTAATTTAATTTAATTTAATTTAATTTAATTTAATTTAATTTAATTTAATTTAATTTAATTTAATTTAATTTAATTTAATTTAATTTAATTTAATTTAATTTAATTTAATTTAATTTAATTTAATTTAATTTAATTTAATTTAATTTAATTTAATTTAATTTAATTTAATTTAATTTAATTTAATTTAATTTAATTTAATTTAATTTAATTTAATTTAATTTAATTTAATTTAATTTAATTTAATTTAATTTAATTTAATTTAATTTAATTTAATTTAATTTAATTTAATTTAATTTAATTTAATTTAATTTAATTTAATTTAATTTAATTTAATTTAATTTAATTTAATTTAATTTAATTTAATTTAATTTAATTTAATTTAATTTAATTTAATTTAATTTAATTTAATTTAATTTAATTTAATTTAATTTAATTTAATTTAATTTAATTTAATTTAATTTAATTTAATTTAATTTAATTTAATTTAATTTAATTTAATTTAATTTAATTTAATTTAATTTAATTTAATTTAATTTAATTTAATTTAATTTAATTTAATTTAATTTAATTTAATTTAATTTAATTTAATTTAATTTAATTTAATTTAATTTAATTTAATTTAATTTAATTTAATTTAATTTAATTTAATTTAATTTAATTTAATTTAATTTAATTTAATTTAATTTAATTTAATTTAATTTAATTTAATTTAATTTAATTTAATTTAATTTAATTTAATTTAATTTAATTTAATTTAATTTAATTTAATTTAATTTAATTTAATTTAATTTAATTTAATTTAATTTAATTTAATTTAATTTAATTTAATTTAATTTAATTTAATTTAATTTAATTTAATTTAATTTAATTTAATTTAATTTAATTTAATTTAATTTAATTTAATTTAATTTAATTTAATTTAATTTAATTTAATTTAATTTAATTTAATTTAATTTAATTTAATTTAATTTAATTTAATTTAATTTAATTTAATTTAATTTAATTTAATTTAATTTAATTTAATTTAATTTAATTTAATTTAATTTAATTTAATTTAATTTAATTTAATTTAATTTAATTTAATTTAATTTAATTTAATTTAATTTAATTTAATTTAATTTAATTCAATTCAATTCAATTCAATTCAATCTATTCAACTCAATTCAATTCAATTCGTCAATGTAATTCAATTAAATTCAGTTCAATTCAATTCAATCTATTCAATTCAATTCAATCTATTCAACTCAATTCAATTCAATTCGATTCAATGTAATTCAATTAAATTCAGTTCAATTCAATTCAATCTATTCAATTCACTTCAATTCAATTCGATTCAATGTAATTCAATTAAATTCAGTTCAATTCAATTCAATCTATTCAATTCACTTCAATTCAATTCGATTCAATTCAATTAAATTCGATTCAATTCAACTCAATTCAATTCATTTCAATTAAGATCAATTCAATTCAATTCAATTGAACTCAATTCAATAAAATTAAATTCAACTCAAGTCAATTCAATTCAATTCGATTCAATTAAGTTCAATTCCATTCAATTGAACTCAATTCAATTCAATTGAACTCAATTCAATTCGATTCAACTCAATTCAATTCAAATCAACTCGATTCAATTAAGTTCAATTCAATTTAGTTCAATTCAATTCTATTGAATTCAATTCAGTTCAATTAAGTTCAATTCAATTCAATTGAACTCAATTCAATTCAATTGAACTCAATTCAATTCAATTCAATTTGATTCAACTAATTCAATTCAAATTAACTCGACTCAATTAAGTTCAATTCAATTTAGTTCAATTCAATTCTATTGAATTCAATTCTATTGAATTCTATTAAATTCAATTCAGTTCAATTCAATTCAATTCAATTCATTTCAATTCAATGTAATTCCATTCATTTCAATTCAATTTAATTGAACTCAATTCAAATCATTTCAGTTTTTTTGTACCCTGTACCAGGCATCGCAGTAGCTGTATTTACTGCTAAGGTCTTTAATTTACTCCTAATCCAGAGAATAAATCGGGCATTTGATTGTGTAATTTATAGAATTTTTTTATTTGTACTTCTTAGTTAAACCGTTTTTATAGAGACATTTTATAAATTTATTGACATTATGTCGAGATTACCTAAAATGCCGAAAACTCCTAGTCAAACTTCGCAGTTTTAAAATTGACTTGATGCCAAATCTGGTTGATGCATCTGAATTGATATCATATTTGGTTACTGCAACCTAATTTCGTACCAATTTCGGTTTTTGCATGGAAATAATTGAAAATTCAGTTGTCACACCGAATCAGTTATAAAACGAGGTTGCTTCAATTTAATTTCAGTTGCGGGGAATAAATTCGGTCGTGACAACCTCAATTTTGTTCCGACAACCTCAATTCGGTGGCAATAATCGAATTTACGGTTGCTACAACATCTTTTCAAAGAATTAGTTTTCTGTGTGTATGTTGACAAATAAAACGTTTTTTTGGCGAAAAAAATATATTTTATTCAAAAAGTCACGGAGTTGTGAAACTGCCCTGGTGGTGTTGAGCAGAGCCAGTCGTTCTACGCTAACCAGTATATTCGAGGTAGTATTATATCTCTTTATCTGCTTCCATTTAGCTATTTTCAATATTATAGTAATTTTGTTAACACGGGGTCGGATCCTGGCTGAAGAAAAAATAGATTCCAACGACTGCTCCTTCTGTGTGCAAAAATTTACTGAACTCCGACTGCTAAACTTCAACTCCGACTCCACACCCCTGCATTCTATTGTATTTAGTAGTAAAAACATTTTTAGCACTTTTTTTATAATGTACATCAGAGATTGCACTAAAACAATTTATTTGAATGTTACTCAAAATATTTATTACGAAGGTAATTTTACTCCTAAAACTACAAAGAAACTGAATGATTTCCTTCAATATCCTATGAATCAATTGACGAGAGCTTCATGCAATCAGTAAATTGTGTGTTTTTCTCTTATACATTCAGCAGCATTTTCATGAGTTATTAATTGCTTGAAATTATATGTATTTCCTTTCAGCAATTTTATAACGACAATAGCGATTTAACAATTCCTGAAATCCAACACCTGGCCACCCTGTATTTATCACACACAGAAGATCTTCATTACCACATTTTGGTTCTCACAGCAAAACAAGCTTTTGCTCTCTCTCTTTCATACAATTTTCTCTAAAACTGTACTCATCATTGACTGCTATTCATCTCTGCTGTCTGGTGTATGACAATTCCCAAAAAAAAACAATTTGTATATTTCGTAGAAGTTCGGCTTTAACAGCAATAACGCTTTGTTGTGAGAGATTTTAGCAGTAAAATACGAATTGTAATTCGTCTAGTCGACCAATCACATTCGTCGTTTGAAGTGCATTGGCTGTGTGTGTTAGTGTGTTTGTGTTGACTTTTAACTCTCAACACATTTCAGATAGTTTCAGATGCTCTTTGATGAATAGAAGAGATGATGATTCTAGAAGTCATCATAACTCTTTTTATAGCGATTTTTCTTTTTTTAATATTTTATCTTGTAGATAAAAATGAGACAGCAAATGTTTTTGGATTTCTTTTTTTGCATATTTATTATCATTTTACAGACGAGTGATAAGATTTTTGTTTTATCAAATTTAAAATTTTCTCAACCATGTGCGTTAGATTTGTTTGTGTAAATGAAACCTGCAATGCTAGAGGAAATGATCTGACATAAATGTTGAATAGAGAGGAGAATTGCAAAGATTTTATAAAAATAAAAATTGGAAAATTTTTAGGAGTTGGGTATCCTATAATTTAGTACATAGTCAATTGTGAAACAAAATCTTGAATAACAATGCAGAATTTTTTTTTTATTTTTTTTTAGATATTTGCAGAAACATTTCTAATTATGTCGTCTTTCTAAAAAAAACTGGTTTCCCATTACATCCCATGAAGAGATTGGGGACAACTTCTCACAAGTGACAATTCTGGCAAATCGAAAGCGAGCAGCGTATAAAAACAGGTTCCAGTTTAATGTTGATCATAACCGATTTATTAACCCTATCTCACATCTTCCTGGTAGTAGTACCTTATCTGCTACCATTTGGCTCTATCCCAAATTTGTAGTAATTTTATTGACAAGAATAAATCGACTTCAACTGCTCATCCGACTTTTCCTGAACTCCGACTTCTAAACTCCAGCTCCTTAACTCTGATTCCAACGGCACACAATGGGGGATTTCTCGAAAAAAAAGTCGAAATAATTCCACAAAAAATAAATAATATAAAGGTAACTCCATAGACGAATATAGTATAGACACATTTATTCTCTCATCTTTCACACGTTTCATTTCACACTCTTCGTCGCAGGTTTGTGGAAATGAGAGAAATTAAATTTAAAATTAACTTACACCAGGTGGAGTTACAAAATATGTTCACTTAACTTTTTCATGTCGTTTTGGTGTAGAACTGTAAAATTTAAATGTATTTTGCACTTTTTTGGGTGATTTTTATCGTTGGTATACATTTGTATTGTATTTAATACAACTAGTTTGCCACAAAAAAACGAAATGCGGTTGTTGTTCCTTTGTTGGACGTTGTTTACTATTGCCTCCATCTGGTATTATTGAACCCATGTTTTCCACTATCCAATGTTTACTTTCCATCGTACCTATGACGTTTAATTTATTGAGAGTGTCTATACTATATTCGTCTATGCGTAACTCACGAATCACAAATTAATATTAATTAAAAAATTTGTTATAACGTAATTGTTTTCGGAATTAATTAATGTTTGAGTAATTAAAAAATATAGAAAGAAAGAGATATAACAACGAAATTTGGCAAATGTACTTACTCACTTAAAGTAGATTCAAAGCCATGAAATTTTTTACAATTCGTTCTACGCAATCCAAGTGTCCCAAAAATAAATCTAAACTCTCCAAAAATTGGATTTTGCAGAAAATATTAGGATTTAAGGTAAAACTTGAAAATGCGAGAAAAATCTTTTGAAAATGATAGGAATGTGCAAAAATTGTGAATGTGTTTAAGAAGGGTAAAAAGGGGACAAAATGGGAAAAAGATCGTTTGGAAAGGTTAGGAAAGGGCAAAAATATTGAATTGGGTTAAAAAAGGGTAAAAAGGGGGGCGAAAAAGGTAAAACTTTAAAATGCGAAAAATGTGGTTAAAGAAGGGTAAAAATGTGGCGAAAAGGGTAAAACTAGAAAATTCGAGAAAATCGTTTGAAAATGTTAGGAATGTGGCAAAAATTGTGTATGTGATAAAAAAAGGGGCAAAAGGGGTAAATTTAGAAAAATCGTTTGAAACTCTTATTGACACATTGCAATCATTCCAAACTAATGTTCCCCTTTTTTCATGTTTTACCCTTTCCTGCCCCTTTCACCCATATATTCATACTTGATATACATATTCCCAATGATGCCAATTTGTTTGTGCAAGTTTTATGTTTGTTTCGCTTTTTTCCCTCCTTGTTACGTTTTTTGCTCTCATACACCATATGTATTTAACATATTCCAAATCATTTCAAATGAGTTACCTCGTATTTTTCCCTCACACATTATTTTCAATAAATTTCTAATCATTTCTAAATATTTTTGCCGCTATTGCAAGTTGTACCGTTTGTACCAATTTATCCCCGTTTTTACCCACGGACACTATTTTTAACCATTCCAAACGATTTTTTTTTGCATTTTGAAGTCTAACTCTTTTTCACATACTGTTGAAAACAAATTTTAGTCTGCCTTCGGTAGCTTCACTTAAACTTAATTTCAATTATTAGTCGACCTCTAGACCCAATCATTGAATAATAATGATCTCTCTAATTGTAGTTCTTCACCACATATACTGTTTACTTAATATACACGGTGAAACGGTGCTGTTGTCATGTGCCGAATTCCATTTAGTTCACAGAACTGCTTGAACTCCTGGGATGAAATCTGGGTCGCATTATCAGTTATAATTGTGTCCGGCAAACCCTCAATAGCGTAGATACTATGTAGAGCTTTAATTGTTTCGATCGATGTTGCACCAACGTATAGTCACATATATGTAGTTTATAAATGGACGTGCATAATCCCTATGAGTTCTTTGCCACGATGTTGGACACGTCAAAATTCCTTTGGTGGATCAGAATTGCAAGCATTGCAAGTTCTTTATCAATATTTGACCGCCAACAGTATATTTTACTTATTTGCTTCACGCGTACAATACTCCAATGACCTTGGTTAACAATATTTAGCACTTTCACTCTCGAACTCCTTGAAATCACAATACAGCTGTAACCAGTCTGAATATGTAAAACTCTCTGTATTGTGTCAACTTAAAGCGAGTCTGCCGCATGTTGCACATGTTTCATTCTTGCGATGATGCGTTTTTTTTCACTGTATTTTTTTCAAAGATTCTTTTGTTTTCGAATCTTATTTTGTAATATCGTTAAAATTTCTCCCCAATCATCTTATAGTTAGCAACATTAAATGCATAATGTCATATAATCTGGGTTAATAATATGCAATATCATATGAGCCATCATCCAGTGTTAAGTGCGCAATTACTAGAGCAAATACGACATTATTATTCCAGCAATAAACGCAGATGAGCCGATAAGAGCCGTCGAACATCCAAATTGTAATTTGCATCAATAATGCAAATGAGCGCATAATTGACGTAAATGCATTTTTATTTTTGACGACTGTCCGAACGCATGCGTCATTTACTTTACACACTTTTTGCTACGATGGTTGGTAAAAGTAAAAAATCCGCAAAGAATTCACTACGTGGAAGTGCAATCGAAATTGCAGCAATTTTAAATTTTAACAAAATTAATTTATTTATACAAACATTTACTGAACTTTGTGTAATTAGGCCAACAAATAATTTTATGGTAATTCTTAAGCTATAGTTGCTTCAAATATAGATGATATAAATTTAGTTGTCTTAGATCCTCGTTATTTTTAAAGTTGTAATTTCCTTGAAGGCTAAGAGATCATGTTTAGTTAAATTAATTTAAGTGTTATTTAATTAGAAATCAATAATTTACTTCATGCCAGTATATTGAATATTACATTAAATCTATATTATTTATTCGAACACAAAAACAGTTTTTAACAGAAGTTGAGGAAAATTTCCCTACGTCAATAAGGAGCGTATGAGTAGATTTAGTCGTACAGTAATGAGGTAATTGCTCTTTGATTGATAACTGTTGGACATATTTTTTTTTTAGTTTTATATTTATTCATAATTAATAATACATTATTTAATAATATTTTGTTTTTGGTTAAAAGCTCAGGTTGGAGATTTTTAAATTGATTGCATTAAAGTCACGTCCCACGTTATTTGCATTGCATAATAATTTTGTGAAGATAGACAAAAATTACCTTATGGATAGATGGGATGTCTAGAAGTTCATTTTTTTTTTAAGATTACTCATTAAGTATGGTTATAAATAAAGAACATTTATATACACGCTGAAAAAACAACGGCCTCAGCAACATATTGCAGGAAACATGTACATGTTTGCAAGCATTGTTTTCATGAATTCAAGATCTGCTGCTTTTTGGTTTCTTTGTTGTCTGTCAAGTTTTCGGTTTCAGCAGGCTTCAACGAACAAATCCACATATATAGATATGAATCTCTTCTCTCAGTTCGCCAACGACTCCCTTTATATCTTTTGATTTGACTTCCATTTCTACCCTTTGCACATGATGTGTCTGTTGACAGGAAACAACTCGCGCTGTCTCATTCGCCAATGCAAATGAAGCTGTGCCCACAAACGTAACTTTTTGTTAGGCACACGCTGCATATCTATCGTCGGGATCGGCAATTCCCTTAACAAATGCCTCGATCTTAAATTTCTCCAAGAAAGTGTGGGGTTCTCAAGTATATACCATCAACACCAAGCGTTCTACAGCCGTTGCAAAATCTTGTAGAGATTCGTCATGCCTATGCACACGGCCTCTTAGTTCCATGCGGTATAAGTCTTGAGATCGCGACCATACTTGCATTGTAGTGCAGCTAATATTTCCTCGTAGTTGTTTCTGGCACCGATGGGAACACTTTGAAGAACTTCTGCTGCGCTGCTTTTCAGTACCAAAATCAGCTCTATTGCTTTACCGTTGGTGTTCCAACAGTTCTAATTGCGACTATTTCAAATTGGAATTTAAGAATGGGGTAGAGCCATCGCAACTGGGAGCTTTCAATCCACTAGAACTTTCCGAAATTACTCGCATTAATTTCCCTTTGCAAATTCAATCATATCCTTTTCGACTTTCTCAAACTTATACTCGACTTGTTCGATCTTCTGTTCAACTTCTTCGATCTTCTGTTCGACCTTTTGAAATTTCTCATTAACATGTATTTCCATGCTGTTCATACTTACTTACTTACTTATCCGGTCTCGGAAAACCCCGGGGGGTCAGGGACCTTACAAAACGAAGATAACATATTTCGCCAACCATTTCGATCTTTTGCTTTATCTCTCCAGTTGGCAACACCAAGTGTACGCAGGGATTCGTCAACCTGATCCCTCCAGCGGAGTCTTGGTCTTCCTATTTTTCGTCTTCCTTCGAGTTCGGTTTCGAAACTTCCGAAATTTATTGAAGTTTATCATTTGGGGCGTTTGATGTCTCCTGAATAACGTTTATTGCTCGGTTGCCGCAACTTACTTAGATTGATTTGTATTAATTTAGTAATCGCAACCGTTCATGTAGTTCTCCCAAATAAACTCATATATCGCAAATGTGTATCATGTTGTTGCAAACGAGTTCTCGTTTTTTACATTTACATTGCCGCAAATTTAAAAAACGTTTACGATAAATATAATAAGCAATTTTTATAATGAGAGCACAGATTATGAAGAACGTAAATTTCTCCCATTCTCTCATTCTGGCGACTGTATACACAGTCTTATCCACTCGTTTGGCATACACAATCACGCATACACGTGAAAGTGATCACACACTCTAATGCTTCTAACGGGGTTTTCAACAGAGACGCTACAAAAGTAAATCGATAGGGACAGCAAGCGACGCCATATTTTTTCCCGCTCTTTTGACATTTCTCTTCAGTAAGGTTTGCCATTTCATCATGGAAAGATATACGAGCCAACAACGAGTCGAAATTATTAAAATTTACTACCGAAATTTGGAGTCAGTGGTCTCAACTTTAAGAGCGGAAAATCATCGGAAATCATCTTCAGCGATGAGGCTCATTTCTGGCTGAATCGCTTCGTCAATAAGCAAAATATTCGTTACTGATCAGAAAGCAATCCACACGTAATCCATGAGTCATCATTGCATCCCGAAAAAATTACGGTTTGGTGCGGTTTATGGGCCGGCGGCGTCATTGGGCCGTACTTCTTCCGCGATGATCAAGAGCGGCACATTACTGTGAATGCGGATCGCTACCGTTCAATGATAACCGAATATTTTTGGCCCCAATTGGATAATATGGACTCGGAGGACATGTGGTTCCAACAGGACGGCGTCACAAGCCACACAGCGAATGCCACAATCAAGTTATTGGAAACCAAGTTTGGTGAACGTGTTATCTCACAAAATGGCCCAGTCGATTGGCGGCCTCGGTCGTGCGATTTGACGCCGTTAGATTATTTCCTGTGGGGTTACGTCAAATCTATGGTCTATGCCAACAAGCCAGCGACGATTGTTGAACTTTGTACGAATATCGAACGTGAAATTGAAGCAGTATCGTGCGATTTATGCTTGAAAACCATCGAAAATTGGGTTCAGCGTCTGGACTTCTGCAAGCGTGCCCGTGGTGGCCATGCAAAAGAAATCGAGTTCCATACATAATGGCATCGAACGTACTTTCACAGGCATAAAGAATTTCATTGGTATCTAAAACCGGTTTGGTTTTATTTAAAAAAAACTTTTGTAGCGCTCTTATTGAAAACCCCTTTACCTTGTCAATATATCTTGGAGAGACGTGTAAGTAGACAGGACAAAAATAGACAAAAATTCCAACTGTTTTTAAAACAAACTTTATGGGTAAAACCAAAATCATAAAAGTTGGAAATTTACACAAAAAAGAGTTTACGGAAGCCATAAATAAAAGTTTTAATTACAACTCGGTTGCTGCAACCGAAAGAACAGCTGGTGGAACCGTTTTTCGTTTCTCGAAAACGTTATTCCAGTTCTAATTTTTCATAATTCGTTTACTGCAAACGTTTTTCAGTTCTCTCAAATGTTTTTTTATTTGTAGTAACTACAACTCGGTTGGTGTAACCGAAGGAATAGTTTTCGGAACCGTTTTTCGTTCCTCGCAAACGTTTTTTTCATTTTATATTTTTCATAACTCGTTTGCAGCAAACGTGTTTCGGTTCTCCCAAACGAAATAACATGTATGGATTAACAGAAGTTCGTTTTTCCCAACTACAGTCCACAAACGAACTTTAGTTATCTGAGATTTCGTTTGGGAGGAACGAGTTTTTTCAAATTTCTTTTCTAGTTTCTCGTCCATCATTCGAGGATTTTCATTAATATTTATAGAATTTTCATTCAATTTCTCATCTATAGATTTAGAATTTACATTGAATTTCTCGTCTGTAGATCTAGAATTTTAGTTGAATTTCTTGTTCATATTTGCAATTATAATTCTAGAGTTTTCGTCGAGTTTCGCCATAATGGCAGCCAACATTATGGAAACAACCACATTACTATTTGGTTCTAATGTGGCAACCTGCACTTCTTCTTTGGACTCAAACTGGTATGTGTCAATGCCGATGTTTCGGCGTATGTTTAAATTCCTCTATCAGCGCCTCTTCTGTAGCTCTACCTTATTGCCAGCTATTGGTTAATCAAATTTACTCAACTCCTTGTTTGGTTGTACAACTTCCAAAATCAGAGTCCTTTAAGTTCATCAAACTTCATTGTAGTCCTTTATACGTAATTTCACTTCTAATGCCAATATTACGAATTTTATAAGGGATAAAAACATTATAGGATGCAATTAAACTGCAGTAATTCGATTTACATGCTAAATGTTGTGTTGTAAGGGCTTTTTGGGACATAACTCCGGCAAATGAACTCCGATTAGTATAAAAAAATACCAAAATGAGAAAGAGAGTTTTATCAGCTTTTCTTCTGTGTACTTACTTTTTTAAAGTTGCTGAGAAAAAAATTAATTGTTTACATTTAGACACTAAAAAATCAGACTTTTTTTTAGTAAATTAGCACTATCTTCTGTGTATTTAATCGGGCGGCAGCAAAAGTTATCCTGAGAAATTGTGAAACAGATCAGCTGTTCCAACTGCGTATCATATTCATTGAATGTTTTTGATGTAAAGAAGTTAAGTTGGTCCAAAATCAAAATTTTTTTCTAAAAAGATATTTGTTGAAATATTTAGTACAACCAAACTGTATTTGGTATAAATAAGCAAAACTTGGCTGCCATATTGATCTCTTTCTAATAAAGAAAAATATCACCTAATATATATCACTCTATCTCATAAAGAAAATTTGAGTGCAATATCCCTAAAACTGAATGAGATACTGTACAAGAAATTCGAATTAGAGATCAAAATATTTAGAGTTTCAAAACTCGAAAACAACGAACGCCTGTATTGCGAACAAAATTTTCCTTTTTTCTGATTAGTATGAACAATGATATCAAAATATGTTTAAAAGAAAAAAACCAAAATTGTTATTTTTTTGAAATCGAAAAAAAATAACAAAATGTAGACAATATTGAAAATTTTGCTGAAATATAATAGGTTTAACAATAGGTACTTGACAACTTTAAATTTACTTTGTGAACGCACTATTTCACTGCTTATCTAACTGTTAATTTCCTTTTTTTTTCAGTAAACTCAACATTTTCATCATAGTAAAGTACATGAACGAACAACGTACGCAAATTATAAAAATGTATTACCGAAATTCGGAGTTGGTGACGGCAACTTTAAGAGCGTTAACTCCAATTTTTCGGTCGTTATTCTCGCCCTAGTAGACAAGCAATGACAAGTTTAGTGCAAAAAATTGAGGCTACTTATTCATTGTGTGATGCTGCCGTGTCAGTGAGACAACGTGTAGGTCGAAGTGACGAAAATATCGCTGCCGTTCAGGCGTCCGTAGCAAACGATCCAAATCTGTCGATTCCAAGAACTGAGCATCACCAAGACCAATTTATGGCGAATTTTGCGTAAAGATCTTGGTTTACACCCATACAAGTTCAAGCTGACTCAAGAATTGAAGCCGATGAACCATATGACGCGACGTACGTGCTCCGATTGGGCTCTGGAGAAGATGCGCCAAGATGATGAATTTCATCGTAAAATCGTCTTCTGTGACGAAGCTCATTTTTGGCTCAATGGGTTCGTCAATAAGCAAAATATGCGTTATTGGTTTGGTAAAAATCCACATGTACTTCATGAATCACCACTTCATCCACAAAAAATAACTGTTTGGTGCGGTTTCCATGCCGGCGGCGTCATTGGGCCATATTTTTCGTCGACAATAACGATCGTCACGTTACTATGAATTGCGATCGTTATCGCGCCATGATTACCGATTATTTTAGGCCTGAATTGGAAAACATGGACTTGGACGACATGTGGCTTGAACAGGACTGTGCCACAAGCCACCCAGCACACGTTACAGTCGATTTATTGAAGAGTAAGATTTATTTGAGTGTGTTTATTGAAGTGTAAATAAAGAGTATTTATTTATTTAAGTTTGGTGAGCGTGTTATCTCAAGAAATGGACCAGTCAATTGGCCGCCTCGTTCGTGTGATTTAACGCCTCTAGATTTTTTTCTTTGGGGCTACGTCAAAACATTGGTGTAAGCCAACAAGCCGACGACGTTCGAAGAATTCAGAGCCAAAATTGAATGCGAAATAGCGGCCGCTATGGCCGAAATGTATGACCCAGTCATCGAAAATTGGGTCCAGCGAATCGACTGCTGTCGACGTACCCGCGATGGCCATATGAACGAAGTCGAGTTCCATTCATAAATGTTTTGATTGTGTTTCAAGTCAATCATAAAGTTTTAGAAATATCTCAAATCATTTGCGTTTTATTTTAAAAAAAAATTCAAGTCCATATTGGAATACCCTTTACCTCACTGTGCGATTTGCAATGTTGATATATCACAATAATTCTCGACTCCTTGTCTACAATCGCTTTTGTGCAAAACTTTCAAGTGTTTACTGTCGCCGTCGATGGTGCAATGGTAGTGTGAACGGCTCTTGTACTTGAGTACTTGGGTTTCGATCCCTGCATAGACTACCTTACACATAGATTAATACATACAATGATACATTTATTCTCTCATCTGACGTTTCATTTCACACTCTTCGTCATTGGTTTGTGGAAATGAGAGAAATTAAATTTAAAATTACCTTACACCAGGTGGAGTTACAAAATATGTTCACTTAACTTTTTCCTGTCGAACTGAAAAATTTAAAAATATTTTGCACTTTTTTGTTGACTTTTATCGTTGGTATACATTTGTATTGTATTTAACACAACTAGTTTGTCACAAAAACACGAAATTCGGTGGTTGTTCCTTTGTTGAACGTTGTTTACTATTGCCTCTATCTGGTATTATTGAACCCATATTTTTCACCATCCAATGTTTACTTTCCATCGTACCTATGACGTTTAATTTATTGAGCGAATAAATGCATCTATGTATGTATTGGTCTATGACCTTACTTTTTGTTCTATGCCGGTCACCTCGCTTAGTGACGGCGACACTATCGAGTATTTAGCTTCTCAAAAGTACCGTTCGGAATCGGTGTAAAACTGTACGTCCCAATCAGTGAGTGTAAAACTAGAACGCGCACAGCTCATTGGTTGTGAGAAGCTTTCCCCAATCCCTTCATGAGATGTAATGGGAAACCATTTTTTTATTCCCTCACCCATACGGATGGGTGAGAAGGAGCCATATTAGACCCTTAGTATCTTTGGACGAAATTCGATTTAGGATTTTTTAAGACGTTTGAGCCATGTCCTGTCTGGCTGGTTTGCTGGTCAACACGATACCTGCCGTAAATCTTTACCGAACACAATGAAATTTGTCTATGACAATTATTTGTCCAGACTTAGTTTGGGATTGCAAATGGGCGTTTTGACCTCGCTCGTTCTGGTACCTCCCATACAAATCGGTGCATTTAGTACAAAATCATATTTCTTCTAAAACTTTTTTCTGGTAGATGTGATTACTTTCAACTCACACAGTGATTAATAATCTGTAAATGCCTACTTAACTGGGGAAAATCGGCGTGATTGCCATGCCCATTCTGGTACCTCCCATACAAAACCTTGATGGTCACTCGGATTGTCAATCCGACAAATTGCGTGAAACACTTCCAACCTTACTGAAATTATGTACAACGCTTCACATCATCAAACGCCAATCATCGATTAAGACAAAGGTGATTTTGCCGCGCCAATTTTAGTACCTTCCATACAAAAGCTGTTTGGCCGTCTGTTCGGCACGAGAAGTCCTCCAACACCGAACCAATCTTTATAAAATTTTGTACTGGACAATATTTGGTCAAATGCCACTCTCCTGTGGAAAACGAGCGGATTTGCCACACCCATTCTGGTATCTCTCATACAAAAGTTGGGCGAATGACCGATTCATGGACACGATAACTCTCGTGAAACACAACCGATCTTAATGGAATTCTGTACTAGGCTATATTTTGCTAAAATATACTGTATAGTTAATAATTGAATTCTGTGCCATGCCCAGTTTAGTACCTCCCAGACAAAAGTTGGGCGGCTGACTGGTTGGTCGACTCGATATTTCCAGTAAACCACAACCGATCTAAATGAAATTTGACACTGATCAATATGTTGGCAAAAGCGAGCGAGTCGTATATTACGAGGGCGGATCAATAAGTTCGTGACTTTTCGAACTTCCCTCGTAGTTATATGAAATGCAACACTGCTGCCATCAAGTACCACCTGTTAATAGACCACTGTCAAATTTTGAGCATGTTCCGTCATTTACTTTGCGTTTAACAGCTGTTCAAAACATACAACCTCGTGCATTTTCCCAGCGGTGGAAGTCGCAAGGCATGCGGAACGGGTGTTGTGTATTGCCTTCCTAAAATAAGGCCTGCGGAATGCATGCATTTTTAATCAGATATAACCGAGAAGACGATTATTACAATTTTGAGAAATTTATTTTCAGTTTTTTTTTAGCCGTAATTTAATTTGAAAATTTCATAGAAATTTTAAAATCATATTTTTTAATTAATATTTCCCAGTGTATTTTTAAAATTTTCAATTTGAAGTTGGGCGTGGTACAACTTTCTAAGATACGTACATACATACTTATAAATAAATATGTAGAAGTGGATAATGGTTTTGTGATAAAATAAATTATTTTAATTTTATTTTTGTTTAACAAAAAAAAAATTAAAGTAAATGCCTTCTAAGGCCTTCTTTAGGCAATGGGCAAGGAAGGCCTTGCCTCCCAATCTCACGCAATGTTAAAAAGAAAGGAGGAGGTAATGTGTAGGGAAGGCCGTCCGTATTTTAAAGAAGGCCTGTTTGGTCATGTTTTCAGGCCTTCCAGGTCATGACTTCCGGTCTTTAAAAATGGAAAAAGCGAATTTCGAGTGCTCAGTAAACCTTATTTTTGGCGAAAAAAAAACCGTCAATCAAACCAAGGAAATGCTTGATAAATACTATGGGGACTCTGCACCATCAATTTCATTCGTAAGAAAGTGGTTTACTGACTTTTGTTGTGGTCGTACAAGTACAAATGACGCTGAACGTTCTGGACGGCAATTGAGGTCAATACACCCGAAATTATCGAAAAAATCCACGATATGGTGTTAGCTGATCGAAGAGTAAAAGTGCATGAGATTGTTGATGCCATAGGCATTTCATATGGCAGTGTGGTTTCGATTTTAAATGATCAGTAGGGTTTAAGAAAACTGTCTGCAAGATGGGTGCCGCGTTTGCTCTCAATTGACCAGAAACGTACGGGTGCACACGTGTGTTGTCGCAATGCCAAAATTCCATGAATTGGGCTACGAATTGGTACCTCATCCACCATATTCTCTGGATTTAGCCCCCAGTGACTATTTCCTATTTCCAAACCTAAAGAAATGGCTGGGTGGAAAAAGATATAGCTCCACCGATGAAATTATTGATCAAACAAATGTCTATTTTATGGACCTCGAAAAATCCAATTTTTTGGAAGGGATACAAAAATTGACGAAAGTTTGGACTAAGTGTATTGAGCTAAAAGGAGATTTTGTTGGAAAATAATTTTTTTTTTGCAAAAAAAAACTGTGTTTCATGGACTTATTGATCCGCCGTTGTATTAAAATTTAACAACTTCGTCATGCCATTTTTTAGCTCCAATATAAATATTGGGCAGACAATTGGTTGGTAGTCGCAAAAATTAGCCAAAACCACATAGGATCCTAACTAACTGGGGTATTAATAACTCGGACGCAGTGGATGACTTAGGCTGAGGATGCTAAACGGGATTCATTTTAAAAAATCCCGGGATTTTCCGGGATTTCGGGATTTTTCTGGATTCTATTTTTAATTTTTTTTTGGAAACAGGTCTATTGTACGGCTTACACTCCAAAGAACAAAACCACAACGGGTGTAGAATACGTTATTCTAAGCAAAAAGAGTAATATGACAAAATCGGGGCAAATGCATAGTTTCGGAGTTATGGGCCCCGAAATTTCGGATATGTGAGAGGGTTATTGCATTAACGTACCGTGTAAAGCCATTGATATCAGTTTTTGTACAAACCAATTCAAAGCAAACTCGTAAAATAATGCAGCACTTTTTGATGAGTCGCTTAGTTATCGAGTTATCGGATGTTGACATTTAGAAACATTAACAAAACAAAAACGAAAATTATTTTACAAAACGTGGGATTTTTCGAATATTTTTTTTCAAACAAAAACAAAAATTATTTAAAAATTTTTTTTAACATTCTTGTTTAAGAAACGTAAACATCCGATAACTCGATAACTAAGCGACTTAGCGAAAAATACTACATTATTTTTTTAAGTTTGTTATGACTTGTTTTATAAAAAAAAATAATATATATCAATGGTTTTACACAGTACGTTAGTGGAAAAAAGTATCCGAAATGTCGAGGACCATAACTCCGAAACTGTGCGCCGATTTTGTTATTTTACTTTCTTTGCTTAAAATAACATGTTCTACCCGACGCAATCAATTTTGTAATTGTTGGATAGTAAGCCGTATAATAGATATTCATATGCCAAAATTTTTGCACAATTTGCATTTTGCTTGAGGTGCACCTTTCAACTCTTCCAAAAAATAATACCACACTGAACTTTTGTTATTGTTTTTAGTTTTATGTTTTTCAAAATTAATAATAATCCTGAAAAATCTACTTATTAAAATCCCGGGATTTCGGGATTCGGGATTTCCCGTTTGGCATCGCTAGTGACGATATGTTTAAGTCAGTTCATCCGGCTGACATTTATTTACTGGTTTTTTTAAGTGTTTCCTGGATGAAAAGATATTGAAATTAGGCCGTTGGAAATCGATTCTGAACTATTGTGCGGCGGCCATCTGGCCCAGTGAAGATGGCAATTTCATGTTGGCAGCCATGAAAAGGACCTCAAGGAAAGTGTAATTATTATCACTTTGGAATTGTACTGCACATGTTATCATTTGGCAATTTGCTTGCAACTACAGATTTTTTTATCTTCATCTCATCTTCAATGAGATTTCAAGTTAAATTTGAAATTTGTAATTTCTCGCCACCTGCGCTTATCACTGACATTGTTCATGACATCTGTACAATTTAATAAATTTATATTATCGAGAACCATCAATTGGTAATATTATGACATCGCCTATGAGAAAATAGTTGAAAACGCCTATGGGCGTAATTTTTTGTGCATTATCATTGGTTTTAAGCAGTCACTCTTGGCAGTTGGTCTCACGAATGTGTCCGTTTTTGAATATTTTATTTACGACGATTTCTCAAAAATTTCTAATATGAATGAAGCTTTGTATTCCATATCAGTTTGATGTTGTTTTTTTCTCTTTCGTTTTTTTTTGTTATTGTTGATATTTTTTGAATGATTGAAAGACAGCGAGAGGAGTAAGCAATTTTGGATTTCATTCATAAAACAAAAAAACACATTATATCCAACGTACAGACATGTGTATAAGTGAGTATATATTTTGCATATAACGTAACTCAGCAATACTTTCAATTAGGTTCACACGCAACCGGATGTAGTGGCAAAAATATACCCATACGTTGTGAATAGACTTAAGGGTTTTTATTCATTCAACAAATAAAAATAAAACTGTATTGGACTTCCCTCTAGTTAAGGTGTTTTGTTCTGTGTTAGGTGCATCCGTCCGTTTTTTTGAGATTTCATAATTCAGTTTCAGTTTATTTTTTGTCGCAAAATTTTACATCTATAATTTTCAAATTATATGTCGCTTTATCGTTATGTGAGTGTTTATTACCTGGTCACCGATAGTTGACAGTCTGTAATTTAGTTTAACAGTTTTTCAGTCTTCAGTTTATATCTGAATTGTGTGGAAACAACGGAAATCTTAAACAATTCAATAAATTTGATGGGAAAAAAAGAATAATTGTCAGTTTGAGGTTACCCGGCACGGCAGTTAATGTCGAGTTTACTTTTATGGAATAGGTTAGTGGGGAAAGTATTACACACTTCGTAGTTGATATTTTCAATATTATGTTAAAATAGTACTTAATGTACTAGTACACTATTTTCAATTGAAATTCAAAATTTAGTTTCAGATTTGTTTAAATTTGTTTTTGTAATTTAATTATTGTTTTGCAGTTCAATTTTATATTTGGAATTTAATTTTAATCATCATTTAAACTTTAATCATCATTTGTCTCGTCCATAATCTCATGTTTGCTAACTCAGTAGAAATCGCATGCTTAAAATTTGTTTGGTTTTTAATGCCTTCTCTTTTTCTACCGAGGGTAATTAAACCTAATGGTCGTTCTTATATTTTATCTTCTTTAAACTTTGTTAGTACTTCCTGTGATATGTTTGTTTGTTCTTTAGTGGTATTTCATGTATTTTATACTCTTTTGTTAAAGCAGCTGTCAGATGTTAAAAAATGTTCTATTCCTCTTCAAAGAGGTCACTGAAATTTGCTCTAGTTAGTTGGCTAACACGTTCTAGCAACTGAATCTAATAACAGCACCTAGTAGTATTTAACAGTATAAAGTCTTAACTGATAAAAAGTCCTAAAAATTTGGCACGTAAATGATTGATGATCTGTCGATGGTACGAATTCCAGCACAGTCGTGAAGTCGTTGATGCACCTAATAGACCTAATAGTTCTCTCACCAAATTTATGACATTTGGCCTGGTGTGATATTTTCGTTCGATGTTGAAAAGAATTGCTTTACTAATACCAGATAGAGGCAATGGTTCAAAACAACGAACAAAATAACAACAACGGCATTTCGTTTTGTGTGTTAATATTATTGTGTTAAATACACAACACAAATGCATTCTAACAATAACAGTCAATAAAAAAAGTTTAAAACACATTTAAATTTCACAGTTTTTCACCAAAACGACATAAAGAATTAAAGCAAGAAGTTATTGAAACTCCACCTGGTGTATGTCACTTTTCGTCAAACATCTCTCTATAACACCCATAGAATAATACATACATAGATAAACTTATTCTCTCATCCGACGTTTCATTTCACACTCTTCATGGTAGCTTTGTGGAAATGAGAGCAATTAAATTTGAAATTACCTTACACCAGGTGGAGTTACAAAATATGATCACTTAACTTTTTCCTGTCGTTTTGGTGTAGAACTGAGAAATTTAAACATTTTTGGCACTTTTTTGTTGACTTTTATAGTTGGTATACAATTGTATTGTATTTAACACAACTAGTTTGCCACAAAAACACGAAATTCGGTTGTTGTTCCTTTGTTGATCGCTGTATACTATTGCCACTATCTGGTATTATTGAACCCATGTTTTGCGCCATCCAATGTTTAGTTTCCATCGTACCTATTACGTTTAATTTATTGAGCGAATAAAAGCTTCTATGGTATGTATTATTCTATGATCACACCGACCGCATCAAGAAGAGTGTGAAAGGAAAAGTCAGATGAGCCAAATATTCTCTCTAGTATGAGATTAATCTGTGCGTTGATGATTTAATACACACAGAGAAGAGGTTCGTTGTCACAACTATACACCAAAAGAAAAACGATTCGTCGCATTAATGTTCTTACGTTGTTATAGTGAAAAGTGTCGTATATCCGATAATTTGGTAGTCGCTGCAACGAAAAATTTCATACTTGACTTCTTTGACAATTTTTCATTTCGTTGCTGCAATAACTTACTTGTCGTTCCAGCAACAATTTTATTTAATTTGTATTTTGTAGAAAAATGGGTTGAAAATTAAAAAAAGTAAAGTCATGAGTTTTAAACTACTGATATTTGGTTTATCTCTTACTTTCTATAGTTTATATCAATTATTTATTTATTGTGGAGGTTTGTCAACATTTTTAGTTGACGAAACAATTTCGTTATTGTAACTAAACTAATTTTTATAATGGTATAGATATATAGGTAGGTATAGGTATAAATGGCCGGTGGTGCAATGGTTAGTGTGCGCGGCTCTTGTACATGAGATCCTGGGTTCGAACCCTGCTCTAACCACCTTAAAATTCCTTTCGGCGGCGGTCACCTTGCATTGTGGCGGCGACACTATCGAGTATATAGCCATGGAAAAGCTTCTCAAAAATACCGTTCGGAATCGGTGTAAAACTGTAGGTCCCAATCAGTGTGTGAAAACTGGAAAGCGCACAGCTCAGTGATTGTGAGAAGTTCTCCCCTGTCCCTTCATGGGATGTAATGGGAAACCATTTATTTAGTTTTTATTTATAGATAGAGAAGCAGTCGAAAAATGGTGTAGAGAGAGAAGCAGAGCGTAAAAAAGAGGCCAGCAAGAGAAAATGGTGTGCGTGAAAGGTGGTGGGTCACGTTTACGTCTTAAATCAGTTACATTGCATCAACCGAAAGTGGTAGACATACATATTTCTCCGACGGAATAATTTAAATAAATTTTTTAAAACAAACTAATTAGTTATTCTAAAGGGTCCGCCATCTAACGTTTTTTTTTCAACTAGAGCTTATTTCGTGAATGGTTACACTTAGCTCATGTCTGATTTGACAGATAATTAGTTTTATCCTTCCGCTGAACGAATATGGTTGTGTATACGGTTGAACAACGCTGGGAAATATTGCGACATTACTTTGAAAATCATGGTAATGTTGCAGATGCCGATTTTGCCAAAAAAATCATCTTTTCAGATGAAGCTCATTTTGATCTTGGCGGGTATGTAAACAAGCAAAATTGTCGCATTTGGGGCACAGAAAACCCGCACGCATACATTGAAAAGCCGATGCACCCAAAACGAGTCACTGTTTGGTGCGGATTTTGGTCCTGAGGCATAATTGGGCCATTTTTCTTCGAAAATGTGCAAGGAGTGGCCGTTACAGTCAATGGCGATCGTTATCGGGCCATGTTGAACGAATTTTTGCTCACGAAAATTGAAGAGGAGGATATTGGCAACATTTGGTTTGAACAGGACGGCGCTACGTGCCACACAGCTGAAGCTAAACTCGATGTTTTGCGCCCTGTTTTTGAAGATCGCATTATCAGCCGCAGAGCTGAAGTCGTTTGGCCACCTCGGAGCTGCGATTTGACACCGTTGGACTATTATTTGTGGGGTGCCCTCAAAGATAAGTGTTACGCCGACAAGCCAGAGACAATTGACGCTTTAAAGGACAATATTCGTGAAGCCATTGCTGAAAGACAGCTGCACACAATCGATAATGTGTAGGCTACTGCATGGCCAGCCGAGGCAGCCATTTGATTGAAATTATTTTCCATTATTAACCGGAAGGATTGTACTTTCATATAAAAAAAGAAATTTGATAAAATATTCAGTATTTTTTTTTATTTCATTTTCAAAAAAAAAAAGTTTTTTGGCGGACCCGTTACTTAGTAATAATCATTTATTGTGAAAAGTAAATTATGTGAATTTATGTGTTTGCGGTAATCGTATGTGTAAATTAATTATCAACTAGATAAGTAAACAGAATGCAAAGAGCAATACGACAGCACAGAAGTGACGCATCGATGGCAGAAAATCTACCCCGAAATATTTAGCAGCAATGAGCAAATTCATTGCCGCAATGATGCAAATTCCTTGCAAGAACGATACTTATTCATTGCAACAATGAAACAAGTTCATGGCAGCAACGAAACAAATTCGTTGCAATAATAAAGCAAATGCATTGCAGCAACAACCATACTTTCACCACAGTAACGAACAATTTGCAGTTGATGAACACATTTTCATAGCGGGAAAGAAACGTTACGTTAGCTCACTTTCGATGACAACAGTTGTTGGGGTGATGAACATTTCCATCCGTGTGACGATGCTTTTCCGTTCAGTGTATTTACAGCCAACTAAAATTTGGCAGTTCCTTGGACTATCACATTATACAGTTGTAATTACCAATAAGTGTGTTCCATATCACCAAAGGTTGGGCATATCAATTGATTTGTAATTCAGTTTGGGTTTGCCAGAACTGAAATATTTAGTTGAAGCCACAGCAACTAGAAATAAATGTGAAGTGTCAATCGAGTTTTAGTTCTAGGCAATCAAATTATCCTGTAGTGTTGATTGTTCTATTTGTTGGATCACTGAAAAATTTAAAAACTAATTCGATTGTACCAAATAATATATTCGTAAGCTCAACTAAAGTAATTACTTGAATTTCATGGCTGTCACCACCATTTGGTGATGCTTTAACCCGTTATGAATTTTATAGAAAAAAAAGTAAAAAAAAATATTGGAACGAAAATCCTTATCGCACGTTGCGGGATGGGGGCTAAATGAACAAATTTTAAACAACTTTTTTTTAACTACTTTATTACAACCCATTATTATCAACTATATTGGGTACTTTTGGTTTGGTTTGGTTTTAAGGGAAGTTTTCTAGGTGGAGCATCTTTATTACATATTTTAGTATTGAACCCAATAAATAGTAAATTAAGAAAAGCCAAATTACAAGATTGGCAAATCCATGAGTACAGCTCTGTGCATGGAATTACACTGCCTAATGTACACTTACTCTTACCTGGCGTTTACACGGGACAGTTTTTCTCCGACAGTAGCAATACATTCACACTATTTTACTACCACACTTCTGCCACTTGCCTCGCCACTGTCTCTGATTTTTCGACGACAGTAACTTCGGCAAGTGAGTTGACGTATTTGGTCAGATCGGTGACATTTCGTGGTAATTTGTGAAAAACAAAGCAAAACATCACATACATACATATAAACATGTATACATTTGAAATTTTCAGAGTACATCAGCTTCATTGTAATCTGGAGAAATAGGGCAAAACACATAGCAAACGATCGTAGAAATTGGGAAAATTTAGTTTTATTTGGTAATTTGGAGTTTTATTGAAATATTATTTGGCAACACATACTAGATATAAACATGTATAAATAATATATGTATGTAGCAATCTTCTTTTAGTAAATTAAGATTTCAAGCAAATGTGAAGAAGAGCAAATCAAAATCAGAGCACGAAATTTACAAGAAACAACACTATCGACGGTTGCTTAAAACTGTTCTGGCTTTATAACTGGCTGGATACATACGTCACACTACAAATTTTTCTCTTTTTGACAACTAATACATATTATCAACTGTCCAGTCTTGAACTGTGCCGTGTAAACGCACCGTTACACTCGTATTTTTCGCTTGGTTTGTGTCTAGACTAACATATAACATGTGGGGGTATATTTCTTGTTTCATGGGAAATTTTCTAGGTGGAGCCTGTTTATTGCATATTGCAGTTTGAACCGAATAAAAAGTAAATTTAGAAAAGTCAAAGTGAAAGAAGTTTAAAAAAATAACATTTTCTTAAATAAGTGCATTTTCTTATAAGAGGTAAATTTTCTCAAAAAAAATACCTATTCACATTATTAAACAAGTACCATTACTTAATAAAATACCTTATCTTAAAGAAGTGCCTTTGCTTAAAAAAGTAAATTTTTTTACACAAAGTACCTTTTCTTAAAAATTTTAATTTTTTAAATAAGTACATTTTCTTAAAAAAGTACATTATCTGACAACAAATTGCCTTTTCTTAAAAAACTAGCTTTTCTTTAAAGAGTACCATTTTTGTAAAACAAAATAACTTTTCATGAGATAAGTACCTACTCTTAAAATTGCACATGTTCTTTCGTAATAATAGAACTTTTCTTCAACAAACAAAAAGTACCTTCTCTTACAAAAAATACCTTTTCTTACAAAAATCCTTTTCTTTAAAGTACCCTTTCTTAAAAATAAAATAATACCTTTTGTTTTCTTTTCTTGAGATAAGTAGCCTTCCTGAGAATTAGTAAATTTTCGTAAAACAATAACCTCATCCTAAAAAGAGTAACATCTTCTTCAAAAAGTACCTATTCTTACAACAAATATTTCTTTGTAGAAAAAATCAAAGTGTTCCAATTCGCATGACATATTTTTTTTCCCAAAAAATCGACAAAATATGAAAATCGCTATATTAACAAAATAGCTAAAGGGTCCGCCAAATAACTTTTTCTTTTTGAAAATGCTATAAAAAAAAAACTACTGAATATTTCCTCAAATTTCTTTTTTTATTTGAAAGTACAATCCTTCCGGTTAATAATGGAAAATAAGCCTACACGATCGGTCCAATTTTTAAGCACATTATCGATTGTGTGCAGCTGTAGTATTTCACCAATGGCTTCACGAATATTGTCCTTTAAAGCGTCAATTGTCTCTGGCTTGTCGGCGTAACACTTATCTTTGAGAGCACCCCACAAATAAGAGTCCAACGGTGTCAAATCGCAGCTCCGAGGTGGCCAAACGACATCAGCTCTGCGGCTGATAATGCGATCTTCAAAAACAGGGCGCAAAACATCGAGTGTAGCTTCGGCTGTGGGGCACGTAGCGCCGTCCTGTTGAAACCAAATGTTGCCAATATCATCCTCTTCAATTTTTGCGAACAAAAATTCGTTCAACATGGCCCGATAACGATCGCCATTGACTGTAACGGCCACTCCTTGCTCATTTTCGAAGAAAAAAGGGCCAAAAACCGCACCAAACAGTGACTCGTTTTGGGTGCATCGGCTTTTCAATGTATGCGTGCGGGTTTTCTGTGCCCCAAATGCGACAATTTTGCTTGTTTACATACCCGGCAAGATCAAAATGAGCTTCATCTGAAAAGATGATTTTTTTTTGGCAAAATCGGCATCTTCTGTAAGTCGATTGCAGGCATTGGATGGTCAGTTGGCTTCAACTCCTGAACCAATTGGACTTTGTATGGCGTCATACCAAGGTCTTTATGCAAAATTCGTCTCAATGATGTCTCCGAAATGTTCAATTGTTGAGAGCGACGGTGAATTGATGTTGATGGCGCTTCACGCACACTTTCTGCCACAGCAGCAATATTCTCGGGTGTACGCACTATTTTTGGCTTTTCACGCTTTGGTTTATCGATGAGGATGCCAGTTTCTTTCAGTTTTTTCACAAGATAACGAACAGACGGAGCTGACGGTGCTGCTCTTCTTCCAAAATCCGTACGCAATTTCCGCACACCTTCTGCAACATTACCATGATTTTCAAAGTAATGTCGCAATATTTCCCAGCGTTGTTCAGGCGTATACACAACCATATTCGTTCAGCGGAAGGATAAAACTAATTATCTGTCAAATCAGACATGAGCTAAGTGTTACCATTCACGAAATAAGCACTAGTTGAAAAAAAAAACGTTAGATGGCGGACCCTTTATAACTCGGAAACAGTGCGTCCAATCGCAAAAATAATACATTTTTTATCTCCATAGGAGACTGTAACCAATGAATGTCTTTACCACAGTACTATCGCTAAAACTAAATTTTTTTGAATAAAAAATCGATAAACCGCCAGCCATTATGTATATATTTCGCAAACGGATCGTTCAATCGAAATGTAACTAATTTTTTGGGCTTGCTAAGGGTTTTTTATAAAGTGGTCCAATTCGTATTGACTTTTTTTCTAAAAATCTCCAAAATAAGTAAATCGCTAAAATAGCGATTTTAGCGATTTTTTTAAATAAATGATGCATTAAATAAATCCATTGGTTAAAGTCATTGTTGTTGATGTATTAGGTAACAAAGGTTATAGAGGTAACAAAGTTATTATTTTTGCGATTGGACGCACCGGTTCCGAGTTATATCCATTGTTTAATTCATCGATTTTAATATTTTGATGATTTTTTGAGCAAAATGTTTTCATTTCATGTCATTTATTAGTCAATGGAAATACAAACTCCTTACCGGCCACGATTTAGTAACAAATTGTACAATAAAGTATTTTATATAAAATTAAAACCAATAATGTCAACATCGATGTATATACTTCTACAATGTATTGTTACAATTGGATAATTGGATTGGTCCACTTTATGGAAAATCCTTAGAAACTCGTAAAAAAAGTTTTGTTTTCGATTGGACGCTCTGTTTCCGAGATATTGGCATAGGGGCGTTTTAGCGATTTTTGATTCCAGAAATTTTAGTTTTAGCGAATTTTTAAAAATTAAAGTTATATTGTATTGTAGACATCCGTTATTGAAAGCCTCCTAAGGAGGTACAAAAATTATTATTTTTGTTAGCCATTTTTATATTTTAGCGATTTTCTTATTGTGGCGATTTTTTTAAAAAAAAATATTTCATGCGAATTGGAACACTTTGTAAGAAACCCCTAGAATCCCGTAAAAATTTGTTATTTTTTTCGATTGTACACTTCGTTTTCGAGATATAGGCATTTTTTTAAGTTTTTCACAATTTCAATCAAAAATGGGGATGGGTTTCCCTGGGGATAACATGTATGTTTAAGTTACTTTGTATCATTCATGTCATATTTAAGTTAATTTGTGTCATTCCTCCAGACAAGTATCCACAATAGTTTGCATGTGCTTGTGAAGGCGTCAGTAGTGTCGTCAGATTCAACCATTATGTTTAACAGCCAAAGTCACGATCTCGAAAGAAAACCTAAGCGAACGAAAGCCGGTCACTCACTTTCGTTTTTATCCCAGGCTTTAAATGTTATTGTGTGATTGTGTGTTTGCAAAATCGGAAGCCACTAACTACTTTCGCTGTCATCTATGCGAAAGAAAATGTCAAAACCAGTCACTTGTCTTTTGGTTGTCGCATAGCTGGAAATCAAATAAAAGGTTGAAACAAGAACAATTTAAATATAATTCGACGGAAGAATCACACTGGACAGAAAATAATGTCATTATAATAAATTTGTTATTAAAATATATTTCCATTTCAGCACAAAAACTCCAACTTTGCGGCACCTGCAGATACTGGTACTTCGTACTCTTCTCTCTCGCTCCGAAATTAAATGGCGAACGTCAACTTTATGTTATTGCTTTGAACAACAACCACACAAACACACGTAAAACCATGCGAACGACAAGTCGAAAGATAGTGACTCGCATTTTGAAACGAATGTGAGTGACCGACTTCGTTCGCCTGTATTTTGTCGGAGAGGGTGTAAGTGGGGTACGATTTTGTACTGAATTGTATATGTTTTCGTTCGCATGTTAGTGACTCCCAAATCAGCTGTTTGTCGCATAGAAAGAAAATCGAACGTTAACGTTCGACATCGTGACTTTGGCTGTAAAAGTCTCACTTCACCTCAATTTATGGTAATACTAGTGAAATTAAAATAAAACATGCGATTCAGAAACTAGTGTGGTGAAATACACTCCGGTTCACTTATTAAAAGGCACTACAAATTCCATATTCAGCACCCTGTATCTTTTGCAATTTGCAACCGATTGCAGAATTTTAAAATGGAAATGGAAGCTAGACATTTTGAGATATAAAAACAATCATGGCAATAGTGGTTTCTTAACTAAAGAACTTTTTTTGAGCAATTTATAACAAAAGTCCATAAAAGGTGCTATTTTTTTGGTCCACTTGAATAAAGGCACTTTCACTAATTTTAATGAAAAACAGGTTTTCTTGTTTTTTTTAATTTATTTTACTTTATTTAGGAACTATTAGTAATGGGTACAACCCCCTTTATTTTTAATAACTTCAAATATACGGGTTTTCATTGAGAGATAAAGAGCATTTATGTAATCCAACGAAATTTGATTCCAAGCATCCTAAATGGCCTGAATTAGTGACTGGTTGTCATCAAATTGTCTACCTCCTTCATAGACCTTACGAGATAACCAACCCCAGACATTTTCGATACTGTTTAGATCTGGCGAATAGGGTGGCCAGTCAAGAATATTAACATTTTGGCTTGCAATGAACTCCTTTACTACTCTGGCCTTGTGTATAGGGGCATTATCCTGTTGCAATATCCAAGATATGGGACCAACTAGTTCACTGCACTTCGGAAAAGCCGATTCCAATAACGTTTTGTAGTGTGCACCAGTAATTTTTTGCACTTTGACATTCGAGATCGATGGTGCCATAGTACGCAATAGCACCCCACACCATAACGCCGCCCTCTCGGCTGTGATGTCGGTTCAAAAAACGCTTTTCTTTGCGCCGATCATGGAAATAATAGTTGTAGCCATCAGTCCCATCCAAATTTAACTTTTTCTCATCCGTAAATACAACGGTACTCCAGTCACTTACGTGACCTCTTGGCTGCACATCCCACACCATGTAGTCTCTTGCTAATTGAAGCTGATTTTCCTTACGAGGAGCATTAAGTGACGGCTTGTTTTGTAATTTCAAGTATTTAAGATACTCACAGCTCTTAATTACTCTGCGTACTGATGACTTGCTCGCTTCCACTCCAGCTTGAGCTTTTATTTTTGACAAGGATAAGGCAGAATTAGAAGCAGATAAAGACAATGAAAGCCTTCCTTTAAAAAATTGTTCCATACCCCTCGGAGTCCTTGATGTAATTGTCGACAACTGTTGGGCTCCGTCCAATTTTTTTAGCTATTGGGCGATTAAAATATCCTTCAGAACGGTAAACATAGATTTAAGTTTTTTCCGATAGATTTAACATTTTTGGTTTGCCATTTTGACTCGTAACATGTAAAAGATGTATTAAATTGTAATAAACAAACGCTCCCTACAAAAAACCATCGCTTACATTAAAAATAATAAAAAAAAATTATAAAGTGCCTTTATTCAAGTGAACCAAAAAAAAAAATACCACATTTTTGGACTTTTTTTATAAATTGTTCAAAAAAGTTCTTTAGTGAAGAAACCGCTATTGTCATGATTTTTTCTATATCTCATGATGCTTAGCTTCCATTTCCATTTTAAAATTCTACAATCGGCTACAAATTGCAGGCTACAGGCTGCTGAATATAGAATTTTAGTGCCTTTAAATAAGTGGACCGGAGTGTATTATAACCTATTAATTATTCTGTCTCAATCATGTAATATTGAATAGCAACCACAATGTGTTTGCACACAAGTATATTATATTTGCGACGAGCACATATAACGTGTTTGCAGCTTGTCGCAATTATACTATAATTGTGTCCAAACACATTGTGGTTGCAATGCAATATTATATGTTGGAGTAAAAAATAAATAAATGGTTTCCCATTACATCGCATGAAGGGACCGGGGAGAACTTCTCACAATCACTGAGCTGTGCGCTTTCCAGTTTTCACTAACTGATTGGGACCTACAGTTTTACACCGATTCCGAACGGTATTTTGAGAAGCTTTATCATGGCTATATACTCGATAGTGTCGCTGCCACTATGCGAGGTGACCGCCGCCGAAAGAAATTTTAAGGTGGTCAGAGTTCGAACCCAGGATCTCATGCACAAGAGGCGCGCACACTAACCATTGCACCACCGATGGAGTAACAATGATTAATCGGTTATAATATAAGTGGCAAATGTGGCTCTGTTTGTTGGAAACTGATGAAAACAAAAACGTGACAGACAACAAAGAAATAAAAAGCAGCGGATCTTCAATTAATGAAAACAATGCATGCACGTAGGGATATGGATGTTTCCAAATATACTTATGCTTAACATGGTTCCTGCATAATGTGACAGCGTGAGCTCAAAATGTGGAGAGACCACTTTGCAGCACTACTCCACTCAGATTCTTCCCCTGAAGATCAGGAGGTAATGATAGTGGAAAATAGTGTAGATTGTACCCAAAAACACCAAATCAGCAGTGAAAGTGGGGAAAGAGCTCACTGAACCATTCTGCACCAAGCGGGGACTTAGACAAGGCAACATACTTTCGTGCAATCTCTTCAACATCTTAATGGAGATAATAATGAGAAAGTCTGCAGTAAATACGAACAAGATCATTAACACGAAAAGCCATATGTTGCTGGCGTATGCTGACGACATAGACATCATTGGGCGAAATTTGTGAAAGGTTACTGCAGTATTTCCAAGAATCGAAATGGAATCAGCGAAGGTGGGTCTTGCTGTTAATGAGGGCAAGACAAAACTGATGGTGACAACGACTAGAGAAACCTCTCGACTTTGGTCCGCACTTGAGCGTTGACAACCGATTTAATTTTGATGTGGTAGATGAATTTGTCTACCTTGGATCCGCCCTGAACAAGGACAACACCGTCAGCCTGGAGATAGATAGGAGAATTGTGCTTGCAAATAGATGCTATTTTGCGCTCAGCAAGCAGTTTAAAAACATAGCCCTCTCTCGATAGACAAAGGTCCCCAGCTATACCAGACTCTCATTTTACCTGTCCTGGTATATGGCTCCGAAACTTGGGACATATCGCAAGCTGATGAAAAACACCTGGGAGTATACGAGAGAACCTACAGTTTTACACCGATTCCGAACGGTATTTTGAAAAGCTTTATCATGGCTATATACTCGATAGTGTCGCCGCCACTATGCGAGGTGACCGCCGCCGAAAGGAATTTTTTTTGATGGTGGTCAGAGCAGTGTTCGAACCCAGGATCTCATGTACAAGAGCCGCGCACACTAACCATTGCACCACGGACGGTAAAATCTAGGACCATATATTAGGGAAAACAGCGAGTATCGACGTCCCTGGAACGCAGAGCTATACTATAATCTGTATTCTGACGTGGACATAGCTAGACGAATCTAAGTGGGCCAATTGCGTTGGCTAGGCCATGCTATCAGAATAGATGAAGATGAGCCAGCTCGAAAGGTTATTGATAACGTACCCGATGGAAGCAGGAAAAGAGGACGACCAAGACTCCTCTGGAAAGACCAGGCAGAAGAATCCCTCCGTATCCTTGGTGTTACCAACTGGCGAGAAAAGGCGAAGGATAGAGCCAGTTGGAAGAATATGTTGAAATTTGTTTAATTTGTTTGTTTAATTAATATGTGTAAGACGTCTGACCTCATGAGGTTGTAAAATAGTCAATAAAAGTAAAGTAAGTTAAATAAATTATTTTTAAAAATTGTGCCCCAAGGAATCTATTCGAAATTTTTGTCAAAACTACGCATAATTTTGAAATCGTGTAAAAAATGTGGACTAAAGCGAATTATGTCCCAAAAAATTGTAGCTTAAGACCACTGTGCGTCTAATGATTTTTGAAAATTCAAAACTAGTATTTAACAGTTATTTCCGAAATCTAATTTAGACATCAGGTTTTTGTCTGATTTCGAAACTTAGATTTGGGTTCATTATACTTTAGTTGACTCAAAGAATATTAAAAATAGTTGACTTTATGCAATGCAGTTGTTTAGTTTAAGAAATCCTCTCCGATGTTTAACTACATCAGACATGTGTGGGCACTGAATGCATAAGTAACCAACATGTTTGTGTCTAGACACATTTCAGGTTGAGTAGCTGCTGCGCATGCGCACCGTCCAAATATACTCAATTGCAGCATTTTCAAAGCTTCTGCTCTCTCCCTGTCTCTCTTAATTACTGTTTAGTGATACGTACCTGCATTTCTTACTAATCATAAGTAACTATTGTAACACAGTGTTAACGGTGATTTGGAGATTTAGAAAATATTAACCAATAATGTAAATGTAATTTAAAAAAAAAAATCTTGACGTTTTTCTTTCCACTTGTTGGATTGTGGCAGGGAGGGGGTGTTGTTGTAGCCTGTGCAAGAGTGTACAAAGTACAAATAATAATCGACAAAAAATACAAAACAAAGTTGCCGGTTAAAACCGATACAGACTAGAACGAAGCAGTTAAAGACCATGCACTTGGCGCTGTTTTCTCATGACAGCGTTAGCAACAACAACAACAACAACAAAGAAGCCAGTGAGTGGTAGCAGCAGCAGCAACAACAACAGAAAAGAAAAAACAGCTTTAGTTAAATAATTTTAAGGCGCTATAGCGATGTGATTTACAATGCAGGGTAACCTTTTGGTTAAAGCTGAAAACAAATGATTAGACAAATACGAGGATACGAGTAGACTACGAGTGCTAGTACAACCAATAAACACCATAACTGGCTGCAGAAATGAACGACAATAACAATTCAAACAATATCATTAGAGTCACCTGGTGTCACGCTTTTTCTATTTATTTTTACGCTAAGAATGTCGCTGTATGCACAGTGGTTTATTATGCTATATTTGCAAGCAGCTTAAGGGTCGAGACATGACGCATTTCTTTTATGAAGCAGATATTTATCTTTGTTCAGTACTTAGTACTTTCATATACATGTACTGGTAAAGGGTGGTTTTTTCTTGGATAGAAATGGAATAATGTGGGCCGGTTAGTGCGCTCGACCCTTGTACATGAGAACGTGAATTCGATGCCTGCACAGACCACCTTACATTTATTTCGACTACGGTCACCTCTCTTAGTGATGGCAACACTATCGTGTATTTAGCCATGAAAAAGCTTCTCAAAATACCGTTCGGAACCGGTGTAAAATTGTAGGTTCCAATCAGAAAGCGCACATCTCACTGATTGTGAGAAGCTCTACCCAATCCCTACATGAGATGTTATGGGACATCATTTTTTTAGAACTTACGAAATGGTTAACTGTCAAACGAACTGTCATCCTGCGCTTACTTTTTAACATTTATGATCAGTATACTCTGGCAAATCATCCTGAATAGATTCACGCTTGAAAAATGGTACCAAATTATTCATATTTACTTTGAAAATTAGTCATCGATTCGCGTAACTTATAGACGACTCCGTGATTTTTATGGCGCACATAATCGTCCATCTGATCAATCCATCCTTCGAACTGGAAATAGATTAGAATAGAATAGAATAGAATAGACTCTCTAAATGATGCAATAACACCCACATGTCGAAGGAATGTGAGTACTGCAAGAAGATCCAAATTGATAGATTCGTCGTCGGCTGCAGGAATTGGGGCCATGTCCGTCTACTACGTGGAATCCTTTGCCCAAAGATCTTGGCCTACACCCTCATAAGATCGAGCTGGTGCAGGAATTAAAGCCACGAGACCATCATATGCGTCGTTCTTTCGCTGATTGTGCTCTGCAGCAGTTGTAAATTGACCCGATGTTATATCTCAAATTTGTGTTCAGGTATGAGGCTCATTTTAGGTTTAACGGGGTTAATAAACAAAATTGCCGCATATGCAGTGAGACCAATCCACAACAGACTCCATTACATCCAGAAAAATTCACCTGGTCGCATCATCTGACTGTATTTCTTCAAAAATGAAGCCGGTGCTCGCGTTACGGCCAATAGAGATCGTTACCCCACCATGATCAACGATTTTTTGTTTGATAATATGGATGACATTTATCCCGGTGAGATGTGGTTCCAACAGGATGACACTATGTGCCCAACGCAACCATCGATATACTGAAATCAAACTTGGGCGATAAGTTGATTTCGAGAAATTTACCTGTCAATTGGCCTCCAAAGTCGTGCGATTTGACACTTCTCGATTATTTTCAGTGGGGCTACGTGAAGTCACTGGGTTATGCTGGTAAACCAGCAACAATTGATGGCCTGTAATGCTCAAAGAAGTGATCCAAAATTTCCAGAATGCGCTTCGTCACGAACACCCGTGGTGATCATATGACCATTTCATTTTCAAGTGTTAATGCCATGTATTGATCTTTCGGATAAAAAAATTTTTTGACTAAAATTTTATATTTTGTGTTATTTTTTACAATTTCAATTTCTATCGCACTGAAAAAAAACCCTAACATACTTTTCACCCCCCTAATAAGAAATCATGTGAACATACTCCCTCTATCATGACAACTGACATTTATAAAGGGTGTCTCAGTAGGAATGCACTTTTAATTTTAAAAAAAAACTCGTATTTTTTTGAGATAGTAATGAATTGTTATTGGATCGTAAAGAATACATGTTCCGATTGAGTATGGAAGAAAATATCCGTCAAATGGCTCCCAGGGCTCTGATGACAGGCCATTACTCTTTCGTGTCAGGGCATTGGAAAACACCGGGATAGGCGGCATCGGGTTCAGCGCTGGTCGAGATCGGGATCTCACTGAAGATCTCGACATTCCCGAAGAATCCCGATAAATCATTTCTTTAAGTAATAATCCCATGTCTTAAGTACACGCTGAAAAAAACGGCCTAGTAACATATTGCAGGAAATATGTACATGCTTGCAAGCATTGTTTTTATGAATTGAAGATCTGGTCCTTTTATGTTTCTTCGTTGTCTGTCACGTTTTTGTTTTCAGCAGATTTCAACAAACAAAGTCACATTTGGATCACAAAAACATGTATAACAGCCCATTAATCATTGTGTCTCAAATGTGTAATATTGAGTAGCAAACACAATGTGTTTGGACACAAGTATACTATATTTGCGACAAGCTACAAACACGTTATATATGCATCCAAACAACAAAAAAAGACAAATTTTCCATAGTGAACAAAAATATTTTGCCCAATACCTTCTCCTGAATTAAGCGTCATTTTGGCAGGATTCAACCCAATTTGCAACACAAGGGACGCCGAACGTGTAGGTCGATCCTAAGAGGTCATCACACCAGAAATTGTCGATTAAATGGCGATGTTCAACCGCATTCCGAAATAGTTTTTGCGTGGACGAAACATGGATCTATCGCAACTTGGTTGTTCAAAAATCCGACATTTTCGAATAACCGGTTTTCTGGTTTTTTTTCGACGAATCACTTTTTCAGAAACCCGATTTTCGGCTTCATAGAATAGAAAAAATCACTGAAACCGATTAATTTTCGATTTTTTCGTTTTGAATGGAAAACCAAATGTTTAAATTCTTGTAGAAAACTGAACACAAAATCAATAAAAAATATTGTATTTTTTCCTTTGCCCGTTAAAAGTCATTATTATTATTCAGAAAATATAATAATAAATTAAAATATATTTTTAATTATTCTTATTTTTATTTTATATTTATCTGGTTAAAAAAAAACTTCAATAAAAGGAATTGAACTGAATTAGTCATTATTATTCAGAAAATACAACGACATTATTCAGATTATAATATTTTTAATTATTTGTATTTTATTTTTATTTCGTTAAAAAAACCTCCAATAAAAGGAATTGAACTGAATTAGACTAGATTGGACTATGGTAGATTAGATTGGATTGAATTGGATAAAATTGAATTGAATTAAATTGAATTGACAGTTTTTGATATGTATGTCATGCGGTGTCATTCGAATTTGGCAAAGAAAACAGAGCTGTTGCAACCCGACAACGCGCCGGAGGAGAGGTGTGTAGTCGCCATGGCAAACATCGATAAATTGGGCTACGAATTGTTACAGCGTCCACCATATTCTCCGGATTTACCCCTCAGTGGCTTCGGCGGGGATTTACCCCTCAGTGGATCGGCGGTAAGAGATCTGACTATTTTGAGGTAGTTGAGAAAATCTATTATATGGATGTAATAAATATTTAAAACACGATGGACTGAATGTATCGAGATAAAAGGAGATTACGTTGAGATACGAACCCTCGTAAGTTCAGGCTGTGTAAACATTTGCTCA
Organism: Phaonia tiefii; assembly: GCA_963931995.1. Taxonomy (NCBI): domain Eukaryota; kingdom Metazoa; phylum Arthropoda; class Insecta; order Diptera; family Muscidae; genus Phaonia; species Phaonia tiefii. Next base: position 213,641,860 of record OZ008370.1, on the reverse strand, counting down.
GTGTTTTTCAATCCGTTCCCCTGTATCTTGTATCATTATCAATACTAAAAAAAATGGGTGGCAGAAAACGAGCTTCATATTTTCCATGTTTTCCTTGCATGCCCTGGATGTATTTGCATCGGTTCGGTTATTTTTTCATAGATGCATGTACCTTAAGAATGGAGTGCCCACACCCACATACAAGTCGTTTGAGATAACCGAATTTACTGGTTAACACAATCGAATTTAGGAGTTGTTACTATCATGCTAGCAGTCGTCACAACCGATTTAAGGGTTATCACAACCGCATTAGAGGTTGTCACAACCGAATTAGAGGTTATCACAACCGCAGTAAAAGTTGTTACAACCGCATGAAAGGATATCACATGCGCATTTGAGGTTGTTCATCAAATCTTGTACTTCCTACTTGTGTGGCAGAATTCTTCCTGTTGTCACTGTCTGTCGGCAGTCCTCGTTACATTGTTAACGCTATCTCCGAGATCGCTCTTATCAGCCCTAGAATTTATATTAGAAAATAAACGTTTTTTCTTTGGTCATTGAGTTTTTGGTCCAGCCTCGTATGTTATATTATCACTAACTTCAAGTGTTGTATCGCGAAACAACAATTGTGTTGGCTAAAATTAAACAGAGCTATTTAGTTAGATACTTTTTGTCAACAGCACCACTGTATAAATGGAATACACAAACACGTGTATGATGCAATGATGTACAAATATATTGGAGAAACAAACAAACTACCGCAACTAGAGTTGTTACACCAGTTGTTTTGACGTTTCAGTTTAAATTTTTGGTGAAGATCTTTACATTGCCATAACTTAATAAAGCCTTAATGTTGGTAATGGATTTCGTTACTTCAATGGCAAGTTACATTTTATTTCAAACTTTTGATGTTATAATTATATGATATTAACCAACTTTTTTTTTTGGTTAGAAGGTGAGACAACTTTTGAGTATCTTCATATCACACGGTTCTATGTAATTAGGTTTTGAATTTTGTACTTCTATGAGACTTGACAGTGAACTTGAAATCATAATTAAACATTCCAAAAGTGTACATGCGACCGACTACTACTAGGTGTAGTTAATAAATTGCTTTGAAATTCACTGGATTTTTTTTTTATATTGTTACGAATTTTAAATTTATATTTAACAAATGAAGATAGAATTTATTTAAATGTGATGTGCTACACAATAATAAAGCATATGTATGTATATATTTCATTTATTTATAAACAACAAAAAATCGTCTTTATTTTGAAAACTATACGCACTAGATATCGAATTAAATTTAAACGTGATTAGCGATCGAATAACTGTCAATGTACCAACGACATTGTGGGTCGGTCATTTGTACTACGAGTATTACGCACCTACATGTTGGTACAGTAGTTAGCCATACACGTATACATTTATTTGAGCAGCTGTGGTTGAATATATAGCACGAGTTTTAAAGCTCGGCATAATCGGAATCGGTTTTAATTGGCTAACTTGTGAATGCTTTTTATATATTTTCTCGATTTACTTTTACTAACTAATTAGCTTGAGTTGAACATCCGGTACGTTAAAGGATGAGCTTTGTTAACTTCCAATATATTAACACCCTTTACTAAAATAAATAGTGGTATTCATGTTAGCGCGAAAACCTCGAGAAAGCTTCCACAGCAAACGTCAAAACAAAACAAATATTTTGTCATACAAAACGACTTGCACAAATGTGCGTCGTTTCGTTTCCGCTCAACGAAATTGACTCGAAACTTTTCTACATTGGCGCATGTCATTTTGTTTGAGAAAAACTAATATGTTAGTCAACTCAACAGAAAAGACTATTGAAGAAGGGAAATCGCACATGTTTCGAATTTCAGAAAACATACGGCAAAATGGTTTTCATGTTTGGCTTAACTAACATTTGAATCCACAGTCGGTATGCCTGTCAAAGTAACATTACAATGACAACAACAATTTTTAGTTAAGAGTAGTAAAGATTACTATCGATTAACAGTAAATGATCACTTTAAATTAAAAGCTACCATATGCGAGGACAATCTCACTACGATCGGTTGATTAATTCGCTTAGAACTCTGGAACAATCCTATGCGATCTCACCGCTAACGCTTAAGTCGCTGCGGAATTTACTATAGCAATCGATATTGTGTTACTACGAAATAGTTTTGGATACGGCAGTCGAGTTATAACTGATATAAAGTCGGGCGATCGCGGAGGCCCGTCATAATCACCATTTTTCGAAATTAGGCAATCGAGGAACACAGGACGCAATAAAGCGATAGTGACAATAAAGCGATAGTCTTGTTGGAACCAAAAGTTATCCATGCCGTTAACAGTCAGAATTCACATAACAAAACCACTTTTTCATAGTCCGATAACGCTTTCCACTGATGGTTACGGTGGTTTCAGAGTCCAATCATCCTTTCTGCACAAATTCCAGACCAAACACTCACGCGTTGGTTGTGGAGATATTGTTGTCACATAGGTTAAAAAATTGTATATAATGTGGGATAAATAAAAAGGTTAAATCAACTTTATGGACATAGCTCGGAGTTTTCACAAATTGTATCCACATGTAAAACCTTCTATACTAAGGCAAAGTAATAAAAAATACCCAATAACATACTGAATTAAAAAATATAATAATAATCGCCTAAATAACCAGTACATAAGTTTCAGTCGGGTGAACCGACTTAATCATACCCTCACGCTAAGTAATCCATTGCTTGGGAGTTTTGTTACAAAATGTCCATACTCAAAAGTGACCATATTCAATAGCAGATTGACGACATTGCGCTAAATATTGTTGTATACCCAAATTAGTTAGTTTCCCTACCAATATTTATATGCGAGATACAAAAATGGGCATGGCAAGTTGTTGCCAAAATTTTGATCAGTACCAAATTTTATTAAGATCGGTTATGATATATTGGAGATATCGAGTCGGCAAACCCACATTGCCGTCGGTGGTGCAATAGTTAGTGTGCGCGGCTCTTGTACATGAGATCCTGGGTTCGAACCTTGCTCTGACCACCTTCAAAAAAAAAAAACAAATGTCATTCGGCGGCGGTCACCTCGCATAGTGACGGCGACACTATCGAGTATATAGCCATAAAAAAGCTTCTCAAAATACCGTTCGGAATCGGTGTAAAACTGTAGGTCCCATTCAGTGAGTGAAAACTGGAAAGCGCACAGCTCAGTGATTGTGAGAAGTTCTCCCCGGTCCCTTCATGGGATGTAATGGGAAACCTTTTATTTATTTTAAACCCCAAATACGCCCAACTTTTGTATGGGAGGTACGAAACTGGGTGTGGCACAATAGTCAGTTATTAATTACACAGTAGTTTTTAGCAAAATATTGCCTAATAGCGAATTTTATTAAGATCGGTTGAAGTTTACGAGAGTTATCGTGTCGATCAACCAGTCATCCGCCCAACTTTTGTATGGAGGTACCAGGATGGGTGTGGAAAAACAGCTCATTTTCTTTAGGAGAGCTTTAGTTGACTAAATATTGACTAGTACAAACTTTCATAAACATTGGTTCGGTTTTGCGGGACTTCTCGTGCCGAACACCCAGACGAGCAAAACAACTTTTGTATGGGAGGTACCACAATGGGTGTGGCAAAATCACCTTTGTTTTAATTGGTGATTGGCGTTTGATAGCGTGAAGCCTTATACCGACATTTCCAACATGATGGGAGGATATATTTGCAACAAAAGGGACTCCCAATGGGTTCACCAGCTTCTCCCATAGCTGCTGACATCGTTATGGAAAATATGCTGGACTCTTGTATCGAAAAATTAGATATAAAACAAACAATTTTGATAAAATATGTAGACGATTTATTTTGTGTCGTTTCAGAGGGCGAAATAAATACAATTTTGGATGTTTTTAACAATTTCCACTCCAGTATTAAATTTACAATGGAAAAAGTGTCAAATTCAAAACTTCGGTATTTGGACACATTGGTGGTCAGGAGAGGGGAAAATTTTTCAATTAATTGGTATCAGAAACTAACGTCTTCAGGAAGAATAATCAACTTCCACTCGAAACATCAAAAACGTGTGATTATAAATACGGCGAAAAATTTAATAGAACGGGTTTTGACTATAAGAGATGTAGTATTCCACAAGGTCAATAAGGAAAGGATAAGAAGCATTCTCAAGGACAACAACTTCCCGGACCATCTTACCAACAGACTGATAAGGCAATTTGAGGATAAAGGACAATCGAACAGGGTTACTACAGATGAGCCGAAAATTTACAAGTCAATAACGTACATATGTACCTGGAATAACAGATAGGTTGGCGAAGTCAAAAATATTTGACGACAAGAATTATACATTAGCACACAAAACATATAAGACAATAGGCAGAATATTTAGTAAAACAAAGGATAGTTTGGACAAATTTGATATGTGTAATATAGTATATAAAATACCATGTAAAGGAAATGACAACGACGTTTGCAACAAAGTATATGTAGGGACTACAAAAAATAAACTAAAGACACGAAGTGCAGGACACAAATCAGATCAGAAATACAGGCACATTTCTACACAGAAAACAGCATTAACATCCCATTGTGCTAGTTTAAATCATTACCCAAACTTTCAGGATACAGCGGTTTTAAATAAAGAAAACAATTATAAACGTCGTTATATCTTAGAAATGCTACAGATAATTAATACACCAACATTGAAAAGAATTAACTATAAAACAGATACAGATAATGTAGCCCAAATTTACAGACATTTAATTAGTAAAAAGTAGAACCATTTAAGCACAAATTGTTTATCAATCTAATATTTTTCTTTGGGTTAATTTATATGAACTTTTTACGAACATTATTTTTGTTTGTGTAACTTCAGAAAATTTTGAAAAAAGGCGGGAAAATTTATTTGAACATTTTTAAATTGACATAATTTTTTCACAATTGTTATTTTTGTTTTGTTTTAATTGTTAAATATTGTTTATATGTCCTGATGATGCTACACAAAGCAGTAGCGAAATATCGATTAAAATAAATACAACAACAGCAAATCTGACCTCAAGCTCGAAGAATATTGATTATTTATTGAAAAAGAAAAGGTCGAACAACAGAATAGAAATATGATTTTGTGCTAAATGTGTCGATTTGTATGGGAGGTACCAGAAGGGGCGTGGTCAAAGCGCCCATTTTCAATCCCAAACTCAATATTTGCAAATAATAGTCACTGACAAAATTTCATTGTGATCTGTAACGATTTACGGCAGTTATCGTGTTGACCAGCCAGACAGACGGACATGGCTCAAACGTCTTAAAAAGTCCTAAAACGAATTTCGTCCAAAGATACTAAGGGTCTAATATGGCTCCTCTATGTGTAACATTTTTTTACGTATTAAATGATATATACCCCCATCCCTATGGGTGAGGGTATACAAAAGTTATAAAGAATTCAAAACATGTCGCTAATTCTGCGCCACTCTGTACTATACAAAATATTATTCCATAGAAATACTTTATCGCTTTTAGTTTATTTACAGTTTTAGTTCACTTTACACTTTTCGTGTACTTTACACTTTTAGTGTACTTTATACTTTTAGTACTTTTTAGTTTTATATCTATAATAATAGCTATACTATCAAATTTCGATGATAACTACACAAACTACTAACACTTTTAGTGTAGTGTACTTTTAGCACTTGTAGTGTATTTTATCACTTTGTGTATTTTACTACTTTTTGTGTATTTAGAACTTTTTGTGTACTTTTGTAATTTTTTAATGTACACTTTTCGCACTATTTAGCTATAAGAGCCCTTTTATGACACTTTACTTTTAGTGGATTAACTACGGAGTAGCTATCATAAATGAATTAGAACAGCAATGCAGCGTCCACGCACAGTTATGAGCGCTCATTAGTTTGCTACCATTCATATATGGGTGGATCAATAAGTCCGTGACCTTTTGAATGAAACACAGTTTTTTTTGCAAAAAAAAAATTATTTTTCAACATAATCTCCTTTTAGCTGAATACTCTTAGTCCAACATTTCTCCAATTTTTGTATCCCTTCCAAAAAAATTGGATTTTTCGAGGTCCATAAAATATGCATTTGTTTGATCAATAATTTCATCGTTGGAGCTAAATCTCTTCCCACCGAGCCATTTCTTTAAGTTTGGAAATAGCAACTAGTCACTGGGGGCTAAATCCGGAGAATATGGCGGATAAGGTACCAATTCGTAGCCCAATTCAAGAAATGTGGCCATTGAGACTACACACGTGTGCACCCGTGCTTTTATGGTCAATTGAGAGCAAACGCGGCACCCATCTTGCGGACAGTTTTCTGAAACCCAACTGATCATTTAACATCGAAACCACACTGCCATATGAAATATCTATGGCTTCAACAAACTCACGCACTTTTACTCTTCGATCGGCCAACATTCTATCGTGAATGTTTTCGGCATTTTCGGGTGTATTAACGTCAATTGGAACGTTCAGCGTCATTTGTACTTGTGCGACCACAACGAAAGTCAGTAAACCACTTTTTTACGAATGAAATCGATGGTTCAGAGTCCCCATAGTATTTATCAAGCATTTCCTTGGTTTGATTGACGGTTTTTTTTTCGCAAAAGTAATGTTTAATGGGCACTCGAAATTCAATTTTTTCCATTTTTAAAAAAATGCACGAGGTTGTATGTTTTGAACAGCTGTTAAACGCAAAGTACTTGAACGGAACTTGCTCAAAATTTGACAGTTGTCGATTAACAGGTGGTAATTGATGGGAGCAGTGTTGCATTTCATATAACTACGAGAGAAGTTAGAAAAATCACGGACTTATTGAACTAAGGGCAATTTCTTGAATTAAAGATCTGCTGCCGTTTCGTATCATTGTTGTCTGTCACGTTTTTGTTTTCAGCAGCATTCAACAAACTAAGCCACATTTGGGTCACAAAAACATATATTATATAATTTTGGAGCCAAATCGAAACTTTCCGAGCTGTGGGTCTCCAAAGTTCGCATATAAGTAGAATATATTTGCTAATTTTTATTTTTTGACATCGGATCAGATCGATATGTAGCTCGTTACAGTTTCTTTTAAATGGCATATATATCGTAGATACGTTAACCCGTTGCGAGCCGGATGCGGTTTCTTGATTTTTAATCCTACTTAATACTAAATATCTTAAAAGCAGCTCAATATTAAGGTAAATATAGTTAAATATACGATAATAACCATGACTCGAAGCTTTTAATTGTTGCATGTTTCGTTTCAAGTAGGGTTAGAAATGGTCGAATATGGAGCCCCAACTTCAAAAATGTGTTAACTCCGAATTTTATGAATCGAATTGTGATTACGTTGTAGACAGAAAAAACTAAAAATAATAAGGCCTTAAAGGCAGCTGCTGAAATTAAGTCGAATGCAGTAAGCGGTTATCGGCATAATAATAATGTCTACAAGTTTTTTTTGATAACTTTTTTTTTTTGAAAATGCTATAAAAAAAATACCACTGAATATTTTCTCAAATTTCTTTTTTTATTTGAAAGTACAATCCTTCCGGTTAATAATGGAAAATAATTTCAATTAAATGGCTGCCTCGGCTGGCCATGCAGTAGCCTACACGATCGGTCCAATTTTTAAGCACATTATCGATTGTGTGCAGCTGTCTTTCAGCAATGGCTTCACGAATATTGTCCTTTAAAGCGTCAATTGTCTCTGGCTTGTCGGCGTAACACTTATCTTTGAGGGCACCCCACAAATAATAGTCCAACGGTGTCAAATCGCAGCTCCGAGGTGGCCAAACGACATCAGCTCTGCGGCTGATACTGCGATCTTCAAAAACAGGGCGCAAAACATCGAGTGTAGCTTCGGCTGTGTGGCACGTAGCGCCGTCCTGTGCCCCAAATGCGACAATTTTGCTTGTTTACATACCCGCCAAGATCAAAATGAGCTTCATCTGAAAAGATGATTTTTTTGGCAAAATCGGCATCTGCAACATTACCATGATTTTCAAAGTAATGTCGCAATATTTCCCAGCGTTGTTCAAGCGTATACACAACCATATTCGTTCAGCGGAAGGATAAAACTAATTATCTGTCAAATCAGACATGAGCTAAGTGTTACCATTCACGAAATAAGCACTAGTTGAAAAAAAAACGTTAGATGGTGGACCCTTTAGTAGAATTATACACAGTGTTTTTTATGTACCAGGCCTATGTTTTTCTTTAATAAATCTTAAACTGTTTTTATTTTTCAATAATATTTTATTGCAAAAAAATTTTGATTTATAACAATTATGTATATATATCTTTGACATTTGGGAATAAAGTCTTAAGTCAGAAACTGTAGTTTTTCGTAATGTTAAATTGAAAATTATTTATATATGCATTTTTCTGACTTATTGCCTAAAGACCAAATGATTACGATTGGAGGCAGTTGTGCTAGATTTAAGTTATTGATACCAAACGAAAGAGAAAAAAAAATTGAGTTAAACCCAATCAAAAACTCAAAATGCTTTTTTTTTTGACTTAAGACCTTATTCCCAAACGTCAAAGATATAATATCGGCTAATTGGCTGCCTCTGGCCGCTGAGCAAATGTGTGTTCTTTTAATCATGTTTTGCATGACATTTTGGCATATGACGGGTGTTATTGCTCTAATTATTTCAATAATTTTGTTCTTTAACATCCGAATTGTTTTCTACCATACGTAGTACGTTGCGATTTCGGCCAGACATCACTTTATCTCCAAGCGTAAACAAAGTTTCAAAATTCTTTACAATACGCTGAATGGTTGACTTGATCAGTCAAAATCCCGCAAAATTCTTCGCGTTTATACAATTGAACGATTACTTCGATAAAATATTGTAATTACTTCAATTCGTTGTTGGTCCGCTAGATGTTCCCTAATAAATTGAAAATTCCATAATAAATAAATAAACTGACAAATCTTAACCAAACAGAAATGGCGGTCAAAACACTTCGGGCTGGAACATAAAAAACACCCTGTATGAATGAAAACTACTTGAGAAATAACAGTATGCGTATTCGATTTGTTTTTATGAAGTATACCCATTATACGCTATCATTATTTGTTTATTTATATGTATACATGCTGAAAAAAATGGCACCTGTAACATTACGCAGCAACCATGTTTATTTCAGGTGTTGAAGATCTGCTGCTTTTTTGTTTCTTTGTTGTGTGTCACGTTTTTATTTTCAGTAGATTTCAACAAACAAATCCAGATGTTGGTCCAACACCATACATTATAACATACTAATCATTGTCTCTCCAACATGTAATATTGAATAGCAAACACAATGTGCTTTGACACAAGTATACTATATTTGTGTCATGCTACAAACACTTTATATTTGCATTCAAACAGCAAAAAAAATTCAGATTTATTTATATTATTGCAATGCAAATAAGATGTAGCACTATTAAATCCACAGAGTACATTAGAATAGAGTATTTTATTCTCTCATGTGACGTTTCATTTCACACTCGTCGTTGTAGGTTTGTGCATATGAGAGATATTCGACGAAAATTATCTTCCACCAGGTGGAGTTACAAGAACTGCTTGCTTAATATTTACATTTCGTTGTGATATAGAATTCAGAAATTTAAATGTATTTTGATGTATTTTGTTGACTTTTATCGTTGGTATACATTTATATTGTATTTAACACAACTATTTTGCCACACAAACACGAAATGCCGTTGATGTTATTTTGTTGGACGTTTTATTCTAATGCCTCTATCTGGTATTATTGAACTCAGGCTTTCCATCATCCAATGTTTACTTGCAACCGTACCTGTAAAGCCAAAATTATTGAGATAATAAAATACTCTATTCTAATTTACTCTATGACTAAATCGCTAATATGCCGACGTACATAACATATTGGCAAAATTGGCAATAAATACTTTCTCAGTTTTCGTATCTCTCATTACGTTCTCATTCATTGCAAAAAAAATAATATATCTTTATTAAGAGATGTTAAAGTCATCATCAGGTTGGTACATAAATAACTTCAAGCTAGATTGATAGGATGTGTCATAATGTAATATAATTACAATGTGTAACATAAACTGTATTTACACGAATATTATTAACATATGTATGTTATCATACAACATCTTCTTTTCGTTAAATATTAATTTAATTTAAGTTTTTGAATTACATAAGTTAGTTAAATTAACAATAATTTTTTTTTAATCAAATTCTATATAATTTTCATATCTTGACGGAGGAACTATTTTTCTATCTGTTCTAGTTACATAATTACCAGTGCCTCGAGGAATTGCATTTTCAGTTACATTTTCAATCAATTTCTGTCACTGCTTAAATTGCTGGAAATTTCCAGACACTCAATGCAAGTATGACCTAGAAATCATTTATGATTACGGAAACGAATTTCTGCTTGTCAGACATCAACTTTTCTCCAACACAATATACTCTGCTATATTTTTGAACCACTACTGTACCTATCAGTATACACTGGTAAACTTAGACTAACTTTTTTGTTGTAATACCTCTTTTTACTTAACGCTTTATTAGTTGTGATCGCTTTGATCGGTTGATTGGCTTAGTAAGTCATGGTTTCTTAGATCAGACCACCAAACCCAATAGAACTCTTAAGGAATTTTTAATTGCATGAACATTTTCTAGCACTCAATGAATGATATGAACTTATGTGGATGGATGGTCAGTCAGGTGCATAAATATTATGGCAAACATTTTTGGTATTTTGAGAATGAATTCAATACAATTTGCCATGCATTTCACGTTCGCAAGCCGGAATCATTGAAATCGATTAACTTTAAACTAGTGTATGTGTGTGTGTGTTTGAAATACACTAGAAGAATTTTTATTTTAAACTAAATAAACGAGTTTTAAACTTATTTGTTTTTCCACAGGTATAATACATTTTTATTTAGTTTATTATAACAAATGTTTATAACGTTGTGTGTTTATATTTTCTGTTTATTAAAATTGAAATGTCAAATCAATTGGAATGTGTTCTGGGGCTCAGAAATTCAACACTATTTCAAAAATTTTAATTTTAGAATGTTTCGAGTTATGGCATTAATTTTTAAAGATTTGACTATGTCTTTCAGCAGGACAACAATGAAATCGATTTGATAATTTACCTTGTATATTAAAGGCATTTAATTTATTGCGTTAAACCAGCGTTTTATTTGTATTTAAAAATAGCATCATCTGATGAAACCATAGTTGTTCCGCGGGGCGAATAAACTAGCGTAGTCATATGCAGCAGTCACGTGCCTCATCCATTGCACCACTGATAATCATCGCCAATTAATAGTGTGACACATTGCCGTCCGTTTTTCTAGGGCGTCGACTAAACTAAATATTTTTCAAAAATAAAAAACATTTTTAATTCAATGTCATGTAAAACCCATAAACAATTGCACAATTTCTGTTTGTTTGCACTCTGACAAAATTAAATACAACAAATAGAAATTTGTTTAATTTCTTCAAAATTTACTGAAGTTCATATCATTGGATTTTATAGTGGCTACACTGCCTGACAATCATGACAATCTCTAAGTAAATACGTAAAGCTTCCCGAAAAATGTAAATAGCGACATTTAGACGCCGCCTCGCATCTCACACATCTATAGATACATGACTTTCTGTCTTAACATTTTCCAGAAAAGTCACATTACTCAGGAGAGTAGCGGAGAAAAATATTTTGTTTTCGTATTTAATCTAAAACAGTGCACACGAATCCAGATCAGTGATGGAATTACACAATTTCTGAATTGTACCATAAACACCAAGAAATGGTACCAAACGTAGGCCTATTGTACCAAATTATTTAGTCCGTAAAATTTAGTTTGCTTTTAAGGAAAACTTTATTTTATTGTTTGAACTACTGATGACTAACAGTTTACCTTCGTTTTGTTTACACAAAATGTTTAACCATAAAACCCTTTTACCTCATGCTGGAGAGTGAGGATTAGTAATATTCCCTAAACGATTTTAAATATACAAGGTGGCGCAAAAGTAAACTTCCGTTGTTTTTTTGGCTATAATTTAAAAAAAAAATGAAAAACTTTGATTCTTCTTGTGGATTATTTTTATTTGGTCTTTTAATTTTTTTTACATCAAGTCGAGAATATGATGTCATGTAAAGGGCCGCCGCCACAGTTGATTGTCATTTGAGCCCTTTTTTATGGCATTTTCCATCACTTTGGCCAAAACTTCCGGCGATATGTCCTCACATTCTTGACGGATATTGTATTTAAGAGCTGCAAGAGTCTGAGGCTTGTTGACATAAACCCGCGACTTCAAAAAGCCCCACAAAAAGAAGTCTGGAGCGGTCAAATCAGGCGATCTTGCTGGCCAGTGCAAATTGCCAAAACGGGAGATTAGGCGCCCGGGAAATGCATCCTTCAGCATATCGGTTGTGGCACGTGCAGTGTGTGCCGTTGCACCGTCCTGTTGGAACCACATGTTTTCCAATCCCAATTCATCAAGTTGCGGCAAATAGAACTCGTTGATCATTGCTCTGTAGCGCTCACCATTCACAGTAACCGTTTGGCCCGCGACGTCTTCGAAGAAAAAAGGTCCGATGACTCCTCCAGCGAAAACAGCACACCATACAGTGACTTTGAGCGGGTGTAATGGCTCTTCGTGGGTTACACACGGATTTTCAGTGCCCCAGAAGCGTAAATTTTGCTTATTTACGTACCCGCTAAGATGGAAATGGGCCTCATCACTCATGATTATTTTTGATGAAAAATCATCTTTCTCTTTGTGGTGATTAAGGATGGCTTGAGCGTATGTTAGACGCGATTGGCGGTCAGCAGCTAACAGCTGATGCACCGTCTGGACTTTGTACGGAAACATCTTCAAATCTTGTACCAAAATTCGCTGTAAAGACCGGCGTGGCACGTCGTCTGGTCGATGTCGACGGCACATCCATGACATCCTCGGCAACAGCAGCAATATTCTCTGCAGAACGGCTACTCCGGGGTCTGCCACGCCTGGCAGCATCTCGTGTTGTGCCAGTCTCTTCGAGGCGAGCGGCTAAATGTCGCAGTGTTTCACCAGTTGGCGTTGGACGGCCAGGAAATCTGCGACGAAATTCACGTTGTGCCAAAGTCACCGACCGATTATTGGTCAAATAAATAGTCAGCAATATTCCGCGTTCTGGAGCAGTGTAGCGTAACATTGTTTATTAACGTGTATTTCGCATGTGTTTACTACACAAATGCCAAAACAGAACTGACATTAGGGGCCAATCGCGAAATTTATAGCATTTTCTGATAGGAGGATTACTTTTGAGCCACCTCGTATTAAAACAAAATAGTTAAATGCATGTTTGGTGGTAGAAATCTCTAAACTATTATTCAAAGTAAAGGTGCACACACAACGGAGCGTTCGTTTTTTCGTTGACGCCAACATAAGTCAAGTGTATAGAAATGAATGCCACAAAGGAAAACAAAACAATTGGTAAAAAGGTAATTGCAGAAAATCTGAAATACAGAATTTAATAATGCACCAGAGGAGCAAGAATTCGAATAATTTAAACTTTCGGAAGAGGAACAAAAAAATGTGCTACATACAGCGTTATTATATTAACAGATTAATCTGTTTTTCATAGATTTTTTAACCGTTAAACAGATTTCTAGTTTTTTTCAAGTAAAAACAGATTTTGTAAAATGTTATCGCAATGCGGTTTTTGATAATGTATATAGCGTAAAAATTATAAAACAATCAAGAAATGACGTGAAAGAGAAAAGTTTGAGTGAACGTATCGTATCGATATAAAGACAGTAACCTCTCGCACGGACCCAAGTATGCATTGCCAAATACAATGACAACATTTCCTCTATTCAAATGCATCGTCGAAGGGGAAGAGTGAATACAGACAATTTGTAACAAAGAAGAGCTGGAGATTTCAAGAACGAAGTTCGTTGGTTTGATCGATGATCACCTCTACAATGCAAAATTGGACATAAGGGATAAGATTTATTTAGGTACAATGGGTCGCACAATACAATTTTTGGGGGAAAATAATGATATTCTTATCATGAGCGCTGACAGAGGGGGAAGACAGTTGCGATATCAAAGGACGAATATAAGATGAAGATGGGAAGATGAAGATTATTCTGGGTGATATATGCACATATAGACGACTGAAGAGAGATCCGACGTCAAGTGTACAGGAGAAAAATAACAAACTGGTGGATAAATTATGCGTAGCTAAATAACTCCCACATGACATAACTTCCACCAAAAAAATGAAAGAAGTCCCAAAAAATTTCCATACAAAAGTGGGAGTTATTTCATATTTTTCCTGGTGGGAGTTATTTCATTATGAATGTTATGACAATGAAATAACTCCCAAAAAAATTACCGTTTTTACAAGGCCCATATAACAAGTGTTGTAGGAGAAGTCTTGGGACTTATTTCACTTTGTTTTTGGGAGTTTTTTCATTTTTTGTGGGACTTATTTCATTTTTTCGTTATTGGAAGTTATTTAATTTTTGGTGGGAATTATTTCGTTGGGAGTTATTTCATGGGAGTTATTTCATGGGGAGTTATTTCGCTACGCCGATAAATTATTCAGCGAAAACTTAATTGACGCGCCCACGAGGCGCATTATTATTGACATTAAGGACCATAGAGGAAAAATGGAGTAAAAATGCGGATTACACGTCTATACCACGGTACCGTGAAATAACTCCCAAATGAAATAAATCCCAAAAAAAAGTGAAATAAGTCCCAACAAAAAATTAACAAAATTCCATATAAATTGGGAATAATATCATTATGAAATAAATCCCAAAGCGTTAGGACTTATGTCATAATTTCTAATTGGGAGTTATTTCATAATGAAATAACTTCTAAGTTGTATAACTCCCAACAAAATTATGTTGGGATTTATTTAATTTTTTTAACTAATTGGAATTTATTGCATTCCTGTTGGAATTTATTTCGCCGGAAGGGGGGGGGGGGGGCGGAGACGCGACGCGGCGCGGCGCGGGTCCGGCGGCTAGATCGTAGCCGCGGAATCGCGCGCCGCGCTTCAGCCGAGCTTCTTTTCTGTATCAAATTATGTATAATATACATAAATTTATACCTATAATTATTATTACGATTATGTATATGCTTACATATAATTATGAAATAAAAAGCGTTGTGTAAAAGGAAACCAAAAAAAAATTGGGAGTTAATTCATTTTTGTTGGGACTTATTTCATTGGGATTTAATTCATTTTTATTGGGTTTTATTTTTACATTTTGAAATATGCCCCAAAAATTGGGACTTATTTCATTTTTGCCTTTGGGAGTTATTTCATTTTTTTCAGTTGGGCGTTATTTCATTTTTCAGGGGACTTATTTCATTGGGAGTTATTTCATTGGGACTTATTTCATTTGGGAGTTATTGCACGGTACCCTATACCACAGGGTATTTTTATGGAATTACTGTCGTTTTGTAATAAGGATACACGTTATTTTAAATATGAGGACAAATTTTATGAATAGAGAATTAGCATGCCTATGGGTTTTCCAGCGTCACCGATAATGGCGGACTTTATAACGAAAGGATTACTTGACACGACGCTCAATACATTAGCGAGCAGATCGAAAATTAGAACTAAATATGTGGACGATATATTTATAATCATTGGGAAATTCTTTCAATCGACAACTTCAGTTTATAGTTGAAGAGGAAAGGGGCCAACAATTTTCATACGTTGATTGCATAGTTATAAGAGAAGATGGAAATTTAAAAGTTGACTGGTATCAAAAGCCTACAGCGTCAGGACGACTAATAAATTATTATTCTAAGCATCCTAGAGAGACAATAATTAATACGGCCAAGAATTTCGTTACCAGAGTGGTGAAAATAAGCGACGTGGAATTTCATGGAGAAAATAAGGAGAAGGTACGTAACGATTTTACAAATGAACAGTTTTCCCCTCAACACGATTGGCGACTTGCTAATGCGAACAGATTTGAAACCACTAACACCAAAGGATAAGACGTGACTGGAGAAGATATATAAATCCATAAAGTATGTGCCAGGACTCTCGGAAAGATTCAAGCATTCAAACATTTATGAGAGGGAGAAATACCATTTAGCTCCAAAGTCTAACTTTACCCTAAATCGCCATTTTAGTAGGACTAAATCGGGAATCGATACGGATGACAAGCCAAATGTGGTGTACGAAATCAAGTGGTACGGAGGCAAATCCGACATATGCCAGAAGGTATATGTTGGTACTACGATGAATTAACTGAAGACGAGAATTTCATCACAAATTGCCTTTAGAGCAAAAGACAACACTCGCAGCCCACTGTACGTTAACTGGGCACAGGCCAAACTTTGACGAAGTGAAAATTCTAACTGAAGAGAAGATTTATTCACGACGTCTCTTTCAGGAAATGCGTTCCATCTGAGACTCAACTACAAGCGCGATACGGACCAATGTGCACAAGTTTACACACATACAATTGACAAATTTAGGCGGAAAAATCAAATTAGTTGACAAAAGCTTGCTAGTCAAGACTAGTAGTATACTTTTTGTTACCTCACAATGTAATTATATGCATAAATACTATTGTCATTTTCTACTCAATAATCTCTACCAGACAATATTCTACATGAAAGAAAAATTTAGTGTTTACTGTTTTC
The DNA here is from genome assembly GCA_963931995.1 of Phaonia tiefii. NCBI lineage: Eukaryota > Metazoa > Arthropoda > Insecta > Diptera > Muscidae > Phaonia > Phaonia tiefii. The sequence continues at coordinate 213,625,192 of OZ008370.1, read as the reverse complement.
ACTAATGTTTTATCTTTGTGTTTTTCTTATATTAAATCCTTGAAAACGTTGATCCTTTTCAAGGATCTAATATAAGAAAAACACAAAGATAAAACATTAGTGAAAACAGTAAACACTAAATTTTTCTTTCAAGTACAATATTGTCTGTTGATCGAAATATTGGAAACTAAATAAATTGTGATAAAAGGAAATTTATACAACTTCATTTTCTTTTTCTATACCTATGACCTCAAGCCTATACTAAAATTGAAAGTCATAATAATAGCAAAGGTCAACTTTACTTTAATATTGCGTAAAAACAGATTTTTTTCAGGAAAAAATATTTTTTTTCAAAAATTTACAGATTTTTTTGAAAAAAATATAATAACATTGGCTACATATCAGGGAATAGATCTCCTCGTTAGGGTGGAGGAGAAAAAGTCATACCCGGAAAGAAATGTAGTTTAGAATCCTCAATCTAGGGAAAATAAGGGAAACAAAGTTTAAAAAATTTTTGAGGTTGCGCCACTCCCTTGAAATTTGGAAATTTTCGCTAATTTTGCATTGATTTCAAGAAAAATCTACGAATCAACTTATTCGAAAATAGATTTTAAAGTTTCTGGTCAATAAATGTTCACAATTTTGCTACCACTAAGACCCGCTAATGGAGAAATTTAAAAGAAGTTGAAGTTTGAAATTTCGATTCCTAGTACATTTTCGAACAAAAATATTTTTTTTTGGGCAATATGGGCTTAAAAGGACGTTTCACGATGAACATATATAGAAAAAAATATTTGCAGATTTTTTTTACGACGTCGTTTTGAAATCTTTACCATACATATTTTGTCTTCCACATTTTGATGTATTGTACATAAATATTCCATCAACTACACGGTGAAAAAAAAAAACGGACACTGTAACATTCTCGCAAACATATTCTGCATGAAACATGTATATATTTGGAACACACTTCGAACATTTATAGTCCCAAAATCACGTGCATTTAAATGCAAGCATTAGCATGTTTACTGACAAATATGTATGTTTTTACGTGGAAACTCATTCTTGCTTCATCCCAAACATCCATATACTTACGTGGAAGTATTCGCGGGTTTCACACAAACCCCCACATAATTAATTTTATCATTATAAATCCAAATTTTTAAATAATTAATACAAAAATGTAAAAGATTTAAAATGACCCTTGCTACATTTGCTTGCATTGAATGCATTATTTATTTATTTTTTTCATGAAATGAGAATCTGCTGCTCTTTTGCTTTTCCTTTATTTGTTGTCTCTCACGTTTTTGGTTTCAGAAGGTTTCAACTATGCCTTGGTTATCACTATGCGTTGATACAATACACAAACAATATATTTATATACAAATGTAGATCATGTAAGCCAAGCGTGGATTAATTATTTATTACTTATATACTAATTTCACAAATAGTCCACTGTTCCGATTTTCTCAGTAAAGGCTCAGACTGCCACTTTGGTAGCACACAATCATATTTACGAAACACATACACAAAATTCAAGCAATTCTCTAAAACACCGCAGTAACTTCTCTAACTTTCTCTGCGCCCAATGATATCTATATCATCAGCATACGCGAGCAGCATGTGACTTTTGCTTTTTATTTTTGACTGCAGCTTTTCTCATAACAATCTCTATTAAGATGTTAAAGAGATCGCACGATAGGGTATCGCCTTGTCTGAGGCCTCGCTTAGTTTCGAAAGGTTCGGTAAGATCCTTACCGACTTTCAGTGCGGATTTGGTGTTCGTCAAGGTCATCTTCAAAGTCGTATTAGTTTTGTAGGAATACCCAGCTGAGACATTGCTTCGTAGAGTCTCTCTTATATCGGGCTATCGAAGGCCGCCTTATAATCGATAAATAGATGATAGGTGACGATTTTTTTTTCGCAGGTCTTCTCTAGAATTTGGCGTACCGTGAAAATCTGGTCAGTTGTCGATTTCCCAAGCCTAAAGCCACACTGGTATGGTTCAATCACGTCAGCGATAATTGGTCTTAGTCATTCGGAGACTCGGGTCACCTCTTTTCTAAATATGGGACATAGTACACTGAGGCTCCAATCGCAAGGCATGCATTCATTTAATCAAATTTTGCTAATGAGCTGATGCATGCACCTTATCAGCTCATCACCGCCAGCCTTAAATAGCACCGGCGGTACTCCATCGGCTCCTGCAGCTTTGTTGTTCTTATGCCGGGCAATAGCCGTTCTGAACTCGTCTTGGTTAGGAGGGGGTAATCGACGCCATCGAACAAATTGTGATCGATTGTCTCGTCATTGAATATCTCAGATACCAATAGCGCAGAGAAATTATCTCTCCATATTCCCAACATACTCTGCACATCTGCGATGAGTTTTCCGTCCTTGTCTTTGCAGAAGGGTGGACTAATGTCCATTAGTTCCGTTTTTGACTTTTTGGTAGAATTTTGGGGGTCCGTTCTTCCTTCTGTATGTCTCAATTTTCTCACTCTCGCGCTTTCTCCACTGCCGTTTCTTACGCCTAAAGAGACGGTTTACCTCCTTTCTTTTCTCCCTATACCGCTCAGTTGCAGCTCGCGTTGCAATTGACTGAAGCATTGCCATGCGTGCAGCGTTCTTTTCATCTTTGTCAATGCGACACTCTTCATCGTACAATGATTTGCTGCGAAGCGGTTTTTCAAACCCCAGGAAGGTTGTTGAGGCAGTTTTTATAGGATTAGGTTTCCACTGCGCTTCAGGATTATCACCGGGAGGATTTTGTGCCAAAAGTTACGAGAGCTTCCTTGAGTAGGCTTTGGCTACCTCTGGTAATTGCAGATTTCCTATGTCTAGCTTTCTCTGCGTCTGATTTCGTACGATCTTCGCTCTTCCTTATCGTGTGCGAACCTTCCCTGCTACCAGGTAGTGATTAGAATCGATGTTAGCTCCTCTGATCACTCGTACTTCCATTACACTGGATGAGTGCCTTTCAGCAATTACCACGTGTTCAATTTGGTTCTTCGTTCTTTGATCAGGGGATACCCAAGTAGTCTTGTGGATGTCTTTATGCGGGAATCTTGTACCACTAATGAACATGTTTTTTGCCGCGGCAAAGTCAATCAGTCTCATACCGTTTTCGGTATCACAAACCATTTAACCGGCCGAGCCTTTGTTTATTCTTTTTCACTGATCCGATGAAACATTGACGACTGAATACATGAAATTAAAACTCAATACATCAGCCAAAATAAGAATCACTGAATAATGCAAAAATACAGATCCACACTTACAAGATAGACACTCTCGTTGTCCCTCTTTTATTCTCTTGCTCTCGAGACAGAATAAGCAGTGCAACAAACACAACTGTATTTGTATCACAAACAAGATATATTTGGGCCGCAATCCCATATATTGTAGCATATTAATCACTGTGTCTCAAACACGTTACATTGAATAGCAAACACAATGTGTTTGGACACAAGTATACTACATTTGCTACAAGCTACAAACACATGTTATATTTGCATCCAACCAACAAAAAAGACAGATTTTTCAGCGTGTGGCAATCGAAGAGGTTACCCTTTGGCTGGGGCAAAACCTCATCACCGCCTCATATCTACTCTGACAGTCAGGCTGCTATAAAACCTCCCTATTCCTGACTTAAATAACTGACCACAACTGCCGTGGATCTCTAAATGAGATGGGCAAGCAGTTCGATATTCGATAATCACGGGGATATTGGATAAACATTTCAGAGAACCACAGACAAGATGAGTTGGCAAGATTATGGACTACTTTTCCTGTTTCACGGAATATGGAGCACGTGGGTATGTCCCTTTCAGCATGTAAGCTCACACTCAAAAAACAAATAGGTTGAGAATATAGAAGTTTTCACAACCGCACTAGATATCATCACAGCCGAATCAGAGGTTGTCTCCACCGAATTAGAGGTGGTCACAACCTCATTAGACGTTGACACAAGCTCATTAGAGGTTGACACAACCTCATTAGAGGTTAACACAGTCTCATTAGAGGTTGACACAGCCTCATTAGAAGTTGTCGCAACATCATTAGAGGTTGTCGCAAACTCATTAGAAGTTGTCGCAACCTCATTTGAGGTTGTTGCAACATCATTAGATGACATCATGTTGCAACATCATCATTAGACATCATTAATGAGGTTGCGATAACCTCAAATGAGGTTACGACAACCTCATTAGAGGTTTTAAATACATAAAGTTATGTTGTTGTAACCCAATGGAAAATTAATTCGACAGAGCTTATGAGAAATTCGTTTACAGCAACCGTATTGACGTCAAATTCGGTCGTTGCAACCGAATTAGGGCTGAGTTCGGTTATTGCTACCGAATTGATACCAAATTTGATAGTTTCAACCGAATTGAAGACAAATTCAGTTGTTGCAACATTTGGTTACTCCAACCGAATCTGGTACAATTTCGGTTATTGCATTCCATTTTAATTCCAAATTCGGTTGTTCCAACCGACATTTTGAAAATTTTAATTAACACAACGAATATAATTGAAGATTCAGTTGTCACAACCGAATCAATTATGGAACGATGTTGCTTCTACCAAATTTCAGTTCTTGGGACCAAATTCGGTCGTGACAACCTCAATTCGGTTGTGGCAACCGCAATTTGGTGGCACCAGCCGAATAAACAGTTGCCACAACCTCTTTTCAAACAATTAGTTCTCTGGGTACATACAAAAAACTGAAACTCTCAGACATGCGATTGATAGATGGTCTCGTAGCACGTATTGCAGGATTACCAGGCAACTATGGCCAAATTATGCCCTAAATATTACGCTAAACCGGGTATCTATTCCCCGAATGGATATGTATATGCTGGTAGCTGTATTCACTGGACACTATTTAATAGGCAGACACACGTTTAGACTTGGAATCTCAGCTCATGATTACTACAGAAGCTGTGGCGATAAAGAGGAGGAAGAGAGCGTTGAACATTTCATATGCAACTGCCTGGCGTTTTGTATAAGTAGTAGGAAATATATAGGATCTAACTTCATGTTGAATTTGGCTGACATTGGGGAAATTATACTGAATGATCTTCGAACCTTTGTGGAGAGTACTACTTGGTTCACCAGAGACCAGTGTAGGTATCTTCTTCTGCCACATCCAGGAATATGGGGATGAGGTATCCTATGACTTGAACGCCCCACAACCATACCGGGTCAATTTACTGGTTCTACGATGGGGACGGAATACGAGGTCCCATGGTATTTCAACGGTTCTCATTGGACTAAGTGTGTCAATAGCGACAGGCACTTCTTCCTCAAATAACCAAGCCTAGGCACCACAATTAAGCTCTTGTGAAGGACGTTTGTGTTGTTAATATTTATAACAAGTGTTTAACGATATTTTGAAAAATATTTCTGACCAACAGTCTGAATAAAACTCAATAATACACAGGCTCCATAAAAGTTGTTAAACAAAAGCATTTTATTTATTTTTTTTACAAATTTTAATCTACGAAACAATCATTACAATTTTATGGATTGTTAAAAATATATAATCTTTTGGTTTTAATTGTGCCCCAGACTGATATGTACTAAAACTTGTACCAAAAGTGGTATCACATTGCACCGCATTTCCCACCTCTGATCCAGATTTAGTTTAAAAAAAATTATTAGTTGTTCTTTTATGGATTATCAAAATGTCACACAATGTTATGGCAACAAACTAATCATAAGTCTTAGATAAATACAAGTTAAAATTAAATATGATTAATATTAAGAACAAAATACTAAATGTTAATTAAACAAAAGAATACAATTTAGTGCGAGGAATGTGATAAAATCTGTACACGCACGAGTGTGGCAAAAGATCAGCAACTAAAGATCAGATATAGTTAGACGCTAGCGATGATTTAGGTGAATAATACCAAGGTCCTGAAGGTGTTGTTTGTATAATAGAGGAACATATAGAGATGTAGTGTATAAATAATAGCAGGCCTAAAACTGTATTGCATTATTCAGCACGTAATCGTAATTTTACAACCGAAGCCTTCCCCTCGTACATTTTGAGTTCAATAAACTGGCAATAAACTGGTTGTCCTAATACAAAAAAACATTTGCAAACTATCACTAATTGACATATTCCTACGGAATTTGTACTTTGATGATTATCGCACTCCTGGGGTGATTATCGCACTAGTGATCATCCTTCAGAGATCTGCGACAGTCCTGAACGACTGATTTCACGGACCTGATTGCCGCCTGAGCATCCACCATCCAACTGATCACTTTCCTAATTGCCAACATTTCCACCAGTTAAACGCTACAATGGTCAGGTAGCCTACATAAAAGAGACATTTGCGTAGACAGAACTGAATAGACATCATACACAGAGAAGAGATGAGTTGTCACAACGAAATTTACAGCCAACTAAAATTTAGCGGTTCCTTGGACTATCACATTATTCAGTTGTGATGACCAATAATTGTGTTCCGTATCTCAAAATGTTGTGCATTTCAATTGATTTGTAATTCAATTTTGGTTGCAAGAACTGAAATATTTAGTTGAAGCCACATCAACAAGCAATAAATGTGATCTGTCAATCAATTTGTTGGATCAATGATAAATGTAAAAACTAATTTGGTTGTACCAAATAATATATTGTTCTGATCAACTAATTACTTGAATATAATGGCTGTCAAAACTATATATTTGTTGATGTCATAACCCATTATGAATTTTATAAAATTGAGATCTAAAAAAATAAAAATAAATAATTTTTTATTAAAATTTTTTATTTTTTATTTGAATAGAAATAAAATTATTATTATTTGTAACCAGGGTTCGAATTTCCTGTTTAGTGGGTTACCCTACCAGTATCTTTGCTGTAGGCAAGGGATAGCGATCGTTTACACATTACCCACGGGGTATTCGGAAAATAGTAGGTAGCTTCCAACGACAATGGGCAATTACCCATCACGATTGCCCATTACCCACAGGGTAATGGGGAAACTAATAAGAATATATGGCAAATTAGATATTCCTGCAACGGAGCATCAAATCGAGAAAGTAACAAATTTTTTACGGAATCTAAGGGTTTTCCATAAAGTAGTCCAATTAAAGTAGTATGGATTTTTTTCAAAAATCGCCAAAATAAGAAAATCGTCAAAAAATGGATATAACGGAAACGGTGCGCCCAATCGAAAAATTAATGTTTTTACCTCCACAAGAGGCTGGAACCAATGGACGTCTTTAATACAGCATCACTTCTTTTTTCAAAAAATCGGTCAAACTACAATTTTTTGAATAAAAAATCGTTAACACTCGCTATAACTCGGAACGGTGCGTCCCACACTGCTCCGTTTCATGGACAAAAATCAGAAATCTGACATGGTTGGAATTGAATTTTCTTGGTATCGTTTTAAAGGTACACACAGAGAAGAGATTCCTTGTCACAACTATATTTACAGCCAACTAAAATTTATCGGTTCATTGGACTATCACATTATTCAGTTGTGATTACCAATAATTGTGTTCAGTATCACAAAATGTTGTGCATATCAATTGATTTGTAATTCAGTTTTGGTTGCAAGAACTGAAATATTGAGTTGAAGCCACAGCAACAAGAATCAAATGTGATCTGTCAATCGACTTATAGTTCTAGCAATCAAATTATCCTGTAGTGGTGAATATTATATTAGTTGGATGAACGAAAAATGTAAAAACTAATTCGGTTGTACCAAATAATATATTGCTATGCTCAACTAATTATGTAGTTGAATTTGATGGCTGTTACAACCATTTGGTGATGCTTTAACCCCTTATGAATTTTATAGGAAAAAAGTAAAAAAAATAACTTTTTATTAAATTGTGTATTTTATATTTAAATATAAAGAAAATTATTATTATTTATAATCAAGGCGAAATATGCCCATTTTTTTTTATCGAAAATATGAAAAAATTTCTATATATCTCGAAAAAGGAGCGTCCAATCGAAAAACAAATACAGACAATCTTTCTAAATTTTTCATATTTTCGATCAAAAATGGGGATGGGTCACCTTGGGTATCATATGTATGTTTAAGTTAATTTGTGTCATCCACAATAATGGTTCCTTCAGCCAAGTGTCCACAATTGTCTGCATGGGTTTGTGAAGGCGTCAGTAATGGCGTCATATTTAACTAATATGATTAAAAGTCTCACTTCACCTCAATTTATGATAATATGTATTCTTCGCTGGCTGATATCTACTTATAAGTATACACTTTATTGTTTTTTCACAACTTCGTTTATCACTTTCAGTTTAAACAAGTAAAAGTGTTAAATTCGGCTGTGCCGAATCTTTGATACCCTCCACCTTAGTGTTAACCAGCACAATATTAAATTTTAAAAAGGACCTTTTTTAAGAAAATGTACTTTTTTAAAAAAAATAAAAATAAGTTAGTTGTTCACAAATGCAATTACTTGTTCACAAATGCTCACAAATGCAGGATGCTCACAAATGCTCACAATGCTCACAAATGCATTGCTCACAATGCTCACATTGAAAATGTACTTAAGAATATGTACTTTGAAATGTACTTTGAAATGTACTTTGAAATGTTCTTAATGTACTTAATGTACTTTGAAATGTTCTTAATGTACTTAATGTACTTGTACTTTCATTTCTTAAGTACGTAAGAAGAAACGTACTTAAGAAGAAATGTACTTAAGAAATGTACTTAAAAATAAATGTACTTAAGAAATATACTTAAGAAAGAAATCTACTTAAGAAATGTACTTAAGAAATGTACTTAAGAAATGTACTTAATGAAATGTACTTAAGAAATGTACTTAATGTACTTAATGTACTGAATGTACTTTGAAATGTACTTTGAAATGTACTTAAGAAATGTACTTGTTTTTAAGAAAATTTACTTTTTTAAAAACAATAAAAATAAGTTACTTGTTCACAAGTAAAATAAAAAAGCTTTTTTTAAAAATAAAAAAGCATTTTTTGAAGAACTGTTAAAAAAATAAAAAAAAAAAACAAGCTGGGACGAGAATTGAACCAACAACCCCCTCAGACTCCAAAGCGCAGCCCTTTACCCATCAGGCCACAGCGACCATAAGTGAAGTGTGACAAAATTCATATAAATGTATGAACACATGAAATAAATCTAAACATTCTAAAGTACTTACCTATTATAAAGAACAACAAAGATTTTCAACATGGAAATTCACCACACGGCAAAAGGAGTAGTTTAGTATAAAACTACAAAAATTAATGTGAAAATTTTATGAGTTTTTTTACGTTTCCAATCATAAAATTTTTTCCAATGGACCAATTTCGCTGATTTTCAATACCAAACTGCTCAGGAATACGTGGAACATTCTGGCCAAAAACCAAACCGCGTTATCGCCGATTGAAGTCGTGAGAATGTTTTCAACAGACGGACAGACGGACATGGCTATATCGACTCCGGTTGTTAGAAGGATCAAGAATATATTTACTTTATGGGGTCGCAAAGCCTTATTTCTATATGTTACAATCAGAATGACAAACTGATATACTATACCGTCTATCACTTACAGTGGAGGGTATAAAAATTAGTTTTTCTGTAATGTCCTCCTGTAATATTCAAATATACGTAGTTTCTCTTTAACAACAAAGCCTCTTGTGAAAAATCGAATACATAACTTTGTAACAAGTGTGTTTGTAACAGAAACTAAATTATGATTACAGTAACTAATATTTGAACTCGAATTCTAATATTGTACTTTTTATTAGTTGTATCTTCCATTTCAGATGAATGAGGTTTTAGAAATTCCCAAATTGGTTAATACAACTAAAGTTCAGTAGTAGCAACCCAATAAACATTTGTGTTAGAAATCAAGTTGAATTCAACTTGAATTCCAGCCATATTTTCTAATTTCAAGTGTTGAATTATACTTCAATAACACTGTAAAACAATAGCAATCTCCAGTGAAATTAACCATTGAATTCAATTCGAATATTAAAGTTTAATTACAGTTGAATTCAAGTGAAAATAAGTAAGAATTCAAGGAAGGAATTACATTTTAATTCCAGCTTTAAATCAGTATTAATATACTCTAATTCAAGCCGTGTATTTTATTTTCAACCCCCTATTTAGAACGAGCACAGTTGCTTGGAATTGACCATAATTAGAAATACATATATTTAACGCTATAAATTAGGAAGAGCGAGTGGATAATTTGTAAATATAAATTAATTTAAGATATCAAATTTTATAAGTTATGAAACTCTGCATCTGATGGAGCTGCAAATTTGGCCTTTGATTATCTGCAATGATAGAATTAGTATTAATACAATCAGGTCCTCGATATCTAGATATCTACTTACCTATTTTATGGCTCGTCTAGATTGGATTCTGGGCCGCTGAATGGGTTATTGCAGTCCATGTGTAAGTGGTATATAAAGACGAGTTTCGTTTGTTTCTCTTCCACTTAAGCGCTGCAAAATGATTTTTATTTGTTAATTGAAATCAAAATCAACACTTACCATATTCCTTAAATTGACCTTAGAGTCATCGTTTTTGATTTAGTCTATTTTCAGATATATTCGAATATTAAATTACTATTAAATATCCCCATAGCTGACAAATATTATTGATGGCAACTTCAAGTAAAATATTTTCAAAAAACTTCAAACTGTTTTGAAAAGTTTCAATTCAAGCAGTACTCAAACACTTGAATTTTCGGAAATTTGGTGTTTATTGTATTTGATTTTAAGTGGAAATTCAAACAATATTCAAACATTTGAATTTTCGAAATTTTTGTGCTTATTGGGAACTTATATTTAGTAAGACCTATTTGTAATCTATCAATAACATCGACAAATAATTCTGATGTTTGACAATTATGAACTCTAATCAAAATATATTCTTTATCATGGAATTTCCAATGCCTGAATTGATTTCCAACTAAACTTTTCCCTGTGTGTAAAAGCGCAGCTATAAAAAATTTGCAAAGATTTTTTCAAAGAAATAGATTTTTTGTCCTCCAGAGAAAGAAATTAAACAAGGTTATATTTTTTGGATAAGTAAGGAGCGCGGTACAATTTTTTTATTTCGTATAAATCATAAAAAAAATTTAATTGATTTTTAAAACTTTACTTTTCAAGATGAATATTTGAAAAATTCTCATTTTTTGATGGCAAAAAGAAAAAAACATCAAAAATTCGGTGAAATATTTTTTCATGATAAATTAGTTTAAACTTTAATCTATTAGAAAAATGCAAAATCTTCTCCGCTTTGTTCCGCTTCTTTGATATTTAAGCTTTTTAAAAAGTGCTTAAAATTACTTTTTTCCTTGTTAGTCAAATATGGATTATTTTGTAGGAAATTATTTTCACTTTAATTAGTTAATAAATATTTGCAAATATCAAGCGCTTTTGATATCCTCTGTCTCATGAAATATTGACGACTGAAACTGAAACGTAATAAATCAGACAAAATAAGAATCGTTGACTTCTTCAATTTACACGCACATTCAGGAATATTTATGAATCACTGACGGAGAGAATAATGCAATAGACTTACGAGATAGACTGTCTCGTTGTCCCTCATTATTTTTCTTGCTCTCAAGAGAGCATAAAGAGTGCAAGATACTCGGCAAACAAACATAGATATATTTGGTACGCAAACACATATGTTATAACATATTAATCATTGCGTCTCAAACGTGTAATATTGAATAGCAAACAAAATGTGTTTGGACACAAGGATATTATATTTGCGGCAAGCTCCAAACACACGTTATATTTGCATCCAAACAACTAAAAACGGCAAAATTTTCTAGTTTTTAAAAGATGTATGGGAGGTACCAGAATTCGTTATCCGATTTCCTTCAAATTAGGCATAAAATTTTCTGCATTGAAAATCTTATACATGCCAAATTTTAGTTAAAATCTGTTTATCCGATAGGGTGTTACGGCAGTATATATATCTGTCTTACAGATAAAACAGAATGGGTCCCCATCGATCCAACAAATAACGAAAAAAAATTTTTTCAAAGTCATTTTGCGATTTAACAAAATCTTGTTTCGAGTTGTTTCACAAAAAAATTCCAAAAATTAATTTTTATATGAATTGACTAAAGTTGTGTCGTTTTTAATTGGTTTTTTATATACACATTAAATAAAAATATTAATATTATATAAAAAATATATAAAATCGACTTCAAAAAGCATACATTTTTTATTTGATACACAAAAATTATAAGTTGCATGAAGTAAAAAAAATAATACGAAATATGAGGTTTTTTATTATTTTATTATATCTGCTGTTATTGGAGAAGTGTTTTTGAAAACACTTTTGGTTTCTGCGTGGAATAATAATAATAATAATTTCGGTTTTTATGGGCGGTGGGCAATGGGCGTGGTCAATGTTGATAAAATTTTTCGAATAAAAAAATCGCTAATACGCCGTTGTGTTTATATTTCGGAAGCAGAGCTTTCAATCGAAAAATAACAAATTTTTTGCGGGTGTCTAGGAATTTTTTTTAACAAATTGCCAACATAAAAATAATACAAATTCGTTAAACTAAAAGTTTTCAAATAAAAAATCGCTAACATGAATATATGTGTTACAGATTTTATTTAAAAAAAGAAGTAATTCCGTATTGAAGATATCCATTGGTTGAATCCTCTTATAGAAGTACAAAAAAATATTAATTTTGCGATTGGACGCACCGTTTCCGATATTTTTAGGGATTTTATTATAATAGCGATTTTTTGAAATAAAAATTCTTTCTTACGAATTGGACCACTGTATGAAAAACCCTTAGAAACCCGCAACAATTGGTTACTTTTTCGAATGAACCCTTCGTTTTCGAGATACCAAAATGTATTCTACATTTTTCACATTTTCGATCAAAAATGGGGCCATTAGCCAGCGCCGGGGGTAATGTGTAAAAGCATTCCCCATGTGAAATGGGTAATCGTGCAGGGTAATTTCTCATCGTCGTGGCTAACTACTAGAATGTCCAAAACTGCGGAATTTTAAAAAACCGGTTTTCGGTTTGTTCGAAAACTCAATTTTTCCGGTGAAAGGTTTGAAGTTTGTTCTAAAAATTAATTTTTCAAGAAACCCGTTTACCGTTTTTAACTTTGGCATAAACTGGCGGATCTGGTTTTTTTTATTTTAAATTAACTTACGCATGTAGCACTCACAAATACATTTGTTTACCGTCTATTTCACATACGTAGTCATGATTAAAAATCAAAATTTCACAACTTCTTTTAAATATGACAATTACATTTTAATTTTAAATAAGAAATGTATATAACATTCCCATTTGGAATGCATGTTTTCATTAAAATTCACATGAAACTGATGTAAATTCGAAAATAATATTCAAATTTGAAAGAGATTTTCATATTAAGTTGAAACCATTTATTTATAAAATAATTTTAATTTTCAAATTTGAGAAAAAAATTTTTGAAAATATTAATTAATTTTTAATTAAGTGTTAGTTAATTCTTATTTAAGTAATAATACCTTTTTTGGATAAAAAAATATTTCGCAACGTCATTTAGAACTTATTGAAGCATAAAATCATATTTAAAAATTGAAATCATGCTTCTTAATTTCAACATTTCATTCCAATTTGAAAATAATCTCATTTACTAGTATGTATTTTGATTTAGGATATTAACACAAATGAAGTAAAAATCGGTTAACCGACGTCAAATAACCGGTTTCCGGTTTGGTCGAAAATTAAGTTTTTTAATTATCAGGCACACGGCTAATAGCAAAAAAAAACCGGGAAAACGGTTTCACCGGATTAGGATTTGAACACTCTAGTAACTACTCATTATTTTCCCCATACCCTGTGGGTAATGAAGTAAACGAACTTTGTTTGTAACCATATACAAACAGTTATAATTTAAAAATATCATATGTGTGTTTAAGTTAATTTGGGTCATACACAATAATGGTTCCTCAAGAAAAGTGTCCACAATTTTTTGCATATGTGTCTAAAGGTATCAATAGTGGCCGTCGGTGGTGCAATGATTAGTGGGCGCGCCTTTTGTACATGAGGTTCTGGGTTCAATCCCTGCTCTGGCCACCTTACATTTCTTTCGGCGGCGGTCACCTCGCATAGCGACGGCGACAGCAATGAAAAAGCTTCTCAAAATACCGTTCGGAAACGGTGTAAAAACTGTAGGATCGAATCAGTGAGTATAAAACTATAAAGCGCACAGTTCACTGGTTGTGAGAGCTTTCCCCAATACCTTCATGGGATGTAATGGGAAACCATTTATTTATTTATTAGTGACGCCACATTCAACGACTGTCTTTAAAAGTCTCCAGTCACCTGAATTTAAAAAATAAAATTAAATTACAAAAATAAAAAATTAAAAAAAATACATGCCGCTCAGAAACTAGTGTGGTGAGAAATATCAACTGGACATATTTGTCTTGTTGCCAACAGTAAAAAATATATTGCATCCACTCAATCTCTACTTGTTTTACTCACTAATAAACGTAATTTTAAATAAATATAAGAAAAAAGGGTTTCAAATAAAGTATTAGAAAATAAAGGCGCCGAAGTTGAAAAAACTAAGAAAAAATTTAAAAATTTTAAATATTTTGGAATATATGTATGTATAACCCATAACCCATGTGGAAGGGTTTGTTCAAAGTATAAACGTATACATACATATAAGTTTATTTGAATTTGAATTTGTATGACCGATTTTTGTTAGTTTTTTGGTTAATGTATAAGAAATTCATACTACAAGCTTACAAATCATGAACATTTTTCTAATTGAAAAATGGTTGGTTTTTGTTGGAAACAATAGACAATTCAGTTCAACACATACTCACTGGCATGACTAGTTTCGAACTCCCTGACAAGTTCATCATCAGATGCCTAACTACTGTGCCTGAATTGATACCATCGGTTTATCATCAATCGTATATATACAAACTCAATTGTGCAATTCACATGTGCGAATTAGCATCGATCGAAGATCCCTAAGTATCAACGTCACTGAAAGGCCTATAATTCCAAAAACAAGAACAGACAGAATTTTTCCACCATGTTCTTCTTGTTCCTCATGCAGTGCATTGTTGCAGTGCTTTGAGGTAAGTTTTAATCTATATCACAGAGTTGTATTGAATCAGTGTTGAAATCCCCGTTTTTGCCGATAACTTCAGATTTTGGGGGAGTATTCAAATTTCTGAAAATTTAAAAGTGATTTACTTTACAAGGTCTACAACTTACACCAGGTCATTTTAAAAGTATACAGAGTGTATGCAAAGTGAAAGTGAACACACGCAAACAACACACAGAAAATAAATATGATGGTTTTGATGTAACGGCAGCGAACAAAGAGTATTGAATAGTATAGAGAACTGGCGACATCTGGGGAATGATTCAAAACGTATTACTCTATTTTTATCATAACTTGGCCCATTCATAATTTTGATGTGAAACATTGATGGCTTTAGAAACGTATTACTCTCTTTTTGTCATAACTTGGTCCATTCATAATTTTGATGTGAAACATTGATGCCTTGTGAATCATTTATGCTTTTTTTATTGTTTTATGTATACAATAACATTGTCGAAATGGTGCATTTATATTGAAATATTCTATAAATAGAATAAGACTCGTTTATGCTCTTTTACTCATACTCTCTACATGAGAGCGGAAAAAGAGTACAATAATTTCTCTATACTATTCAATACTTTTTGTCGTCGCTCTGTTTATGACAAAACAAAAACAATTATTTCAGTGAGGTAAATATTGCTTTATTTATTTTAACAATATTACATCTAATATTAAAGCAGATGTAAGAAAAAAGAAAGTGCAATAGCAAAAGAGCCTTCAGCACAAAAACTATTCTTTTTTTACTTTCCAATGTAACATTTACAAATGTGTTCATAGAAATCGAACAGGTACCGTGTAACAAAAAGGCGTTAACACATCGCCCATGAGTTGGAACACTCATTGATTTTTTTTCTATTTTGTAATACCGTGTAGTTTATGTTTTAGATGTGAATTTTCTATTTCTGAATATCAATTTTTATTTTCGTCATAATTTTTTTTATTATACCCTCACCCATTGGAAGGATGCATAGAAGGAGTCATATTAGATCCTCAGTATCGTTGGCTGAAATTCGTTTTGGAACTTTTTAAGACGATTGAGCTATGTCCGTCTCTCTGTCTGGCTGGCTGGTCAACACGATAACTGCCGTAAATCTTTATCGATTACAGCGAAATTTTCTCACTGACTATTATTCGTCAAAGGTTACTTTGGGATTGAAAATGGGCGTTCTGGCCACGCCCCTTCTGATACCTACCATAAAATCGACACATTTGGTACGAAGTCATGTTTCTTCAACAACCTTTTTCTGGTAGATGTGATTAGCTTCAACTCAAACATTGGAGAAAAATAATCAATAATTGGAGAAAATGGGCGAAGCCGCCACACCCATTCTGGTACCTCCCATGCAAAAGTTTGGTGATCGTCCTTGTTGTCAATGCAATTATGATTAAACGGGAAACACTTTCGATCTTAATGAAATTAGGTTATAGGGTTCATGTCATCAACCGCAATTCACCAAATAAAACAAGGGTGATTTTTCCACGCCCATGTTGGTACCTCCCACACAACAGCTATTCGGCTGGCTGGCTGTTCGGCCAGATAACTCCCGTAAATCTTTGCCTATCACAATGATATTTTCTTACTAGCTATTATTTGTCCAAACTTGGGTTGGGATTGAAAATGGGCATTTTGGCCACGCCTCTTCTGGTACCTCCCATACAAATTGACACATTTAATACGAAATCATGTTTCTTCTAAAAAAAATTTCTGGCAGATGTAATTAGCTTTATTCACATTCACATTGGTTAGTAATCTGTAAATGTCTACTTAGCTGGAGAAAATTGGCGAGGGTGCCACTCCCATTCTGCCACCTCCCATACAAGAGCTAGATGGTTGTCCATGTTGCCAATGCGATAAGTCGCGTGAAACACTTCCGATCTTAATGAAATTAGGTTATATGCTTCATGACATCAAACGTGAGTCACCAAGTAAGACAAGGGTGATTTTGCAACGCCCATGTTGGTACCTGCCATACATAAGTTGTGCGGCAGCCAGGTTGTTCGGCAAGATAACTCCCGCAAAACCGAACCAATCTTTATGAAATTTGATACTAGACAAAATTTAGTCAAATGCACACAAAAGTTGGGCGGATAACCGGTTAATCGACACGATAACTCTCGTAGAGTACAAGCGATCTTAATGAAATTCGGTACTCCGCAATGTTTTCCTTAAAAATTACGCCCATTCTTGTACCTCCCATACAAAAGTTGGGCGGTTTTCCGGCTGGCCGACTCGATACCTCCCGTTTAAACAGATACAGATCAATATTTTGTGTAATACTGTGTAAAAACAGATGCACAACTTCGCCATGCCCATTTTTGTACCTCCCATATAAATATTGGCAGGTAGTCACGATAACTCCACATAATCACATACGATCGAAATTAAGTTGGATACTGAATAATGTCACTGTGCGACACCAAAAAAATGATAGGACCTGTCAACGGATTCTGGTAGAAAGGTCTAACAAAACATATACGTGTATCGTCGTTTTGCCAGCTCTGATCAGCATTTTTTTTAGGGCGGGTCAAAGTTTCCGTCCCTCGGATATTTCCTGCAACATATGGGCATGCAAAATTGTGTGTTCCTGACTTCTGAGGTACAAAATATGTTCAGAAGTTTTATAGTTAGAAAAGATTCAAGTAAACATTTCTGTGGAACAAATTAACCCTCTAACTGTCACGTATAACCATAATTTTTACTTTTTTGAAAACTCGCAAAAAACTGCTCCAAATAGACGGGGGCGTGGTCAAAATGTTCACTATATGTGCCCGAACACTCCAAACACACAAATCTTAGCACAAGTGCTAGATAATAAGTAAAACCTAACTGCCTTCTAAGGGTTAATAATCAATTTTGTCATTTTGCTGTTTCCATTAAAAATAGTCCACATAATATAATTAATTTTGTAATATTTCATCTTTTATCTAGCACTTGGGCTAAGATTTGTGTTTTGGGGTGTTCGGACACATACAGTGAAATTTTAGTGCGCTAATTTTTGTAGAATATTTTTGTATAATAAATATTTTAAATATTTTAAAAATAAAGTTAATTTTTTTTGGAACTTCCAGATTTCAGATTTGCAAAATATCTGCGCTTTATTAAAAGCAGCGAAGCTTAGTCCATTAATTAATGTAATTCTAAATACAACCAGTCTCGAAATATATTGTTTAATATTTGCGTTTATTTTTGTTTATTCAATTACCAATTCCAATTATTGTCAATTACGTTTCAATCGAATAATTGAAAACCAGCGTCACTTTTAAAATTTTTTTTTGTTTGGGATTTAGTCGAGTTTTTGTTTTAATATTATTAATAAAAGTTAACTCTTTTTCTAGTTATCAATTGGTTTTTGCTGCTTAAACAATTAAGTTCGTTGCTTAGTATGCAAAATGTTACGTATTCAACGACCGAGTGATAGACACGGACATATTGACAGGCAGACCGGTCATCTAACTCCCCCACAATAACCCCACTGTCATCGTTGTTACTAGAGTAGACAGCGCTGTACGATATTGGCTATCGTATTTCAAATTCTGCTAAATTTGACTGAGATATTAATTTGGCTAATGGTTGTATTGGATTATAAATGTTAAATTGCATTTTTTCGAAATCTTGTTTAAATTGTATGTGATTTGTTTAATGTTTGTATGAAAGTAGTATAACATGTATTTCTGTTAGATGTTGATGGGGGGTTTTTTATTTGGTTTATTACGATTAAGTCTGAACAAAAATGATTCCTTTAGTAGACTCAAAGAATTATTTTGTTCATTGAAATTTAAAAATAGAATAATTTACCATTCAAAGTTATGGAAAAATTATAATAAGTATATGGTTGCCATTGAGAAGCTTTTGCAGTGAGTGTTAAACTAGAAAGCGCACATCTCACTGATTGTGAGAAGCTCTCCCCAATCGCTACATGGGATGTTATGGGACACCATTTTTTATATGGTTCCCATATAAATGGACCAACTGAGTTTGGATGCAATTAACAAACACATAATTTAGAAATTGTATCTTTCTGGATTAAATCTGAAAACAAAGTAATTTCTGAACAAAAAAAAACTATTCGTTTAAAAAATACAAACAGTCATTAGTTGAGGTGATATTTTGGATTAAATTTTAAATAGAGTGGAATCGGTTCAACTTAAAACCTTCCAGGCCATCTTTTCACTCCGCTAACTTTGTATCTAACTTAGTTTTTTTTTTCTCAATAAGGATGCACTTTTTCATTTTAAAATAAAAACACGTATTTTTTGAGATAGTTGTGATTTTTTTATTGAATGGTAAAGAAGACATGTTCCGATTAAGTAGGGAATAAAATATCCGTCAAATAGCCGCCCTCCATGGCTCTGAGGACAGGTCATTACTCTTTTCATGAAATTTTCCATGAGTTTTTCACAGAGATGTGGCTGCATCTCACCGATGACGCGTTGGATCTTGGATTTGAGTTCAGGAATTGTTTCTGGTTTATTCGCATTCGTCATTTAAAAGCTCAATTTAAAAGTTCACAAAAATTTTTCATATCAATTGACATTTAAATGACTAATGGTTCCACCGGTTTTTGCCAAAATTAATAACCGAAAACCGGTTTCTTGAAAAACTTAGTTCTCGAACAAACCGAAACCCGGATTCTTGAAAAATTGATTTTTCGAACAAACCGAAAACCGGTTTCTAAAAAATGCCGGGTTTTTGGACACTCTAATGACAATACAAAGGGTCACGTTTTGTTATGCGACTCTTCATTTACACAAGACGGAGGAACCATTCATCAGTGGGTCAGTTGCTCCAGACGTCTGTAAATATGGTGTCTCGAGTCATTTTATATGTACATACATACTTATTTATTGGAATCTGTATACATATGTAGATAACATGACACGAAGTGAGACGTCCATACATACATAGTTATAATGCTCTGAAAATTTGCATGTTCTTTTAACAAATTTCATTTCAAATATTCTGAAAATGTATGGCATATATTTATTTCGTAACTACAAATAAATAAAAATTCTTCAGTTTGAAGTTTTTGAAACATTTGAAAATCCTAAAACATTACAGTTGAAAAATGATGAAGACTTCCTCTATCAACACACGATGAAAAATCTGTCGGTTTTTGTTGTTTGAAATATAACATGTGTTTAGAGCTTATTGCAAATATAACATACTTGTGCCCAAACACACTGTGTTCCCTATTCAGTATTACATGTTTGAGACACAATGATTAATATGTTATAACATATGTGTTTGTGACCCAAATATATCTGTGTTTGTGATAATAGGCTAAAATTAGCTTTTTCTAAAGGAAGGGACATTAAATTTAATCAAGCCTACACTGTGTGAACAATCAATACATCCACAAATGACTTTGTACAGAATCATTATTTGTTATAAATTTCTTCGATTAATCAGCATAGGCAGATGTATCAATTTACAGTTAAGTAACATTTATTGATGATTTTGAAAATTGTATGGACTTTTTTTTTGCACTCTCTAAATTATATTTATTTACAAGTTAGTAGATGAGTACCAATCAATATGAGCATATACTAGTTTAGATTTAAATCTAAATGCTAAAATTAAGTTAGTGAACACATGTTCATCCTTTACATCATATGTACCTCGTTTATCAACATCATAAATTAGTTCGTGTTAAATAAAAAATGAATTCCCTTCTATCATTTCTTTCTTATTAAGCACAAAAGACCTGCGGCCAAGTAATCCCAATATTAAAGTGTCACATCTTTTGGCAGACAGACGAGACGACCCCTTTCTCTGGTAAGTAATACATGCGTGTGTTTCTACACGCAGAAAAAAATAATTGTTTGAATATGTTAACATATAATTATAATATCTTCATTATTTGTATTATACACATGTTTCCCGAAAACTATTGTAATGTTAGTGCATATTTCATTGTATTCCTCCACTAAAAAAATATATTTGCAATTTTAATTTTGCCATAATTATATTTGGGATATTTTATCAAACATATGCATGGGAATGGATAGACCGTCATATGGGCTTAGTGGTCTCTTTCAAACATATATGTCCTCCTTCTAACTCTTTCTCGTGTATTCGGGTTTTGCTAGTTTAGCTGCTGTTCGGATTTTGTGGCCTCATGTACATTTTGGCTAAAACTTAATTTTTCGAAGGCAATGCAATTTTTCTAACGGCTGCATCTTGGAAACCAACTGGAAAAAGTTAAACATTTTCTAAGTTTCTGCAATTTTGAGGCACTATATGCAGTATTTTTGGGGTTCGTTTGTTTTACACTTTGTGTCTCCTAGTCTATAGCTACAATTATGCCGAAGACAGGAAAACAAAATTCCAATTGGTTTCTGAGATATGGTCGTGAAAAAAATTGCATGTTCTTCGCAAAAACTAAGTTTTAGCCAAAATATACAGGAGAATATAAAATCCGAACAGCAGCTAAACTAACAAACCCCAAATAGGGTTTTGTTAATTTCGATAAGTACTTCGACAAATTTCACACCATAAGGAGTTTTCATTTTATGTGTTGCAATATGTACATAGTTTCATTCATATCCTTCTCAATGTAAAGTACCAATGCAAAATAATTTATTCCTAATATATGGAAAAGTGCGCGTCACATTATATAGCAAACAAAGAAATGGTGAGACATTGAAACCATTTTTTTAATTTAAAATAAACCACTTAAAATAGAATTAAATGACTGAATCTCTATTATGACACGAAAGAAAAATGTCTGACATTTATTTTATAAACATAATTTCATTCAAATGTTGGCCGCGACTACGATGTATGTAGGTGGTCCATTCGGAAGGTTACATTTTCGATCGCTCTTTCCGGCATTGCCACCTATACCTTGCGAATTACTCGGGTAATATTGGCTTCCAAGTCTTGAATCGACGAAGACTGTTCACTTCTCATAACACAAAAAAAAAAGAAGACAGGTGTGATATCACACGATCTAAGCGGCCAGTTGACAGATCCGGAACAAACCCCCCTTTGTCCCGGTACGGTAGCGCTCGCCATTGACGGTTATGATTTGTCCTGCGTCATTTTTAAAGAAATACGGACCGATGATTCCCCCAACCCATAAACCACAACAAACAGCGAATTTTTGTGGATGTAGCGGTAGATCGAAAATATCTTCTGGTTACTCATCAACCAAAATGCGGTAATTTGGTTTATTATCCATTAAGCCAGAAATGTGCCTCGTCATTGAACAAAATTCGGAGCGAAAACAGCGGATCTTCATTCAGCTGTTGCAGAGCCTATTTGACTGAAATTAAAGCGTAAATTCAAGTCTGGCTGCTTCAATACTGGAAAGAGTTGGATTTTGTAAGCCTTTAAACCAAAATTCTGGCATAAAATTTGCCACGTTGTTCCATACGAGAGGTCAAGGTGCTGTGAACGGCGTCGAATCGATTGGTCCCGGTCTTCACCCACACTCTCCGCTTCAGCCCCAATATTCTGCACACTACGGGCTGCATGTGGCCTATTCGATCGTGCGTGCATCATCCAATAACGTACACTGAGAATCAAATTTGCGGATGGTATTTGCAATAGTGGGTTCGGAAAGTGGATGATGCACATCATATGTTGCTCAAAGTGCAACAAAAACATTTTTCACAGAACGCTGACATTCGTAGTACATCTGAATAATTTAGTGACGTTGCTACACCAAGAAAAAAGATTCGTTGTCCCAACTATATTTACAGCCGACTAAAATTAGACGGTGCCTTGACTATCACATTATACACTTTTGATTACCAATAATTGTCATCCGTATCACTAAATGTTGTGCATATAAATTGATGTGTAATTCAGTTTTGGTTGCAAGAACTAATATATTTAGTTGAAGCCACAGCAACCAGTAAAAAATGTGATCTGTCAAACAAGTTTTAGTTCTACACACTGAAAAAACAGCCTCTGTAGCATATTCTCCCAAACATAATCTGCAGGAGCCATGTATGTGTTTGGACCACACTTCAAACATTCATATGTTTGCAAGTCTCAAACTCACTTGTATTTAAATGCAAACAGAAGCATGCATACTGACAAACATGTATGCTTTTATGTGGACACATAGGCGTTCTTCATTCCAAACATCGATACACTTACGTGGAAACATTCGCGTGTTTCCCCCAAAACTCCATACAATTACGTGGAAACAGGTATTTCCTCTCAAACATAATAACATTTAGAAACGAATTATTCTTTGATTTCAATATATATGTATTATTTATTATAAATAATTTTATCAATATAAATCCACATTTATAAATAATTAATACAAACAATTTACTTGCACTGAATGCATTATTTGTTTTTTTCATGAAATGCGAATCTACTGTTCGTTTGCTTCTCCTTTCTTTGTTGTCTGTCACGTTTTTGTTTTCAGAAGGTTTCACTTATACGTTGGTTATCACTATGTGGCCGTCGCTGGTGCAATGGTAGTGTGCGCGGCTCTTGTGCATGAGGACGTGGGTTCAATCCCTACTCTGACCAAGCGGCGATAACCTCACTTAGTGACGGCGACACTATCGAGTATTTAGCCATGAAAAGCTTCTCAAAAATGCAATACATCAGCCAAAATAAGAAACACTGACTTAATCTTCAATTTTCACGCACATTCAGGAATATTTACGAATCACTGACTGAGAGAATAATGCAAAAATACACATACACACTTACAAGATACACTCTAATGTTGTTCTTTTATTCTCTTGCTCTCGAGATATCATAAACAGTGCAACAAACACAACTGTATTTGCATCACAAACACAGACATATTTGAGTCGCAAACATATATATTATAACACATTAATCATTGTATCTCCAACATGCAATATTGAATAGCAAACACAATGTGTTTGGACACAAATATATTATATTTACGACAAGCTCCAAACACACCTTATATTTGCATCCAAATAACAACAAACACAGATTTGTCAGTGTGTAGTCTCTCTTTTACAGCCAAGCCTCTCATGAAAAATCGAATACATAACTTTGTAACAAGTGCTTCTCTTCTCAGATTCGAAGACGAATTTTAATATTGTCCTTTTTATGAGGTGTATCTTCCATTTCAGATGAATGAGGTTTTAGAAATACCGAAATTGGTTAATACAACTTAATTTTTGTAGTAACAACTTCTATTTAGTAAGACCTATTTTCAATTTATCAATAACATCGACAAATAATTCTGATGTATGATAATTATGAATTCTAATCAAAATTCAGACTTCATAATGGAATTTCCAATGCCTGAATTAATTTCCAACCAATATTTTACCTGGGTGTACGGTGTGAGTCTTTCGATGATGATTTGTCAAACAATACTGAATAAAAATAAGATGTTAGTATGACACACGTCACGCATGATCTGTGAAGAAAACTCAAATGAAAAAAAATCCCCTAAATGAATCACACTTTATATCATCTCAACTACAAGTTTGCTAACATATGTACTTTAGTTTGGTAAAATATTTAGTTTACTAAAATATTTAGTTTGTATGCAAATATAGTATAGTTGTAAACTTAGGTTTATATATATAAAAATAAGTTGTCCTATGTTCGTCATTTTATAACTCGAGAACCAATCAACCGATTTACAAACCAAGGAAATGTAGACTTTCACTGATGGGTTTAAAAAAGAATAAAAAATGTCTACGCTTATGCGTTTTACGTACACTTTTGTGATGGTGTGTTTTTCTCATATAATTTGTGTGAATTCATTAGTGGCCATGACATCATTGAATACTTTTGTCGGCAGGGCCGAAGTCTACCGGGTCAGCCAGTTTACATATAAAATATAAATTTTTAATAAATTGTTGAGAATTTGTTAAGCATGTAAAATACACCAAATACAATATGTTTGCAATAAATGCTATGCAAACATATTATAGTTGCATACAATCATATATATACTTACTTACTTATTCGGTCTCGAATAACTCTGGGGCGACAGAGACATTGCAAAACGAAGATAATATATTTCGTCAACCAGTTCGATTTTTTGCTTTACATCTCCAGTTGGTAATACCAAGAGTACGCAGGGATTCGTCAACCTAATCCCTCCAGCGGAGTATTGATCTTCCTATTTTGCGTATTCCTTCGAGTTCGGTTTAAAAAACCCTTCGTGCTGGTTCGTCTTCATCCATTCTACTGACATGGCCTAGCCAGCGCAATCGCGTTATTTTGAACCGCTTAACTATGTCAATGTCGGGATATAGCTCATACAGCTCATGGTTCGTGCGTCGCCGATACTCGCCGTTGTGCACTATAGGGCCATAAATTTTTCGGAGTATTTTTCTCTCGAAACTCCTACAGATGTTTCGTCTGCTTGCAATAGGACCCAGGATTCTGCGCCATAAAGCAAGACAGGTTGAATCTGGTCTGGTATAGCTGGACTTCTGTTACTCGAGCGAGGGCTTTATCTCTAAAGTGTTCGCTGAAACCATTAAATTTGTCTTGTCCACCCCACCCACTTTTGCTGACCCTTCTCAATTCTCGAAAAAACCGAAGTAACTTCTCTAATTGTGATATCATCAGCATACCACAGCAGCATGTGACTTTTGCTGCTGTTGGTTTTATTCATATTGACTGCAGCTTTTCTCATAATGATCTCCATTAAGATGTTAAAGAGATGGCACGATAGGGTGTCGCCTTGCCTGAGGCTTCGCTTAGTTTCGAAAGGTTCGATAAGATCCTTACCAACTTTCACTGTGGATTTGGTGTTCGTCAAGGTCATCCTGCAAAGGCGTATGAGTTTTGCAGGAATACCAAGCTCAGACATTGCTTCATAGAGTTTCCCCCGTATCGGGCTATCGAAGGTGAATATATGGTGGGTGTCGGTTTATTTTTCGTGGGTCTTCTCCAGGATTTGGCGTAGCGTGGAAATCTGGTCAGTTGTCGATCTTCCGGGCCTAAAGCCACACTGGTATGGTTCAATCACGTCAGCGATAATTAGTCTTAGTCTTTCGCACATTATACTTGATAGAACCTTATATGCTATGGATAAAAGGCTTATTCCACGGTAGTTGGCACAGAGACTCGGGTCACCTTTTTTAAATATGGGACATAGTACACTGAGACTCCAATCGCCGGGCATGCTTTCATCTAACTAAATTTTTCTAATGAGTTGATGCATGCACCTTATTAGCTCATCGCCGCCAGCCTTAAACAGCTCCGCCGGTAATCCATCGGCTCCTGCGGCTTTGTTGTTCTTAAGCCGCGCAACCTCATCTTGGGTATGAGGGGGGCAATCGACGTCGTCGTCCATATTATGATCGATTGTCCCATCGTCATTGGGTATCTCAGGTACCAGTAGCAAGTTTGTTTGTAAGTTAAATAGAAGTTTGGGATCATATTGCATGATCAATAATGATACCTTCGTTTAATAAAGGTGTTCCAAAATTCACGTAACATTTAATTTTATTGTTCTCGGGAAATATTGCATGTGGTACCATCTTGTTCGAAGTTCATGTCGGCCACATTAACAATCGGTAACAGAGGCATCATTAAGTGTTATTGTTGGACCAGACGCATTTTCGAATAAGAGAGCTCTCGCAAGACCCTTCATGTGATATAATGGGTAATATTTGCTGTATTTATTGGGAAACACTTACAATATGAGTATGAAAACAATATTATATTTTCAACATTATTAGACAACGCTTTTTTCACGGCGACATTTCGTAGTCTTGATTATAGACGAATTTAGTGTAGACACATTAATTCTCTCAATAAATTAAGATAGAGGCAATAGTACACAACGTCCAACAAAGCAACACCAACCGCATTTCGAGGTTTAGTGGCAAAATATGTAAAATGCAACACAAATGTATACCAACGATAAAAGCCAACAAAGAAAGTGCAAAATACATTAAAATTTCACAGTGTTATACGACAACGAAATGAAAATGTTAAGTCAACAGATCTTGTAACTCCACCTGCTGTAAGTTCATTTTCGTCGAATTTCTCCCATTTGCACAAGCCTACGACGAAGAGTGTGAAATGAAACGTCAGATGAGAGAATTTTTGTGCCTTTACTAAATTCGTCTATGGTCTTGATCAAGCATATTTTTCCCGATTTTTCACATATTTCTCAATGTATTTGACAGTAAATTTATGTAAAATACAAAATTAAGTCAATTGCAAATTTAGACGAAAAAATTTAATTTAAGAAGAAGTATGCTGGATATGGATTTCAAAATTCCACGGTAGAAAAAATACTTCGTCAAAACTTTGAGAATATATATTTCTATTTATGCTGATCATGAGCCCAAAATTGATACAAACAAAATACTTTTTTAAAATTTAAAATATGCTGGTGACAGGTCTTTTTTTAACGTGTATTAACTCATATGTACCTGTGTACCTTTGTTACTCTTGGCTTAATATTGGTATGTGGTGTATTTCGTTTCTGTTCATCGGTGATCACTGTAACGCCAGTGCCAGCCGCTTGGGACCTGTACAGAAACAGCTTTCATTTTTTGTTTATTTCTTGGTTTCGGATTTGTTGGTGGGGGGTGGATTTTGTTGGATGGTGTTGTTGTTGCAGTTTCCAACACTTTTGTTGGTTTTGTTGTTGTATTTATACATTTTAATTCTAGTTTGAACTGGTACTAAGCGGTTTCATTACTTCTCTTAAGACACCAAAAACCCAAAGAAAACTGAACTTAGCCAACTAAGCAAACAGAGCGAAAATCTTGAATGTAGTAATGGGTAATGGTCGGTCGATCATCGCACTGTGGTACATGTTTCGTCGGCAGGCAGAACAATTGAAAATATTGGTCACAATGATTTAAAAAGTATTATTTTAATACTGTTATAGACAAGTGTGGTTCCAAGCGACATAAAATTTTCTAGAAACATAAAATGTAGTAATAAATCTGGTATATTTTAATTCAACCGGGGAGACGTGCGGAATTAATTTATAGAAAAGTCAAAAATTTGTCATTTTAATACAGTTTTCGTAAAAAATGCCTAACAACATGATGATTATGGGAAAAATAAAATAAACATATTTGAAAAATATTTCCGACCCAAATGACATTGGAAAAGAAAATCGAAGATTTCCTTGCTCGTATTTTTTTTTTTGCGTAATGAGACGCCTTTTAAGTTAAAATTGTTAACCTTTGAATCATAGCAAAATAAATAAGGTAGAAGCAGTAGGAATTGCAGGCATTTTATTTTTAAATCAAGGACCAACCTTGTCAAACTCAGCTGATCGACATTTCCAAGTTTTATTTATTTTAAGTTATAGCACGAGGCATTGTTGTATTTATCGGTAACAACCACAAAGACAAGAAACAATTAAATCGTCCTATTCTAATGTAAACAACTTTTGACAGGGTCGGATCAAAACGACAAAAAAATTAAATCAGTTTTTCTAACGCTTCCACCTGTAAAACAAGGTGTTTCAAAAGAAGTCATCCGATGTTGTTTGGCTCTCATTTTTTTTAATGAAAAATTTCGATTTCGATTCCGTTTTTTGATTAAGTTTATTTGAACCTGTAGAATTTTATTGGTTAAGTTGAGAAGATGATATCGGTTAAATGGGCGCCGTCACAATTGATTACCATACGGGCTCGTTTTATGGCATTTTTCATCACTTCGAAGAGAACTTCGGGCGACAGATTCTCGCACTCATGTCGAATGTTGACCTTGAGGGCTTCCAGGGTCTCGGGCTTGTTCACGTAAACACGGGACTTCAAAAAACCCCACAAAAATAGTCTGAAATGGTTAAATCGGGCGATCTTGCGGGCCAGTGCAAATCGCCAAAACGAGAGATGAGGCGACCCTACAATATCGGTTGTGGCTCGCGGCTTCAGAATATCGGTTGTGGCTCGCCAGTGTGTGCCGTTGCTCCGTCCTGTTGGAACTACATGTTCTCCAGTCCTAATTCGTCGAATTGCGGCAGAAACAACTCGGTTAACATGGCCCTATAGCGCGCTCCGTCCACTGTTGTCGTTTGACCAGCTAGGTCCTGGAAAAAAAATGGCCCGATGACTCCTCCAGCGTGAACAGCGCACCATGCAGTCACTTTGAGCGGGTGTAATGGCTCCTCGTGCATCACTCGTGGATTTACGGTGCTCCAGAAGCGATAGTTTTACTTGTTCACGTACCCGTTGAGGTGGAAATGAGCCTCATCGCTCATTATGATTTTCAAATCATTGTGAACAAAAATGCCATAAAACAAGCCCGTATGGTAATCAATTTGGACGGCGCCCAGTTAACCGATATCATCTTCTCAACTTAACCAATAAAATTCTAAAGGTTCAAATAAACATAATCAAAAACAGAATCGAAGTTTTTCATTTAGAAAAAAATGAGAGCCAAACAACATCGGATGACTTCTTTTGAAACACCTTGTAGATACATCCTGTTTTGAATATTCGAGGGGCAATATTTTCATATAAAATATACTTTTTAATTTTAACTAAAATCTACTGAATTACACTGTGTGTAGTTTTTTAAGTTGTACCTCTTGTCATAAATAATACAAATTGTGAACATATAAAATCAAAATAACTTCATCTTCAAGGTCAAAATCGCAAAAAACTTTAAAAAATTCGATTTTTTACCTTTTTTCACCTGTTCAGGTCCATAGGTAGCAAACCGTTCAAAATTCAAGGAAACAATCAACTACGTAAATGTACCTAAGATCTCAATAAACAACTTTCTAGAACATATGAACTTCCTAGGAATGATTCTTAACACCGTTTACTTCAATATTGAGATACTAAGCTATCTCACCGACCGTAGCAGTACAGGCAAAGCAATAAGCTCAGCACACGCAACAAGAGACGCAGCACACAATATAAGAATCATGTCTCATGACAAGAGCTACAACTTTCCCTCAGAGAGTAAATCAAAATTCCGAACGGTTTGCAAGATATGAGCCTGACAAAATGATCACTTGTTTTGCAAAAATGACACCGAGGCCCCAAATTTTTGGGGGCCCATATAAAAAAATGCATTACTTTGGCAAAACTGGGAGACACGGGTATTTTGTTTTTGGTCTTTTATCACGTAGTGGTGTTCGTATATGGTTATATTTTTTGTGTTTCACTGTGTTATGTTTCTTGAAATATTGTCGTAAGTTTATAATATATCAGAATTTGTTTTCACAAAATTATAATCTATCGTATCTGTTCTCATATGATATTATTTAAACATAAGTAAATATTGTGGACCTTCATTGTTCTACTCTGTTTTTTAAATATTTTTCTTGTAACAGGCGTCGTTGAACGCAACGGTGCCCATATTGCAAGATATATTGAATTGTTTTGCTTCACAAATGCATTGGGCCTGCGAACTTTGAACGCAGGTAGGATTTGTGGCAATCGCAGGCACGAACAAAAGGCATTTTGTTTTTGTTTCATGACTCTGTCAAATTCAAGATAAACATATACGAATAACAAAAGTAACCAAAAGAGTACAATAACAAAACACACTGAATTTGACAGTTAGAGTCATAAGAAAGCAAAATCAGCTATTATAATGCTGCATCCTCTACTAGTTTAACCATGGTTAAGTCCGATTTTGATATTACTTTCCTTTAGTTAGCTGATTTTTATGCAACTTTTGTAGTTGAAATTATTTTATCATTTATTTTTTTATCCGATGACGGTGAGTATTCGTTCCACTATATAGATGTGTGTGTTCGGATTTTAAAACATCTGTATATGCTCGTTTTAATGTCTTCATCGTTTCCTTCGTTTATATCGAAATGAAATCGTTGTCGTTCGTCTTGTACAGTGAGTGACTTCCCATAGGCAGCTGGTTTGTAAGTGTCGTTAGTAGTTGAAAGTATGTTTACATGTCGCTATTTTCTCCGATAACTGTGGATATTCGTTCATATATATATATAAGGTATTTTTTTAAGGGCGATAGAAATTGAAATTGTAAAAAATAATACAAAAGAATAACATTGAATCAACAAATTTTTTTATTCGAAAGATCAATACATGGCTTTAACATATGAAAATGATTTCGGGCACACGGCCATCGCGACTGTTCACGATGAAGCGTATTCTGGACGACCAATTTTTCTGTCACTTTTTCTAGCACTGCTGGCTGTATGTCACAAATAACACAAAAAATTGTGACCTCCAAGGTGTCAATTCTTGCTGGTTTATCAGCATAAACCAGTGACTTCACGCAGCCCCACAGGAAACAATCGAGAGGTGTCAAGTCGCACCACATTGGAGGCAAATTGGCAGGTCCATTGCTCGAAATCAACTTGTTCTGCAATTATGAATTCAATAAATCGATGGTTGCGGTCGCCGTATTGCACGTAGCGTCATCCTATTGAAACCACATCTCAACCGGATCAATGTCATCCATACTTTCAAAAAAAACTCATTGATCATGGTTAGTCTTCATCCATTCTACTGACATGGCCTAGCCAGTGCAATCGCGTTATTTTGATTCGCTTAACCATGTCATGCGTCGCCGATACTCGCCGTTGTGCACTATAGGGCCATACATTTTTCGGAGTATTTCTCTCTCGCAGACTCCGAGATATGTTTCGTCTGCCTGCGATAAGACCCAGGATTCTACACCATAAAGCAAGACAGGTTGTATGAGAGTCTGGTATAGCTGGACTTTTGTTACTCGAAAGAGGGCTTTATCTCTAAAGTGCTTGCTTAGCCCAAAATAAAATTAATCGAAACTATACAGCTAAAATTAATTTCGCCCATCTTGACCAATAGCTGGGCACCGAAGAAAATAGTATCTGCGATTCGGGACCTGTACAGTAGGGTGTCCCATCATAAAAAATTTTTTTTTGCTCAAGCTTTATTTGAAACCTTATAGGGTAAAGTATTTTTGAGAATTTTTTCAGATTTTTCGGAAGTGGTCTAGAGGTCGCGCAAGTCGAATTTCCATCAAAAATCAGGTATTCCAGGCGTTTTTTGAATTTTACTTAAAACTTGGTCAATAACCGCGATTTTCTTAGTTTGTAAGTCAAAATTTTTGAAACTAAACGTCCAAACTTTTATTGTATATGCACAAACCACCAGTTTTAGCAATGATTTTGCTCAATAAGGTACCACGTATTAAACTTTTCGTAAATTTTGGGTAAATTTTGTAAATAACGCTTTATATCTTTTAAAATTCCTATGAAAATTTACAAAACTAATGACGCACTTTAAAAGACGTCTAAATTTCAAGCAATTTTGTAAAAAAAAAATTTGGAATTTACGGTTACTGTTACGGTTTACGGTTATATTATAATCTGTTTGCTATATTTGCATCGAATTTGCTTAAAAATTTCGATGAAAATTTAAAATACTAATGATGGACTTTAAAAGATGGGTAAATTCCAAGCAATTTTGTAGGAAAAATTTTGGATTTGCAGTTACTGTTCCAGAGTTATGCCACTTTAAAACTCTTTACCCATTGTATGAACCTAACAATATTATAAACTGTTATTTAAAAAATCTACATGCGCTAAGTAACGACAAAGAACTGCACGTAGTAAAAAATGGCCCCGGCAACACATTGCAGGAACCATATATACGATTGCTTGCAAACATATATATGTTTCCCGCAATATGTTGGTGGGGCCGTTTTTTGTTTTTTTTTGCGTGTAACTCTTTGTCGTTACTTAGCGCATGTAGATTTTTTCATGAAAAAAGTGTTTAAAGCAAATCCGATGAAAAATTGGCAAATAGTTTATAGTAGTACGTATTAGTTTCATACAATGGGTAAAGAGTTTTAAAATGGCATAACTCTGGAACAGTAACTGCAAATTAAAAATTTTTTTCTACTAAATTGCTTGGCATTTATCCGTCTTTTAAAGTGCATAATTAGTGTTTTAAATTTTCATAGAAATTTCAAGCAAATCGGAAGCAAAAATGGCAAACAGTTTATAATATTTGTAGGTTCATACAGTGGGTAAAAGGCTTTAAAATGGTATAACTCTGGAACAGTAACAGCAAATTAAAAATTTTTTTCTTCAAAATTGCTTGCAATTTATCCGTCATTTAGAATGCATCATTAGTTTTTAAATTTGCATTTAAATTTTAAAAGTTATAAAGCGTTACTAACAAAATTTATCCAAAATTTACGAAAAAATGTAATACGTTCTACCTTGAGTAAAATCATGACCAAAACTGGTGGTTTATGCATATACAATAAAAGTTTGAACGTTTTTCTTTAAAAATGTTGACTTACAATTTAAGAAAATAGTGGTCATTGATCGAGTTTTAATTAAAATTCAAAAAACGTCCCGAATACCCGATTTTTGGGGGAAATTCGACTTGTGCGACCTCTAAACCTCTTCCGAAAAATTTGAAAAAGATCTGAAAAATACTTTACCCTATAAGCTTTCCAATCAAGCTTGAGCAACCATGAAAATCGAAAAAGAAAAATTTTTTGCGACAACTTTCCCTACAGTATTGGTGTACTGAAACCATTTTTTGGAAGGGGGTCTCAACAGATGCGTGCTGTAGAGCTGATTACTTTGTTGTCAAACTTGAAACTTTTTTTATACGATGATACGTGTAGTCTCCTACCGGCCGTTGAAGTTCCGATTCCTAGTGGAAAGTATTTTGTCAAAAATTAAAATTGTTTAATAATTTTTCCGGTTCAAGATTCCTATAATTCCTCTATAAAAAAAAGTACTTTGATAACAAAATGTAAATTTACAACTACATATATTAAAAAAAATAAATGGTTTCCCATTACTTCCCATGAAGGGGCTGGGGAGAGCTTCTTACAATCAATGAGTTGTGCGCTTTCCAGTTTTCACTCACTGATTACAGCTATATTATTAAAAAAAAAGAACGTGAAATTGATTATTATCGTTTTTCAATTCATTTAATTTTTGATTATTAATTGTGTTTATCTTCCAGATGATGCTACCCAATGGGTAGCGAAATATTTAAGAATAAAATAATTTAAAATAGACCTAAATTTTTAAATATAACACCAAAGGTCGAATAAATCATCACATTTTCGAAAAACCTTTATCTGAATTTCGAAATGTTTGCTAAAACAACAAACTTATATTTGATAAAATAGCTAATAAGTTTACCTTCTCCTTTACAGCAGCATTTTTTTGCTGTTTTACTAACATAGTTTTTGAGTGTAATCAAGAAATTTGACCTACCAAAAATTTAAACATCCTTCTATAAACATCAACTTCGTTATTACTTTGTTGATATTTAACGTCTTCTAGACCACTGTGCTGTGATCGTCTCTGTATGTTGTGTCAATGGATATGTATAAGTTTTTTTTTTCACCACTTTTTACCATGGTTTTGATCTTGAGAGTAACAGAACCAGAGAATCAAAATAAACAAAACAAAAAAAAACATGTTTTATAGTGGTGTCAGTGGTATTGGTCGGTCGAGGTACTGCTGCTGCTGCTGGTACTGGCACTGGTACTTCTGTAAATGAGGTTGAAATGGCCTGAAGTGCCACAAAGAGCTTTTAAAAAGTGTAGTTGTAATGCCATTTGCAAGAATTATCGTTATGACTGCACGAAACAATACCAGGTATTAATAAATTATGCAAAAAAATGTGAAAATATTTATTGCCAATGATTTAAGGTAGTACGAGTACGAATTTACATGCAATATTTCGCAATGTCCCAACCCAACAAGAATTTACTTTAAATTTGTTTTTGTGGGAATTCTCTAGAGGTGGAAATAATTTGCAAAACTTGATATTTAAGAAATTAAAGAAATTTTAAGGCCACATTATACTTTTCTTATTAAATGTTGGCATTGCATTCATTTTACCGACTAGCCGAGAAGGATATATGGCTGTCACAGTAAGGCTTTCAATGAATGACCCACCTTTTTTAAAGGCTTTGCCATTTAGCATGTGTGGGATTCAGCACCAGTTGCCCAGCTATCGAGGTTGTCTCATCTTGTTTAAAATATATTTCTCTTGACTCTCAGCAATAGGTATCAGAAGGGTCAATTCGTAGTCGCGGGGTTTTCTGCAAATTGTATAAGGGTAAAAATATATGGAGTTAACCAATGAGTTTCCCGCACCAAATCCGAATTGGCAGAAAGTTTGTCAGCATAATAATAGCGCTTGCCATCTTTCAGTCTCGTAGCTTTTCTACTTTGAATTTTATGACCATTTCAATTTGAAAAAAATCAATAAAAATGCACTGCAATGCCTTAACACAATTGTTAATACCTCGTAAAGTATTCAATGTACGTAAACGATCAAAGACTCGTTTTGAAGATAAAGTTATGCACCATTAAATACAAATAATAAATAGATAATTTTCAAACAAGGATAACGTGGATAAAAAAGGACTAACATTTCCAAAGGATAAATCTCAAAAACCGGTATTTTTAAATATTTTTCAAAAATATATGTTAATCATTATTCTGTTTTGTACACGTCTACCAAATTTCATTTGTGTAGACGCTGAAAAATCTATCCTTGTTTGTTGTTTGGATGCGAATATAACTTGTGTTTGGAGCACGTCTTAAATATAATATACCTGTGTGCAAACGCATTGTGTTTGCTATTCAAGATTCCATGTTTGAGATCCAATGGTTAATATGTTATAATATACATATGTATGTGTTTGCGACATATACGGCAAATGATACAAATACAGCTGTGTTTGTTGCACTGTTTACGCTCTCTCGAGAGCAAGAGAATAAAAGACGGACAACGAGAGAGTCTATATTGCAAGTGTGTATCTGTAATTTTGCATTATTCTTTCAGTCCGTCCCTGCGGCGGAAGTTATGACCTGGAAGGCCTGAAATCATGACCAAACAGGAATTCTTTAAAATACGGAAGGCCTTCCCTACACATTACCTCCTTCTTTCTTTTTAACATTGCGTGAGATTGGGAGTCAAGGCCTTCCTTGCCCCTTACCTAAAGAAGGCCTTAGAAGGCATTCAAAGAAGAAGGCCTTAAAAGGGATTTACTTTAATTTATTTATGTTTAACAAAAATAAAATTAAAATAATTTATTTTTATCACAAAATCATTATCCACTTCTACGCATTTATTTATAAGTATGTATGTATCTATCTCAGAAAGTTGTACCACGCCCAACTTCAAATTGAAAATTTTAAAAAAATACCCTGAAATATATTAAATAAAAGATACAATTTTAAAATTTGTAAGAATTTTTCCAATTAAATTGCGGTTAAAAAGAACCGGAAAATAAATTTCTCAAAATTGTAGAAATATTCTTCTTGGTTATATCTGATGAAAAAATTCATGCATTCCGCAGGCCTTATTTTAGGGAGCCATTACATAACCATTCCACATGCCTTATTTGTGGAAGGCCTTGCGACTTCCGCCGCTGGGGTGATTCATAAATATTCCTGAATGTGCGTGAAAATTGCAGATGAAGTCAGTGTTATTTTGGCTGATGTATTGCGTTTTAGTTTCATGTATTCAGTCGTCAATGGCCTCGGACGGTTAAATGGTTTGTGGTGTTGCTTTGGTTTTTGTGTATGCATTTCGTATATATGTATGTGTGCTACCAAAGTGAAATGATTTTGGGGAAAGAAACTGGAAAGGGCAGACAAGCCCTTTATCTATCCGAGGCTTTACTTAGAAAATCTTAGAAAAAAAAACACAAGTAATTAGTACACGCTTCTCTTGCATGCACTAGAGTTGTATATAAGTATATTGTTTGTGTACCAACGCATAGTGATAACCAAGGCATAGTTGAAACCTTCTGAAAATAAAAACGTGAGAGACACCAAAGAAAGGAGAAGCAAAAGAGCAGCAAATTCTCATTTCATAAAAACAGTAATGCATTCCGGAAGTAAATGTAAAAGCGGTAATTTTAAATATTTTAATTTTTTGTATTAATTATTTATTTTAATTATAATAAATAAAGAAAGAAAGAAGAATTCGTTTCTAAATATTACTATGTTTGGGAGAAAATACGCATAAGTTTGCACGTAAGTATATGGAGGTTTGGGGGAAACAAGCGAATGCTTCCACGTAAGTATATCGATATTTGGGATGAAGCACGCATATGTTTCCACGTAAAAGCATACATGTCGTCAGTAAACAAGCTAATGTGTGCATTTAAATACACCTGAGGTTGGGACTTGCAAACACATAAATGTTTGAAGTGTGTTCCAAACATATACATGGTTCCTGCAGAATATATTTGGGAGAATATGTTACAGAGGCCGTTTTTTCAGCTTGTGGTCTTTAACTGTTAAAAAATCGAAATTACAATTGAAAAGATTATCTAGGCACCGTTCATATAAACGTCTTGGAGTAGTTATTTGCCGTATAATGGAAACTGATCTTGCAATTATTAAATAACATAATATCCTAATTATCGAATACTACACGCTGAAAAATAATGGCCCCATCAACATATTGCAGGAAACATGTACATGTTTGTAAGCATTGTTTTCTTGAATGCCTTGTTGTCTCTTTGTTATGTGCCTCGTTTTTGGTTTTAGCGGTTTTCAACAAAAAAAGACATATTTGGGTCTCAAAAACATAAATTATAGCCTTTTAATAATTGTGTCTCAAACAAGATATATTGAATAGCAAACACAATGTGTTTGAGCACAAGTATGATATATTTGCAATCCAAACAACAAAAAGGACAGCTTTTTCTGCATGTATAAACTTAAGCTGAAGTTCTTTGACTATTCTAGTTTGACCAAAAATCTGGGATCCTGGCCCACAGTGGCTTCAACTATTAGACAGCAAATCCGTACAACGCACAGACTTTCCAAGCAATGGACAAAAATAACCCACATTAGAATACAGGATGCATCAGAAGAAAACAGAATAGCGAATGGGCTAGAATGGGAACAAGAACCGAGAATTAATCCAGGAGGACAAACTCGACCTTGGTCGATTCAAGATGATTTTTACTGTGCACTATATTCTGCTCTATATTGAATCACAAAATTCCTTCGAAAAATGAGGTACGTCAGAGACTGTATTGTTTGGCTTTTTTTTGGCATCGCACCGGAGCCACAATGTTCAGTGCACAAACAAATAAAACATTTCTTAAATTTCGATTGGACAAAGATTCATTTCACTCGTTTAATCATTCAATTCCGAATGTTGCTCAGGTCCCATTCAAGTGTACCTAGAACATGAGGCAACATTTTATAATATTGTATTACTACACCATTTCCAATTGAAGTTTGAAAAATATCAATTGAAATTTAAAAATCCTGTTTGAAATACATAATTGCAATTTGAAAATTCCATTTTGAAATTTGAAATACATCAATTGAAATTTGAAAAACATCAATTGAAATTTAAAAGACACCAACTGAAATTTGAAACACATCAATTGAAATTTAAAAGACATCAATTGAAATGTAAAAGGCATCAATAGAAATTTGAAACACATGAATTGAAATTTAAAACACATCAATTGAAATTTAAAACACATCAATCGAAATTTAAAAGACATCAATTGAAATTTAAAATTTCTATTTTGAAATTTGAAATACATCAATTGAAATTTGAAAAACTTCAATTGAAATATAAAAGACATCAATTGAAATGTAAAAGGCATCAATTGAAATTTGAAACACATCAATTGAAATTTAAAAGACATCAATTAAAATTTAAAAACTCTGTTTAAAATTTGAAATACATCAATTGAAATTTAAAACACATCAAAAACTATCAATTTAATTTTGAGAAATATGAATTGAAATTTGAAAATCAATTTTGAAATTTAAAATTCATTAACTGGAGTTTAAAAGTTCCATTTGAAACACATCAATTTAAATTTAAAAAAAAAA
The DNA here is from genome assembly GCA_963931995.1 of Phaonia tiefii. Lineage (NCBI taxonomy): Eukaryota > Metazoa > Arthropoda > Insecta > Diptera > Muscidae > Phaonia > Phaonia tiefii. Next base: position 213,586,351 of record OZ008370.1, on the reverse strand, counting down.
AAAAATTTAAATTGCTGTGTATCAAATTTCAATTGATGTCTTTTGAATTTCAATTGATGTCTTTTGAATTTCAATTGATGTATTTCAAATGGAACTTTTAAACTCCAGTTAATGAATTTTAAATTTCAAAATTAATTTTCAAATTTCAATTCATATTTTTCAAAATTAAATTGATAGTTTTTAAACTTCAATTGGAAATGGTGTAGTACTATATATATTAGACTTAAAATTCCAACTGTATCACCATAACACCTTTAAAATATTTCATAATTTATTTCCCATCAATCTAAAGGAGTGAGAAATATTTTTTGTACCCAAAAAGCCATTGATAATTGCAGTTTGAAGTAATGCCACTCCAAGGTGTTTGCAGTTAAACGAAGAGATAGCAATAAAAATTGCAAAATTATTATAATTATTATAATAACAATAAATACAATTTTTTAAAAAAAAATTGCTAACATTGGCTTCGTCCCAAAAGAGATAACAAGATTTAGAATGACGTTAAAGACTCAGACAAAACGGAACATGAATAAAACTCTTGAAGTTAAAGTGTTCACGTTGTGCCTGAAGGCATTAAAATGTTTTTGCATTAAAAATTGTTTATAAATAATAATAAAAAAAATATATACATATATTGTATTTATCGTTTTCTTGGAATACAATGTATCGATCAACTCGTGTAAAGTGTCTTGTCATGTTTGGGTATTGAGTTCAAAATAAAAATATGAATTAAAACGTAAATTTTTACTTAAGGTGCGAAGTGGTGAAGCGGTGACAGTCTTGTAACCTACGCCATAGACGACAGGTACTGTATGTAAGGCAAACGTAATACCCTACATCATATATCAGACGGTTATATATGAGTCACTCCATGCCAAACAGTAAAATTTTAGGGAAAAAATTAACTCAATAACTCCAATATTTATGAAAATTTATAGTATTGATCATCCCTGCTAAGAACAAAATTAAATTTTTATCAAGAGTTATGAGCAATAGAACTTTGGTGAAATTACGGCTTTTTAAAACTGTTGTGTTTATTTAATCGCTTGTATCTTCTGCAATACTTGACCGATTTTAACGACCTACACCTTGTTTTGAAGACCTACACCTTGTTATAGAATATGAAAGTGAAGCCAACACACACGATTCATCTAAATCTTTATTATTTTTAGTACTTATCTTGATATTAAAAATGATTACATTAATTGATTTCTTTTTTGATTTTAAATCATTACAATGAAGTGAACATTATGTTGCATGATAAAAAAAAAATGTGATAATGAGTTTCTACGATGATTTTTGGGAATCTCATAAAAATTGATTATATATTGCTTGCATGCTTTTAGATTATTTTCGCACAGCTAATTATGTTATTTTTGTCATAAGATACATATTTTTCAAACTCATATTTTTGGCAACTGTCACAATCAAAGTGTTAATTACGTATAACTGGTTGCGTGTGTAAAGGGTATTTTGAGAAAAAAAATTAAAAAAAAATAGAATTCATTGGGTTATCCATTTTGCGGTTTGAAAAGTAAACGTAAATAAAAGACATATAAAATATTTTTTTTCCTGATATTTCTTTTTTATTATAAAGTTTGATCGTTGACATTATGTGTGAAACACTACATCATTTAAATGACCACCACGCGAAGTGTTGCAAGCATTGATTCTTTTGAGGAAATTTTCGACCACTTTTTGACACATATTAGACGGTGTCTCAGCCATAACTTGACGAATGTTGGTGCTTAAGTGCTCAAGAGTTAAAGGTTTATCTGCATAAACACGGCCTTTCGCGTAGCCCCACAAAAAAAAGTCTAATGGTATGTGGCTGTGCTAGAATCACCATTTTTGTAGTAGGTTTTAATAATTTTTATGCGTGGTGTGATAGTTAAGCGATCCATTTTCGTCAATGTCAGACTTTCAACTGAAAAGAAAAAAAATTGGTTTAACAACTTAGTTTGACAGATGTCGAATTCCAGCCCAATACTTTTGAAACCAAGAAATGGATAACCCTTATTACCACTCCCAAAATCCCATGCGATTTCTCAAAAGTTCAATTGCTGATGAGTTTTGAATAAAATATATTTATTTTTCTTAAAATACTTATAAAATATTCTTAAGAGAAGAATAAATATAGTTAATGTCAAAGCAATCCAAGTTATGTAACAAAGTGTATACCGTTTGGCATGGAATGTCACATATGGGAGTTTTATTTTTTTTTAATCTAACGGATGCTGTACAACTTGCTTATTTTAAGCTCGTACTTTTCCAAATTTACTCAATGTTCTCCACCCCCTTCCCTGTCTTAATCTAGCGAAGATGGGATAGAAAGAATTCCATCGTATTGAAATTAAAACTGAAACTGAAATTAAAATTGAAATAGGAGTTGAAGTTGATATTCAAATTCAAATGCAAATTTAAATTCAATTCAATTTAAAATTCTAATTCAAATTCAAATTCAAATACTAATTCAAATTCATACTCATATTCAATTCAATTCAAATTCATATTTAAGTTCAAATTCTAATTCAAATTTAAATTTAAACTCAAATTCAAATTCAAATTGAAATTCAAATTCAAATTCAAATTCAAACTGAAATTTAAATTGAAATTAAAATTGAAGTTGAAATTAAAATTGAAATTGAAATTAAAATTGTAATTGAAATTTAAATTTAAATTGGAATTGAAATTGAAACTGCAACTGAAACTGAAACTGAAATTGAAATTGAAATAATATGAAATTGAAGTTGAAATTGAAATTAAAATTGAAATTGAAATTAAAATTGTAATTGAAATTGAAATTTAAATTGGAATTGAAATTGAAACTGCAACTGAAACTGAAACTGAAATTGAAATTGAAATTGAAATTGAAAATGAAATTGAAATTGAAATAATATGAAATTGAAGTTGAAATTGAAATTGAACTGAAACTAAATTGAAATTGAAATTAAAATTGAAATTGACACTCAAACTGAAATTGAAATTGGAACTGAAATTAGAACAGGAAAGGAAACTGAAATTGAAACTGAAATTGAAATTGAACCTGAAATTGAAATTGACATTGAAATTGAAGTTGAAATTGAAATTGAAACTGAAATGAAATTGAAATTGAAACTAAATTGAAATTGAAACTGAAACTGAAATTAAAATTAAAATTGAAACCGAATCTGAAATTGAAATTGAAACTGAAATTGAATATGAAACTAACATGGAAATTGAAATTCAAATTCAAATTGAAACTGAAATTGTAATTAAAATTGAAATTGAAACGGAAACTGAATCTGAAATTGAAATTGAAACTGAAATTGAAACTGAAATTGAAATTGAAATTAAGATTGAAATTGAAACTTAAGCTGCATCTAAAATTTAAACTGAAATTGAAACTGACATTGAAATGAAACTGAAATTTAAATTGAAATTGAAATTTAAGTTGAAATTGAAATTGAAATGAAATTTAAATTTAAGTTGAAACTGAAATGAAACTGAAATTGAAAATGAAACTGAAACTATAATTGAAATTGAAAGTTAAACTGAACTTGAAATTAAAACTGAAACTGAAATTGAAAGTGAAACTGAAATTGAAACTGAAATTGTAATTGAAATTTAAATTGAAACTGAAATTGAAGTTGAAATTGAAGTTGAAATTGAAGTTGAAATTGAAGTTGAAGTTGAAGTCGAAGATGAAGTAAGTTGAAGTTGAAGTTGATAAGTTGATAAGTAAGATAAGTTGAAGTTGATAAGTAAGATAAGTTGAAGTTGAAGTTGAAGTTGAAGTTGAAGTTGAAGTTGAAGTTGAAATTGAAGTTGAAGTTGAAATTGAAATTGAAGTTGAAATTAAAATGGAAATGGAAATGGAAATTGAAATAGAAATATGAAGCTGGAAAGATGCGGGCCATGGCGGCCTTTATGGAATCTCTGTTCCTTTCATGAACGGACCACTGAAGTGTATCTTTATCAACGTGAACTCCATCATTTCAAGACAGCGGAGGTACTATCTGGGGCTGTTTTTGGCGGAGCACAGACCGGACGTGCTTATGATGGCGGAACATGGACTTGGTGACCGGCATAGACTGGATGTCAGGGGTCATGTGAACCACAAGTGTAATTCGGGCGGAGGTCGCGGTAAGGGGACGGCGAAACTGGTTCGGGACGGAATTCATTGCATCAGGCTTGGAGTGGATACCGGAATTATGCAGATCACTGCTGTCAGGTTCAGCAGGCCAGGTGGCACCGCCATCTCATTAGTTTGTTTGTATTTGCGTCCTAGCGCAGTACTTTCCGGCTCTGACCTACTCACACTTAGTGAGCTGGTGAGAGACGGGGATGTGCTGATTGGCGGGGATTTAAATGCTAAACATCCTGACTGGGGTGGATCGGTGGTTAATGCGAATGGACGGCGCTTGCAGAATTTCCTGTTGGGGTGTCCGGATTTAGACGTATTTTCTGCGGGGGAGCCGACCAGGGTTTCTGGTACTGCAGCATCATACATCGATATTTTTGTGGCTTCTCCAGGCATACGGGTGTCTCAGGATCTGAGGGTTCTGGGTTATGAGTCGGATCACAGTGCTGTGGAGATTCGAGTGGACTGTGGCAAACTGGTTCGGCGGCAGCGACCAGTAATTTACAACTTTGGGAGGATGAACGTGTATCGGTTCAATTCATTGCTACGGGGGTATCTTCCCTCTGCTGGTCTTCCGGTGGATCGCAATGTTACCATTGGCGAAATTGATGACTGCGTGGAATCTATGGCTGAGTCATTTCGACAGGCTGTTGATGGTGCTGTACCGAAGATGGCAATTGGGAATGGTGGGTTGCCTGAACTCCCTCCCAGGATAAAGGACCTGATTGGGCAGAAGAGAGGCTTCGGAGGACTCTTTGCAATGCTATAAGGGTGGACTGCGTCGAAGGGATCCAATCCCGGATATGTTGGACCCATTATTGAGGAGGTAGGCAAGGCTAATCTCCTTGCGGCGGGTTTTTCTGCGGTGCATGGCGTGAATGGTCACCTGAGGGCTGGTGACTTTGGTGAACGGATTGCTGCTAAGGCAGCTGATTTGGTAAGCCACATACCACGTGTTGCTTTTGGATCGGGGATCATGGCTGACGGCGCAGTTGGTGCTGGGCGTGTGGATGACCTGATTATCAGGGCTGCGGATGTGGGTGGCGCTCTTAGGGGACGTCCACCAAAAAAGTCTTCTGGACTGGACGGTATTCCTGATGTTGCCTTGAAGAGGACTGATTCCTTCGTTTGGACCTTTCTGGCGGTTCTTTTGAACCACTGCATTAACTTGGGCTACTTCCCTCGGGCCTGGAAGAAGGCAGCTGTAGTGCCTATTCCCAAGCCTGGGACGGATCGGAAGAGGGTCAGTGGATATAGACCAGTTTCACTGCTTTCCCCTTTTGGAAAGCTTCTGGAGCTGTTTGTTCTGGACCATGTTCGAGACCATTTGGCTGAGTGCGGCATCTTGCTGGACAACCAGTTTGGTTTTAGAGGACGGCCTAAGGGTCTGAACAAAAGACACGCCACGATAGCTGCTAGCCTGGATTTTGCCAAGGCCTTTGATACGGCTTGGCAGGCGGCGATATTGGTAAAGATGAAGACGGCTGGATTTACTGCTGACATACTCAGGATGGTTGCGGGCTTTCTAGCGGACAGGAAAACACATCATATATAAGCGTCAAATACATACCATCGCTAACAGATAACAAATTACTGAAAAACATTTTCAATAATGACATTAAAATTGCACACAAACCCAACAATACCCTACAGAACATATTCTCCAAGACAAAAACCCGGATACACAAAAACCACCACCACAATGTAGTATATGAAATTTCATGCACTGGCAACACTGATGAAACATGTGGGCAAATATACATTGGCACCACTAAAAGATCATTGGAAACTAGAATGACAGAACACAAGGCAGACATAAGGAACAGGAGAATGAGCACTGCACTCTCACAACATATGATGGAGAACAATCACACACCAGACATGGAAAACGTCAGAATTATAGACAGAGAGAAGAACACTAACAGGAGATATACACTAGAGAGTTTGAGAATTCAACAAAAACATGACATAAGTATGAACACGAAAGAGAACAAAGACAAGACAAATTGTCACTACTACATGACGCTAACACTGGACAAACATATATAGTGTGGAGAAAACATACATGTACGACATATATACATTTATGTTAGATTAACACTAAATAGACATGCAAATAAATATATAGAAAAACGAAGTAAGTGTGAACAGTGAACGGAAAATACTAAATGTAATATTAATTGTTATCATTGTTATTTAGAATAAAACTCCCCTGAAGAGGATGCCAATAAAGCATCGAAACGTAGGGAAAACAATTGAATTAAATAGTTTTATTTAATACATTGGAATTGCGACCAAAAAAGCCAGCAAGGTTATAGAATATATAACATTTTCATCGAACAGTACAAATTATAATTGTCATATAATTAATTTGTCCCATGTATGGCAATTACCCATCACGATTACCCATTACATGTGGGGTATTGGTAGTCCGTCTTTGCGAGGAAAAATTGTTTGCCCGGTTTAACCCATACCCAATTTTGATCAAAAATATGAAGAAATTAGAAAAAATGTCTATATCTCGGAAACGGAGCGTCGAATCGAAACAATAACTAATTTTTGGGAGTTTAAATGGGGTTTTCATACAGTGATCAAATCTGTATGGAAGAATTTTTTTCAAAAAGCCGCAAAAACAGAAAATCGCTAAAATAAAGAAAATGTTTTGGCTAAATTACATGCTTAGATTGTTTTGAAAATTAACAAGTGTTGCTCTTTAAATTGTTACTCAATCGAGGTGCTATAAAAATGATTCTGAAGATGGTGACGGATTGATACGAAGCGGTTCCAAAACTAGCCGACCTAACAAAGAAGGCGTACGGTAATAACGCCCAAGTGCATAAAGCCCAAAACAAACAATGCCATACTGCCAAAAAAGCTACATGTAATTTGTTGTTGTCAAAATTCCAGATTTCTTTGGGCTCTCTGCCATATTTTAAATTTTTAAAATTTTAAATTTTTCGTTGTCATAATGCCCACATCAAGAAATGTTATAATGTCCAAAATTGGCATAATGCCCCAATTCTAATGGGAAAATAGTGATAAAGCCCAAAAAATAATAAAATGCGTAGCGTGGCCAAGCGCGTACTTCACGGGGCGCACGCGTCGCCGCTCTGCGCGAGGGTCGTGTGTGCGGGGCGCACGCGTTGCCGCACGGCAACATGATAATTTGATGTATCTTATTTTTTTTAAATCTTTAGAAAAATCAGGAACGTACAAAATACTAAGACTAGTACAGAATGTAAAGGAGTACAAAATACTAAGACTAGTACAGAATGTAAAGGACGCCGCAGACATTGTCAACAAAACGAGTGCTGTAAATCGCAAAATACGTCTTTCAATGTTATTGAGTCCTTTTACTACAAGAAGACAGAAGAACTGCGATTTTATTTACAAAATATAATTTAAATATATTAAAAACTCTGTTCGCATGATCATACCAAGGGCTTTAGAAATGTGATTATGGCCAAAACCCGGCACATCGTCCAAAACTTAAGATGTGGAATGTCATAAATTTTTAATTAAAATTAAAATTAAAATTAAAATTAAAATTAAAATTAAAATTAAAATTAAAATTAAAATTAAAATTAAAATTAAAATTAAAATTAAAATTAAAATTAAAATTAAAATTAAAATTAAAATTAAAATTAAAATTAAAATTAAAATTAAAATTAAAATTAAAATTAAAATTAAAATTAAAATTAAAATTAAAATTAAAATTAAAATTAAAATTAAAATTAAAATTAAAATTAAAATTAAAATTAAAATTAAAATTAAAATTAAAATTAAAATTAAAATTAAAATTAAAATTAAAATTAAAATTAAAATTAAAATTAAAATTAAAATTAAAATTAAAATTAAAATTAAAATTAAAATTAAAATTAAAATTAAAATTAAAATTAAAATTAAAATTAAAATTAAAATTAAAATTAAAATTAAAATTAAAATTAAAATTAAAATTAAAATTAAAATTAAAATTAAAATTAAAATTAAAATTAAAATTAAAATTAAAATTAAAATTAAAATTAAAATTAAAATTAAAATTAAAATTAAAATTAAAATTAAAATTAAAATTAAAATTAAAATTAAAATTAAAATTAAAATTAAAATTAAAATTAAAATTAAAATTAAAATTAAAATTAAAATTAAAATTAAAATTAAAATTAAAATTAAAATTAAAATTAAAATTAAAATTAAAATTAAAATTAAAATTAAAATTAAAATTAAAATTAAAATTAAAATTAAAATTAAAATTAAAATTAAAATTAAAATTAAAATTAAAATTAAAATTAAAATTAAAATTAAAATTAAAATTAAAATTAAAATTAAAATTAAAATTAAAATTAAAATTAAAATTAAAATTAAAATTAAAATTAAAATTAAAATTAAAATTAAAATTAAAATTAAAATTAAAATTAAAATTAAAATTAAAATTAAAATTAAAATTAAAATTAAAATTAAAATTAAAATTAAAATTAAAATTAAAATTAAAATTAAAATTAAAATTAAAATTAAAATTAAAATTAAAATTAAAATTAAAATTAAAATTAAAATTAAAATTAAAATTAAAATTAAAATTAAAATTAAAATTAAAATTAAAATTAAAATTAAAATTAAAATTAAAATTAAAATTAAAATTAAAATTAAAATTAAAATTAAAATTAAAATTAAAATTAAAATTAAAATTAAAATTAAAATTAAAATTAAAATTAAAATTAAAATTAAAATTAAAATTAAAATTAAAATTAAAATTAAAATTAAAATTAAAATTAAAATTAAAATTAAAATTAAAATTAAAATTAAAATTAAAATTAAAATTAAAATTAAAATTAAAATTAAAATTAAAATTAAAATTAAAATTAAAATTAAAATTAAAATTAAAATTAAAATTAAAATTAAAATTAAAATTAAAATTAAAATTAAAATTAAAATTAAAATTAAAATTAAAATTAAAATTAAAATTAAAATTAAAATTAAAATTAAAATTAAAATTAAAATTAAAATTAAAATTAAAATTAAAATTAAAATTAAAATTAAAATTAAAATTAAAATTAAAATTAAAATTAAAATTAAAATTAAAATTAAAATTAAAATTAAAATTAAAATTAAAATTAAAATTAAAATTAAAATTAAAATTAAAATTAAAATTAAAATTAAAATTAAAATTAAAATTAAAATTAAAATTAAAATTAAAATTAAAATTAAAATTAAAATTAAAATTAAAATTAAAATTAAAATTAAAATTAAAATTAAAATTAAAATTAAAATTAAAATTAAAATTAAAATTAAAATTAAAATTAAAATTAAAATTAAAATTAAAATTAAAATTAAAATTAAAATTAAAATTAAAATTAAAATTAAAATTAAAATTAAAATTAAAATTAAAATTAAAATTAAAATTAAAATTAAAATTAAAATTAAAATTAAAATTAAAATTAAAATTAAAATTGAATTTGAAACTGAAACTGAAATTGAAACTGAAACTGAAACTAAAATTTAAATTGAAACTGAAACTGAAACTGAAATTTAAACTAAAATTTAAATTGAAATTGAAACTGAAACTGAAATTGAAACTGAAACTGAAATTGAAACAGAGATTGATATTGAAATTGAAATTGAAACTGAAATTTAAATTTAAATTATATCAACTAATGTAAATGAAGCATAGCCCGCGAATAACGTTGTAAACGACAATTTTTGTAAAAATGGTTTTTTAGTGAAATTTACTCTGCCAGATTATTTTAATGCAAAACTAAGTAAAAATATTAGTTTATGACCTTTTTAATCCGTTTCAAAATGAAAAAACGATGTGGATTGAAACGTTATATCATCTAATTTTCGTTGGATATAAAACGTTATTTCATTGTGAAACACATAAAAATTTAATTTTCTAAATAACTTAATGTTTTAGTTAATATAATTTTCTGTCTAATGTTAATAAAAGTGCAGATAAATCCAAATCTTTAACAGACAAACAAAAACTAAGTGCGAAATAATTGTTTGTCTCTGGTGAACAATTTACATTTTGGCACTTACAACGTTATTCGCGGCTGTGCTTCAAATGTTAGAAATCGGAAAGCAACCCAACGACGACAACTGCAAATAGTGGTATTGTAAACAAGACGGTCACGATCGTCCACCAAGTGATCCTGGTTCCGAATGTCTAAATATTTTATAATTGCAGAAAACACCGGATTTGTATAGCTCAAAGGAAACCGAAAATATACTTCCAAGAAAATAATTTAAGTTCGAATCATATATGTAAAACGATGTACGATGTACGATTGATGATCAACCGATGGTATCAATTCAGGCACAATATTTAGGGATCTGGTGATGAACTTGTTACGGAGCTCGAAACTAATCATGCCAGTGAGTGCGTGTTGAACTAAATTGTCTATTATTTCCAAGAAAAACTATCCATTTTTCAATTAGAAAAATGTTCCTGACCTTGTAAGCTTGTAGTATGAATTTCTCACACATTAAGTGAAAACTAACGAAATCGGCCATAAAATTCAAATTCAAAAATGGAAATTTAGTGTAAATTTTTTTGTACGGTAAACTAGTGTAATCGCAAAATCGTCATCACAGCCAATTGATAATCGACATAGCATTTCACGTGACCAACATTTATAGCATTAAACTGAGACAATTCGACTATTGTTGGAATATTTGCAATATAGAGACCAAAACAGAATACCAATATTTTATTTTCAATTTTTGTCTAAAATTAACTACAAGTTATTTCAGACAAACAAAATGTATTGGTTGACATTGTACGAACAGTCAGTCTGTGGTAAACAGAACAATATTTATTTTATGTTGGTGCGTAAACAAATAACTGGTTAACACCACCACAATTATTATTATTATAATTATTATACCTGATCGTAGTATTATTAACCATATTTATGTATGGCTGTTAGACAATTATCCTCTATATCTCTTGGCCTGTGTACAATTTCTTCATGGCAGTCAATTGTTATGGAAATTTTTCGCTTGTTATGAACCTGTTTTCCATATGGGGTTTGTTTATTTTGTTGTCATTAATTTAATGTTAATAATAATAAATAAATATAACAATTTAAATATTTAGTGCAAAGTGCGTAAACTTCATGTTTACAAAGTAAATAGACAGTTGAGTTGTGTTCTCGTTGTGCGATCAATTAACGTCATTAGATCAAGTGGGCAGAATCGAGGGGCGTTCATAACAGCTACTCTATATAAAATATTACAAAGTTGTTTATGTAATAAATACAAATGATGACAAATAAAGTAGTAAATAACAGGAATATGGTGCAACTTCCTTGGAGATATTAAACGTGTTTATATTTAACAATACTATATTGATATTTCATCAAAATACAGTATGTTTGTTTCCAAGATCATAATGAGTTCATCACGAGCGTAATTATACCGTAGCTATCAGGAAATACAATATAATTATATCCAAGTATGGAAAGAAACTATCACGTTACTCTTTCTGCGAATTATAATATATCCACTGTCAAATGCAATGTGTTTGCCTGCAAAAATATTTTTTTATGCTACAAACATACTACGTTTGATGCAAGTTATAATATATTTCGTAAATAGTACCTATAGTTTTTAATTTAATTTGTATATTTAGTTTATTTAGTTTACGTACAAGATATTTCATAATAAATAGTAAGGTTGCACAATTTTGGAAACATATTTTAATCTTTAGCCGATTTAAGTAAATACGTGTTTCAGCTTTTTTCGCACTAGATCGCGTTTTCAATACGGTGGAACATTACGTTATAAACACGGCAACATGGGTATCAAATGTTTTCTTTGGACAAAGAGATCATTGTTATATAGATATCCTAAGTATCATAAAACAGTCCAAGGTACATTTTAACGGGGTACAAACAACACTTTTTTCACCACCATACAATGCGAGTCGGTCTAACGTAAAGGGTTTTTAAATAAGAGCGCTACAAAAGTTTTTTTAAATAAAACAAAACCGGTTTTACCAATGAAATTCTTTATTCCTGTGAAAGTACATTCGATGCCATTATGTATGGAACTCGATTTCTTTTGCATGGCCACCACGGGCACGCTTGCAGAAGTTCAGACGCTGAACCCAATTTTCGACGGTTTTCAATACTGCTGCAATTTCACGTTCGATATTCGTACGAAGTTCATCTATCGTCGCTGGCTTGTTGGCATAGACCATAGACTTGACGTAGCCCCACAGGAAATAATCTAACGGCCTCAAATCGCCAATCGACTGGGCAATTTCGTGTGATAACACGTTCACCAAACTTGGTTTCCAATAAATTGATTGTGGCATTCGCTGTGTGGCTTGTGGCGCCGTCCTGTTGGAACCACATGTCCTCCAAGTCCATATTATCCAATTGGGGTAAACATTTTCGGTTATCATTGAACGGTAGCGATTCTCATTCACAGTAATGTGCCGGTCTTGATCATCACGGAAGAAGTACGGCCCAATGACGCCACCAGCCCATAAACCGCACCAAGCCGAAATTTTTTCGGGATGCAACGATGACCCATGGATTACGTGTGCATTGCTGTCTGACCAATAACGCATATTTTGCTTATTGGCGAAGCCATTCAGCCAGAAATGAGCCTCATCGCTGAAGATGATTTTCCGATGAAAATCCGAATCATTTTCAAGTTGTTGCTCAGCCCAATTCACGAACATTCCGCAAAATTCGCCACAACGACGTCACAGAGATGCCCAACGCTTGAGAACGACGTGTGAGAGACACATTTGGGCTTTCTTGAACTGAAGCCTTAGCGGCAGCAATATTCTCGACTCTACGGGCACTTCTTTGTCTCCCTGGAACGGGAATATTTTGTACTGTGCCTGTGGATTCAAATTTTTCCACTAGACGCTCAATTGTTGATCTGGTAGGACGACTATGACGACCATAAATTGGACGTAGCGCTCTTAAAGTTGATGCCACTGACTCCAAATTTCGGTAGTAAATTTTAATAATTTCGAATCGTTGTTGGCTCGTATATCTTTCCATGATGAAATGGCAAACCTTACTGAAGAGAAATGTCAAAAGAGCGGGAAAAAATATGGCGTTGTTTGCTGTCCCTATCGATTTAGTTTTGTAGCGTGTCTGTTGAAAACCCCTTTAATTAGCATAGCAACCATATTCCAAACATATTTATTCTCATTTGTAAAAATACTATAATTATGTGGAATTACAAAATGAAATCAATCATTTGTTGTTGCGGCACTTTATGTTGAAACGCTGTAATAATAAATACTGTAATGGCGAACATATAAAGGAAAACATATTTTTAAAATTTAAATTTTTATCAGAAATCCTGATCAGGCATTTTTATACTTATACAGAGGAAGTGTTTGTGAGTTTGTTAGTTTGTATGTAGGGGGTTATATTCTAAACTACTCATCCGATTTTTAAAATTCTTCCACCAGTAGAATGCTACGTTATCACTGAGTGCTACAGGCTATTTTTCCTTTTTTTGTTTTCCCTACTAAAATTCAGGACGAAGTCTGCCTGGTTTGCTAGTGTATTATAAAGCGTGGATCATGTATTTACAATTCGGAATTTAATTTCGCTTGAAAAAACAATAGACATTTTTAAATTCTTTATATTAACTTCAGTTTCGGCTTTGGATTGAAACAAAAATATGGGCGGGATCGGACAAAGGGGCGTGGTACCACCCATACAAATCACAAATTAAAAATCCATTATTTCTGCTCCTGTTAACAGGATTTGAACAAAATTGGGTATGTTGGTTAGGTGTATATATTATCAGATCTGCTGCAAATATGGGCGGAATTGGACAAAGGGGCGTGGTCATATATAAAGAATTTATAAAGGGTCCGCCATCTAACGTTTTTTTTCAACCAGTGCTTATTTCGTGAATGGTAACACTTAGCTCATGTTTGATTTGACAGATAATTAGTTTTATCCTTCCGCTGAACGAGTATGGTTGTGTATACGCTTGAACAACGCTGGGAAACATTGCGACATTACTTTGAAAATCATGGTAATGTTGCAGAATGTGTGCGAAAATAGCGTGTTTTGCGCCCTGTTTTTGAAGATCGCATTATCAGCCGCAGAACTGATATCGTTTGGCCACCTCGGAGCTGCGATTTGACGCCGTTGGAATATTATTTGTGGGGTTCCCTCAAAGATAAGTGTTACGCCGACAAGCCAGAGACAATTGACGCTTTAAAGGACAATAGACAATATTCGTGAAGCCATTGGTGAAATACAGCTGCACACAATCGATAATGTGCTTAAAAATTGGACCGATCGTGTAGGCTACTGCGTGGCCAGCCCAGGCAGCCATTTGAATGAAATTATTTTCCATTATTAACCGGAAGGATTGTACTTTCAAATAAAAATAGAAAATTGAGAAAATATTCAGTAGTTTTTTTTTATAGCATTTTCAAAAAAAAAAGTTATTTGGCAGACCCGTTAGTTAAAAAATATGTTTTTTACGGGTTGGTTTTTAATTATTGTGAAAGGTAAGTCAAATAAAATGTGGATGCGGAGCACTCTCAGAGCAAAGAGAATAATGACGTAGTTATACGTACATATATGTAAATGAGATAGCAAGAGAGCAACGGAAATTGTGTGAACTTGGGTAGCGTATGTACTAACATAACAATGTATGTATGTACATGTGTCTGTTGCTTTGCAGTCTCTTTGTTTTTTGTGATCATATGATTGAACGCTGTTTTTTATTTTCCAATGTAACATTTACTTATGTGTTCATAGAAATCGAACAGGTACCGTGTAACAAAAAGGTGTTAGCACATCGCCCGTGAATTCGAAAACTCATTGAATTTTTTTTTTAAAGTAATATTTTTTATTTATTATGTATAAAAAAAAACTAATTAAACAAAAACAAAACTTTAGTCAATTCAGATTAAAATGATTTTTGGGAATTTTTTCGTGAAACTACTCGAAACAAGATCTTGTAAAAAAAATAAAATTTTTCCTTATTTGTTGGATCGATCCATTCTTTTTTTCATCTGTAAGACAGATGTATAGACTGCCGTAAAACCCTATCGGATAAACAGATTTTAACTATGCAGAAAATTGTATGCCTAATTTGAAGGAAATCGGATAACGAATTCTGGTACCTCCCATACAAATTGTAAAAATCTCGAAAATTTTCGTTTTCAGTTGTTTAGATTCAAATATAACGTGTGTTTGGAGCTTGCTGCAAATATAATATACTTGTGTCCAAACACATTTTGTTAGATATTCAATATTACATGTTTGAGACACAATGATTAATATGTTATAACATGTGTGTTTGCGTACCAAATATATCGATGATTGTTTGCCGATTTTGTTTCACTCTCTATGCTCTCTTGAGAGCAAGAGAAATAAAGACGGACAACGAGAGAGTCTATCTCGTAAGTGTGTATCAGTACTTTTGCATTATTCTCCCCGTCAGTGATTCATAAATATTCCTGAATGTGCATGTAAATTGAAAAATCCTTATTTTGGCTGATGTTTTACGTTTCAGTTTCAGTCGTCAATGGTTCATCGGACAGAGGATGTCAAAAGCGCTTGATATTTGCAAATATTTACTAACTAATTACTAACTAATTTATTAAATAATTGAAGTAAAAATAATTATCTACAAAATAATTCATATTTGACTAACAAGTAAAAAAGTAATTTTAAGCACTTTTAAAAAAGCTTAAATATAAAAGAAGCGGAACAAAGCGGAGAAGCTTCTGCATTTTTCTAATAGATTAAAGTTTAAACTAATTTATCATGAAAAAATATTTTACCGAATTTTATGATGTTTTATCTTGCCATCAAAAAATGGGAATTTTTCAAATATTCATCTTGAAAAACTCAATTTTTAAAAATCAATTAATAATGTTTTTTAAGATTTATACGAAATAAAAACAAAACAAAATTTGTACCGCTTCTTACCTATCCAAAAAGTAGAACATAATTTAATTTCTTCCACAAATATATTTTTGAACAATATTTTCCTTCAGCTACTAACGAACAAAACTAAAAAATCAAATTATTTAGCATACAAATCGTTCACTTCGAATTGCTGTGGAGGATAAAAAATCTATATCTATGCAAAAATCTTTGCTGATTTTTTTAGCTACGCTATTACCTTATATATTACCGGATATCAGGGTGCGACCGTTTCATGGACAAAAATCAGATATCAGATATTTTCCGAGCCCCAAATGCGACAATTTTGTTTGTTAACGTTGGCCCCGATGTGAAAATTAGCTTCATCGAAAAAGAATTTCTATCAAATTTAATTCGTAGATTTCTTACAGTTTGAGTTGAAGACTCCGATCTTTGGAGGATAGTTATTAATTTATTCCATTCTTCTACAAGCGTAAAGCGGCCCATGTCGTAAATTTCGAACCTGTAACTAATAACACTGTTGTAGTTCTTGGCATACAATTTTTGTATCAACGTTCTAATTAATTGCATCGGTTAGAGGCAAGTCTACTGAGTTGATCGGTACCCATGAAATGTCTGTATCAAGTCAAATTTTATAAAAAATCGGTTTTTACCAATTCACAGATTTTTTTTACTTTTTTCAGCATAACTTCAAGAGACTCTAAATTTGTCGCTCACAATATTTAGCTGAACAACGTATTGTGAACATATTAATACAATCTGAACGTGTCTAGTCATCCATTCCTATCCTATTTTTCAATGTAATCAACAGTTTTGCAGTTATAAAAAAAGAGTAGTGAAAAAATATATTTGTTTGCTTAAAAAATTAAAATTTTTTATTATTAAAAAAACAAGAAACATTAGAAATGGCAAGAAGTGTAAAGTTATATTAGTTTATCCTAAAGTCACATGACCTATGAACAAAATGAGACATGGATCATAAAAAACAATAGACGCATTTCGCTCTTATTCTCAATTTACTGACGTATCTCACTTTGGCAAGAATTGTGATTTTTTGTTTGGGTTGCATATGATGGATGAGTAATGCAATTCTTGACAAAATGAGATACCTTCACTAAATTTTTGAATATGAGCGAAACGCGTCCAATCATTTTTATGATAGTATGTACGCAGCTGAAATGAAATGACAACGGAACTGTTGACATTTTCTGTTTATTACAGGGTTGTATACAACAGGCATTGGAAAATATTTTCCGCTACCACAAACAGAAATCAATGTTCTAATCCTTATTAGGTCAAGGAATTTGGGACATTTGCAAAGAAAATCACTAGCCCAGCTCACAATCCTGTGCATATGGCCTTGCGTTGTAGCATTTGCAAATTGGTATTGCACATTTTTCCTATACACTAACAAAATATACAGAAATGCACGTGCAATGGTTTTGCTGATATGCAACACTTATAACCGTAGTTTATATTTCCTCTGCCTTTGCAATACTTATGTGAAAACTTGCAGTCAGAGGGCAAAGTCTAGTCAAAATCATCGGCGGCGGAGATTAAATTTTGTTCTATTTAATTAATTTAATTATTATAATGAAAGAAGTCAAATCTAAAGAAAAAAAAATCATTTTAATATATCTATATATCATTAAGGTACATAATGTACCAAATATACTATTTTCCGCTATTTGTATATCAGAGTGACTAAGGTGCAAAAAATTAATTCGGCGGCCACCCAAGCAACCAAAAAAATTCGGCGGCTACTCAACGCCGGTTTCACTCGACTCGACTTCGTTATATGCTGACAATAACAAACGAAGGGGCAGCAAAAAATTAAAAAAGTTTAAAAAGTATAAGCCAAACAAAAAATGGTCCGATGAAGACATAAGGAAGATTCTCAATTATCTTCAAGATGCTCCAGAAATAGAGGTAATAAAAACAAGTGTTAGTTAGCAAAGTCTGTTACAAATATTCCTGCTGTTATTATAGATATAGTTCCGCCATCTCCTGATGAGCCTAAGCGGAAAAGTACTATTGCAAGTTGCAATTCGATAGAAAACTGCTTACAAGAGTGAG
This sequence comes from Phaonia tiefii, assembly GCA_963931995.1. Lineage (NCBI taxonomy): Eukaryota > Metazoa > Arthropoda > Insecta > Diptera > Muscidae > Phaonia > Phaonia tiefii. The sequence goes on along the minus strand of OZ008370.1, from coordinate 213,568,264 downwards.
CTTTATTAAACTCTGGATCTTTACTTATTAAATCGCATAACATCGTAAACTGACTCCTACTTACTCTTAGCATTTATCTGACTTGGGCACTGCGCCATAAAACCCTCGACGGTATTCCATCACAATAGATAAATTGTCTGGCAGTTCATCTAAAACTGCTTCCACTGCTTCATTGTCACTAATAAAAAAAAAATTGTTATCAAATCAAATTTAGCGTAGAATATTTCATACCTTCGCTGAATATAATCTCCTTCACAGCTTCGTCTATTAAAGAGTCCATTAATAGTTCCTTAAAACTTCCTTTAGACATAATTAAATTTTCTTGAAACCAAAATATCAATAAAAAGATAGTTCTTTTTATCAATCAGCTGTAAATTGAAGGAGAACTGTGAATTGTGTGGTTTGCAACAAGTGTTGCAAAATTAACTAAAATGAGTGTTCAGAGTTGATAACAAATATTTACAATTGCAAAAATATCCAATCTTAAATGCACAAGACTCTGAATTGCCCTACTGTAAATATGAACTGTGTGCTGTGAGTTACAAAACATAGTGATAAATAATGTTTTGAAAATAGTTGCATGTAATCGGCTCACTACTACATACACAGCCAATAATCAGCTGTTAATTTACTCGACATCTCGATATGGGAGAATCTTGCTGCAGTGTGAATGCAGTAGTACTTTCACATCAATTTTTAACACGGCTGCGTTATAGGTGATACAGTTATCCAAACAGACGTAGGTTTCTCAATGCAGGTGACCACTTCAAGGTTTAAAATCGGAAAATTAAGTGATGTGATACGCCCTTCCACTCTTCTCGGAAACCCCGTTTTACCACTAATTTCTTCTTGCAAATTGTGTTAATCTAATGTGATTTTGCCGATCTTTGCCTATGCCGATGATATTGCTATCATCTGTACTGGTAGAAACCTCAATTTACTTACCATTCGTAGAACCAGTCTACTTAGTCTGATTTCGAACTGGACAGCTAACAACGGACTATCACTTAACCCTCTTAAAACCGAGCTTATCGTGTTCTCTCGGAAATATAAAATACCCGCATTTGAACTGCCGTCAGTTAATGGGGTGCAATTACAGTTGACGGAAAAGGTCAAGTATCTGGGAATAATTCTCGACAGAAAACTGTCTTGGAAACCGAATGCGGAGGAGAGGGTGGAGATCCCTCCAAAATAAATATATTCTGAATTCCTTGATGAAAATTCAAAGATCAGCACTAATTAGCGTTAGGGGGGCAATGGGCACGACGTCAGGTACTGCACTTAGTGCTATCCTGAACATCTGTACCCCTGATATCATGGCCGAATCGGCAGCCGCTACATCCCTGGTGAGAATCAGAGATTGTGGCGTTTTAGACTACTGTATCCCCTACCTTCTACCAGCGACAAATCTAAGGACTTCTATTCCGAACAGGAATACCTGCTAAAAGTCACTGGAAGGGGATACCAGTAGTATCAGATTTTTCACGGATGGATCAAAAAGTAGGCAAGTAGGCTATGGGGTCCATTCACCGGACCTAAATATAAATATCTCCTTCAAGCAGCCTGATCACTGTAGTGTATTTCACGCGGAAGTTACCGCCATACTAGAGGTTGCTGAAGTACTGAAAGTAGTGTCACAACCCTCCGGAGAATATGTATCTACACAGACAGCCTGGCTGCCATAAAATCCCTGGAAGCCATGTTTGCTACGTCCCTGACTGTGAAAGAATACCACTCATCACTTAGGCTGATGGCAGAGTATTTCGACCTCAGGCTCATCTGGGTACCGGGACACAGCGACATTCCAGGCAATTGCGTAGTGGATGCGTTAGCTAGACAGGGCACTACGTCACAGGTTCTTCCGGCAAAAGAAGGAGTTAGTATGCCAATCTCTACCTGCAGTTTGCAGATCAGGCAGTGGCCCTATAATATGTTCAAGGACAAGTGGAGACTTACTTCAACTTGCAAACAAGCCAGGGTCCTCTGGACACAGGTGGACAGGAAGAGGACTAGGCAACTACTTAACTTGCCGAGAGGCAGGTTATCCGCAATGATAGGAACACTTACGGGACATTGTCTTTTAGGAAAACACGCCCTAAGATTGGGGCATAGAAACTCCACTCTCTGTAGATGCTGCATGGAAGAGGACGAGGAAACTACGAAATACCTTCTCTTGGATTGTCCTGCTCTGGCAGGACTGAGAAGTAGGATATTCGGAACACATCTAGTTAGCACCGTAGCCATAAAGGATATTCCTGTAGGTCTTATAGACAAATTTATTGAAAGGGCAAATTGGCTAGACGACTAGTCAATAGTTGCTATGGAGGAAACAGCAGGTATCATAATGGGCTTCTTTAGCCTAAGTGTGCTAGACAGCGTGCTGTCTTGCAGCGTTTTCAACCAACCAACCAACCAATGTGATTATAATACGTAAAACTTTTTCGACCCAATCTTATGTCAAATGCCTCCTCTAGATATGACATTTTGATATTTTATAAATTAATTAATTTCATATTTGATAAATGCATCGCTTTTGTTTCTACAAAATAACAACTTCATATTGAAGTGATCGATCAAATACCAAACTCAAGTGTTTCGTTTAGTATGCAATAATATTAAGTTTAACATTTAAATGTTCCATTACCCAATTTCTATAAATAACCTGTAAGAAAAATGTTTAAAATAACTACAAATTGAAGAAACAATCATATTAAAAAGGCAACTCATTCATACCTCATACAACATTTCCTATATTTAGAACCACTTGACTTGATTAATTCCAATTAAAAATATTTACGAATGATTGACGAAATTCAAAAGAAAAATTATCTATGAAAACCCAAATCAACGCAACGGAATGCAATGCAATCCAAATCGTGTCAAGTGCATTTCTACAATATATCGGACAAATAAACTCCTGTTCCAATTATAAACGTGTCTCCTCTTTCTTCCCATAAGACAAATATGAAATTTTCAATGGTTGACTCATTATTGAGTACTTTAGTTCCATTGATAGTAGCCAGAGGTGTCGTTGACATTTCAGATTGAATTAGTTGCAATTGGTTTGGACTGGTTTGATCTGAACACACACAAAAAATAGTTCACTTGAAGGAAATTGATAAAAACTATTCATTTTTTCCTCTCTTAGATTGTGTATACGATAAGTATGTGCTAATTATTAATGCATTGAGAGTGAGGGAATGTGTAAATCGTTTCCCCTTCACTAATCTGGATTTCAAGCAAAACAAACATCTGTTGAGACTAAGAAAGAAACACACTTAACTCATATTGATTTTATATCAAAGTTAAGGAAAAAACCTATTCAATCATTCCCAACAATAATCAATTATCATGTCGAGGTTTGTCGACAGGGAGTATTAGTGCAACTAGTTAGCAGCCATTAATTAGATCCATATATCAATTTAACTTTTCACAGATTGCAATTTCAATTTATTACTATTAACAAATATAATTTAAATAATATAAACTGAAGACAACAGACATGGCATTTGCAAACGCACATTGTGTTAAAAGGCCAGCCAAACACTAAAAAAAATATTGAAAACACATGTGGATTTATTTCACTCGTGAAATTGATGTCTATTATGCATTTTACACATAACAGTTTGGAATGAATGGATATTAAACTTAAGACGTGTGAACACTTTTGGTATAAAGCTCGGTATTCAGTATTTATGAAATTTCGTTGCCATAACGTCCGACAATTTTGCTCACTTTTCATTTGCTTGGAAATTTTCTTTGCGAACATTTCTTAGGCAAAATCCATTACAGGGTTGTTACGCCAAAGTTATTTCGCACGACAACAGTTTTTGATAATTGTTGGTGACCGGAATTTTGACATTTTGATAATTTTAGAAAACAAATAAATTAAATATTTGCAAGGGAAATCAAAGAAATGTGGTAACCCTCCGCAACAAAATTTTCCGTTTAGAGATAAATGACAAAATTTCTTACGAAAATTTCGCAAGAACTGAATACGGGGCTTTAAAGATTAACTCCTATCTAATTCAGTTGATCCGTAAATTTCGCTCACTTTTCATTTGCTTGGTACTTGGTGCTATGGGAAATTTCTTAAGCAAAATCAATTACAGGGTTGTTAGATCAAAATTATTTCGTACGAAAACAATTGTTTAATAACACTGTGCGACACCAAAAAAATGATGGGGTTCTGTCAACGGATTCTGGTAGAAAAGTCTAAAAAAGTATATACGTGTATCCGCGTTTTGGCATATCTGATTAGAATTTTTTTTAGGGCGGGTCTAAATTGCCGCCCCTCGGAACGTTCCTGCAACATATCGGCATGCAAAATTGTGTGTTTCCTACTTCTGAGAAACTAAGTATGTTCAAAAGTTTTATAGAAAAGATTCAGATAAACATTTTTGTGGAACAAATTAACCCTCTAGCTGTCACGTCTAACCATAATTTTTACTTTTGTTTGAAAACTCGCAAAAACTGCTCCAAAATGATGGGGGGCGTGGTCAAAATGTTGTACAAAAATGATCGCCATAAAATTTCACTATATGTGTCTGAACACTCCAAAACACAAATCTTAGCCCAAGTGCTAGATAATAAGCAAAAACTAACTACCTTCTAAGGGTTAATAATGAATTTTGTAATTTTGCTGTTTCCATTAAAAATAGTCCACATAATATAATTAATTTTATCATATTTCATCTTTTATCTAGCACTTGGGCTAAGAAACTTCTGAACATACTTATCTGAGAAAACGCCGATACACGTATATTTTTTTTTTACTTTTCTACCAGATTCCGTTGACAGAACCCCATAATTTTGGAAAAAAAATTAAATTTTTTCTCACAGTGTAATTGGTTGCAAACGAAATATTGGCTGTTCGATACTTTTGACAAAGAAACTTTCATTATTTGGTTCGGGTTTTGGGCTATCGGCAACATCGATTCTTTTTTCAAAACTGCGGCGGGCCACGGAATAAAATGGAGGGCTGTACGAAATAACAAGGCGTTATATTTGAGAAAATTTATTACAAATATTCGGAAAATTATGCTGAGACCGCTCGCAAACTTCGAAGAATGTTCAGTCTCCATCTGAATGGCCTCGTTAATACACAAAATTGACGAAATTGGGGCTCAGAAAATCGTCATGCACTCCATGAGATACAAATGCACCCACAACTCTCTGGTGCGGATTTTGGTCAGTCTCAGTAAGAATGCACTTTTTCATTTTAAAATAAAAACACGTATTTTATGAGATAGTTGTGATTTTTTTATTGGATTGTGAAAAAGCCATGTTCCGATTAAGTATTGAATAAAATTTCCGCGAAATATACGTCCCCCATAGCTCTGATGACAGGCCTTTACTCTTTTCATGAAATGTTTGATGACTTTTTCACAGAGACGTGACTGTATCTCACCGATGATGCGTTGGATCTCGGACTTTAGCACAGGAATTGTTTCTGATTTATTCGCATAAACCCAAGATTTCATTCACAAAACCCCAAAGAAAGAAATCGAACGTCGTTAAATCGAATGATCTTGGTGGCGAGTTGACTTTAGAAATTCTTGAGATAATTTGTTCTTGAAAGCATTGCTGCAATAAATCGATTGTTTCATGCGCGGTGTGGTAGGTGGCGCCGTCGTGCTGAAACCTCATGTTGTCCAGATCCATCTCATCCAGTTGAGGCTACAATAACTCCGTTATCATGTTCCTGTAATGAATGCCGTTCACAGTCACTGCAATTTCGGCCTCATCTTCAAAAAAGTAAGGCCCAATCACGCGGTCTGACCAAAATCCGCACCAGACAGTTGCTCATTGTGGGTACATTTATTTCTCATGGATTGCATGAGGATTTTCTGAGCCCCAAATTCGACAATTTGTGTATATTCACGAAGCCATTCAGATGGAAATGCACTTCATCGCAGAAGATGTTTTTTTTAAAATTGGCATTGACTTCACTTTGCTCCATTACCCATTGAACGAATTGTCGGCGCTTTCCATGGTCTGCTGGTTTGAGCTCCTGAGTAAGCTGAATTTTGTACACATGAATGTAGAGGCCTTTTGTCAAAATTCGCTGCGTAGAGCTTCGTGAAAGTTAAAGTTGTTAAGAACGATTGATGTTTCGGGTTTTCGGCGACACTCGTTTACAGCAGCAATGTTTTCAAGAGGCCGACCGGTACGTTGACGCACAGGAGTCATAGTCCCCATTTGTATTATGCTTGTGAGGCTACAATTATCAAGTTATTCTTCTTTATAAAGCCTACGTAAATCACGTTTAGATTATATTGTGCGTCTTGGCCCGCAACCACCTCTGCAGTTGTTCACTGTTTAATCGGCTAGTCCTCCCCCATTCTTTCATTCGTAAAAATTTGTAAAAGTGGTCTACTCTAAAAAAATTTATCAACAAGGAAATTCTCTGCGTTGAATTCGTTGTATTACATTCGTAAAAATCGTATTCTCTGTTAATTTATTAAAAAAAATAATATGTGTACCAATCAATTACATTTTTTCACTTAGACATGAGAATTAATACGAAAACAATTGGCAGAAATACGAAAGTGAAGAAAGAAATATGTAAAAACTCACCACAAATTTTCATATCATGCGTGGAAGTCTACCACGCCAGCAACACCACTTCTCTCAACCACAAAACGCGTTCGCCGCGCGTCGAACACGCGCGTGTTAGCCATAATATACTGATGCTCTTACTGTCCACATCCGACCCAGTTTATTGACCACACTTCGATTGGTTGACACATTAGGTGCACTTTATCAACTGAAAATTCTTCGAAGTTTACGATCGGTCTCGGCAAAACTTTCCACATTTTTGTAATATGTTTTCACAATTATAACATATCTGACAGCTGAGTTTCCACTTGTACAAAAAAGGCACTAAATTTAAAAATGCAATCTGACTGAGACACCCTTTATTTGTAGAAATATGTTATAACATAGAGAAAGAGACAAGAGCCGCTAACCCTCTCTTCACGTTATCTTGAAGACGACGAGATAGTAGGCCATTTCATCGAGTTCGAATTGCTTTTGCAGTTCACTCTTTGGTTGGCATACTAAGGACAGAAATAAAAGGGAATGCGAATTTTCGTTCAATGCAAACAACATAAAACATAATTTAGCTGTCATTAGTATCAATAAAACCATAGCTTTATTTATGTATAGATTTGTTACATAACGTCTCAACTGACGTTTCTCTTTGCGCTTCTTCAATGAGGACACGAACCTCTGTCAGCAACATCGAACAAAATCCTCCATTTTTAGTTTTGAGCATTCACGATGTTCATATATTTACATATTTCGAACATTCACGGTAACAATTTCAGCAGTGTTTATCAAACCTCAGCGACAGAATTCTTCTCTTGACGTTCAAACTTGCAACTTCCACAAGTTCGCTTCCCTTCAATCATTAAACCGAAGAGCAAGTTGCAAATCGATGTATAAATTAATCTATGAATCAAACACTATTTAAACTTACAGCCAAAGTCACGATCTCGAAAGAAAACCTAAGCGATCGAAAGCCAGTCACTCACTTTCTTTCTTATCCCAGGCTTTAAATGTTATTGTGTGATTGTGTGTTTGGAAAATCGGAAGCCACTAACTATTTTCGCTGTCATCTATGCGAACGAAAATGTCAAAACCAGTCACTTGTCTTTTGGTTGTCGCATAGCTGGAAATCAAATAAAAGCTTGAAACAAAAACAATTTATATAGAATTCAATGGAAGAAACACAATGGACAGAAAATAATGTCATTATAATAAATTTGATATTAAAATATATTTCCATTTCAGCACAAAAATGCCAACTTTGCAGCAACTGCAGATACTGGTTCTTCGTACTCTTCTCTCTCGCTCCGAAATTAAATGGCGAACGTCAAGTTTATGTTATTGCTTTGAACAACAACCACACAAACGCACGTAAAACCATGCGAACGACAAGTCGAATGATAGTGACTCGCTTTTTGAAACGAAAGTGAGCGACTGACTTCGTTCGCTTGGATTTTGTAGAGAGAGTGTAAGTGGGGTCTAATTTTGTACTAAATTGTATATGCTTTCGTTCGCTTGTTAGTGACTCCCAAATCAGCTGTTTGTCGCATAGAAAGAAAGCGAACGTTAACGTTCGACATCGTGACTTTGGCTGTTAGTTTGATCTCCACGATATCTCGTTCTACATCATTTCCCTAGCACCCTTTCAATCAGCTGTGCCATAGAAATCCCAAAGACGATCTAGAATTAGACGACCAGAAGATGTGCGCAATTTGGCCACCCTGGTAAAATAGAACCAAAAAGTGCTAGAAATTCACTCAAAGACATTTCTCTCACGTGTCATATCTTGATTATTTCATACTTTTTGCATAGTTTATGTAATTTTACTTCAACCTGGTTGGAATTTGTATGGTTATATACAATAACACTATCAAAAAGCTGTTCGTGTATTGAAATATTCAATGAAGAGAGTAAGAGAGAGAACAGAGAATGACTAGGGTTTCACTCGTTGTGTTTGTAGGCATTTGAATGAAGAGAAATTTTCACTGTCTACTTGTACATCGTTTTTGAGAAACCCACTGGTTATATGTAACCGAATTGAAAATGAATTCGGCTGTAACAACAGAATTCATGAAAAATTAGGTTACATCAACCGAAAATTCGGTCGTTACAACCAATTACGGTTATTGCGACCGAAGTGATGTCAAATTCGGTTGTTACATCAGAATTGATATCATTTTCGGCACTATTTCGATTACTATATCCGAATCAATTCCAAATTCGGTTGTTGACTCCGAAATTATAGAAAATGTATGACTTTATTCATAAAAAGTTGTAACCTATTTGGGAGAATTTTTTGTATGATAAATCTTCTCTCAAACCTCTCATTACTTTTTATAAATACGAGTAAGACGGTTAGATGAGAAAACGAATATAATTCAAGATTCAGTTGTCGCAACCAAATAGATTATGAAACGAGGTTGCTTCAACCTAACTTCAGTTGTGGGGACTAAATTCAGTAGTGACAACTGCAATTCATTTCTGGCAACCGCAATTCGGTGGCAACAGCCGAATTTCCGGTTGCTACAGCCTCTTTTCGCGCAATTTGTTCTCTGAGGAGAGATTTTCGAAGGGACACTAAATGCTAACAGTGTGATTATAAACAGAACAGTTTGGTTGAGTAACTCATGGATTTTTCAAGTCAGAAATGGGGTTTCTCGATAAAGTTAAAAATATATTGTGGGTACTACATTTGAAGTAGACAAATACATTCGGTTTAAAACTTATGAGGCAGGGAGACTAGATAATTTGTATGGGAGATATAATTATTGTCGACGACGCTCACCCGGATAAGCCACGACCATGGCATAGATTTTATTTTATTTGTGTTTTAATCTCTTCCTCAGTTCTAGCTCAAATAATTAGAAATTTATCAGCAACAATTTAACATGATATAGATTTAGTTTTTTTTTTATCACAAGTGAATTTGGGGACACCATGTTCAAAGCCTTATTTCACCTTAACTTACAAACGCATCTCAGAACAGTAGTAACCTTCTAATGTTTTCACTTCCTGACGTTCCACTGTTTATAGTGGCTTCTTTGAATTAGTGTTTTCGTTATGACATATTTGTTCAAATGGAATTTTTCCATATCGCAAATGCTTATTAATTAGTAAATATTTGCAAAGTGAATGTAAATATCTGGAGAAATAAATATAATTTTTTTTAATATTTTTTGTTGTACCCAAAGTGTGCGCCTGATATGCTAATATTTTAATTAGATCACTTTTAATAGTTAATTAATAACTTTTAATGCAGTTTTAAGTGTTATTGTTTATTTAACATCTGTAAATCATTCAGATAATAAAACCTTAGCCTGTCGGCATTAATTAGTACTGTGGCAATAATTTGATTGGTATTAAAATCAGGTGGTTAAAAATGCTTTTATGAGAACAAGGCAGCACAAATGCATCTTCTTCAATTGTGGTAGTTTTATTAGGAAATCAAGAAAGCCGAATTTGAAAAATTGGTGTTTCCTTTAATTACTTGTTCTTAGAAAATACATTTTTGAAACGACCAAATTTGAATTTTGTCGATAAATATTTTACTGGTCCCTGGGAATTTTGGAAAGCATAACCAACTTATAAATACAATAAAATAAGGCTCAACATTTTATGGAATGTTTCAGTCTATCGAAATGTACAGGCACAAGTAAAGTTATGCTTCCTTGTGAGCGATATCGAAAGGCAATGATTATATTTTTTCAGAGTTCGTATTTACCCCCCCATGTGTAACCCATACACATCGTCGTGGGGAATGTGTGATGAACGTTTACCGGTTACACACAGGGTATTTACACACAGAGTAGGTAAACCGTACGTGCAATCGAAAAAATAAAAAAAAAATTTACCTCCAATCGAGGCTTTAACCAATGGATGTCTTCAATATGGCATCACTTTGTTTTTAAATCGCTAGAACTTAAATTCTGCGAAAATTAATTTCCCATGACATTGGAAAATTACCCATCACGATTACCCATTACCCACAGGGTAATGGGAAAAATAATGGGTAGCTAACAACGACAATGGGAAATTACCCATCATGATTACCCATTACCCTAAGGCTAAAGGGGAAAATAATGGGTAGTTACCCACGGCGATAGGTAATGTTTTACCCAGGGTAACCCATCCACATTTTTGATCGAAAATATGAAAAAATTAGAAAAAAAAAGTTATATGTCTCGGAAATGGAGCGTCCAATCGAAAAAATAAGCAATTTTTGGGGTTTTTAAGGGTTTTTCATCAAGTGATCCAATTCGAATGAAAGAAATTTTTTCAAAAAATCGCCAAAATAAAAAAATCGCTAAAATAAAAAAGTGGCTATAACTCGGAAACGGTGTTCCAATCAAAACAATAATAAAAATTTTACCTCCGCAGGAGGCTTTACCCAATCGATGTCTTCAATATGTCATCACTTTTCTTTAAATCGCTAAAACTAAAATTTTTCAAATAAAAAATCGCTAAAACGCCCTCATATCTATAACGGAGCGTCCAATCGAAAAAATAACCAACAACATATCCTCTAACATGTTTTATTATTTTTTCGAAAGTTGGAAAGAAAAAAGTTGGTTATTTTATCGATTCCGAGATATAGAAATGTTTTATAAATTTTTCATATTTTCGATCAAAAACGGTGATTGGTTACCCTGGGCAACCCATTACCCATCGCCGTGGATAACTACCCATTATTTTCCTCATTACCCTATGGGTAAAGGGGAAGTCGTGATGGTTAATTTCTCATCGAAATTTCCCATTACCCTGAAGGCAATGGGTAATCCTTATGGGTAATTCACCATTGTCGTGGGTAGCTACCCATTATTTTCTCCATACCCATATTTTCTCCATACTCCATAAACGATCGCTACCCATGCCCCAAGGCAATAATATTGAGTTACCCTGGGTTACCCATTACCCACGAAATACGACCCTGTCTTGCTGTTACTAAGATGCTATAACGTAAGGCCAGTGTTGTCACTTACTGGATAATAATCCAAAAATGGGACGATTTCAAACTTTTTGGATAATTTTTTGATAATGATATTTTTGTGTAATTCTTGTGTAATTTCACTTATAGGAACATGCCATGTGTTGAAACATCAAACTTGAATTTCCATAACCTTTTTGATATCTCCGTTTGCAGGGAAACATTGATCCACAGCTCTGTTTTTGGAACATAGTTGAACTGCAACATGTTCGATGCATAGTGATGGTACTCCCTGTAAACAACTTGTGTTTTCTGGTGAGAATTTTTCGTCGATATAACTCTTTTATTTTTAACATGAGAGCTCCAGTACCAGTTTAAGGGTCTCGAAAGTGTCTAATTTGGAGAAGTGACTTTTTGATAAAGCCCGGTATTCAGGTTTATGAAATTTTGTATAAAAAATAACGAAAATTTCATGAACCGCGCAATAGCTAAACAAATTGGACGGAGCCCGACAGTTGCCAAAAATTACATCAAGAACCCCGAGGGGTATAAAAAAAATTTTAAAGAAAGGGTTTCATTGTCTTTATCTACTAGGAAAAAAAATGAGGAAAGAAAAATCATCAGAATTGCTTCTAATTCTGCCTTATCCTTATCAAAAATAAGAGCTCAAGCTGGAGTGGAAGCCAGCAAGTCATCAGTACGCAGAGTAATTAAGAGCTGTGAGTATCCTAAATACCTGAAATTACTAAAAAAAGCCGCCACTTAATGCTCCTCGTTAGGAAAAGCGGCTTCAATTCGCAAGAGACTACATGGTATGGGATATGCTGCCAAGAAGTCATCTAAATGACTGGAGAACCGTTGTATTTACGGATGAGAAGAAGTTTAATTTGGATGGGCCTGATGGCTACAACTATTATTTCCATGATCTGCGCAAAGAAAAGCGTTTTTTGAACCGATATCACAGCCTAGAGAGCGGCGATATGGTGTGGGGGTGCTATTACGTACTATGGCACCATCGATCTTGAATTTCAAAGTGCAAAAAATGACTGGTGCTCGCTATAAAACGTTATTGGAATCGGCTTTTCCGAAGTTCAGTGAACTATTTGGTCCCATATCTTGGATATTGCAACAGGATAATGCGCCTATACACAATGCCAGAGTAGTAAAGGACTTCATTGCAAGCCAAAATGTTAATATTCTTGACTGGCCACCCTATTCGCCAGATCTAAACATTATCGAAAATGTCTAGGTTGTTTATCTCCTAAGGTCTATGAAGAAGGTAGACAATTTGATAACAAGCAGTCACTAATTCAGGCCATTAAGGATGCTCGGAATCAAATTTCGTTGGATTACATAAATTCTCTTTATCTCTCAATGAAAACCCGTATATGGGCATTTCCACAGAAAGGTCAACCTTTTGTCACATCACGTCACTCTCGATAATTACTTATATTTTAGGACCAGTTTGTTTGATTGTCTTATTTTCTTCTAATAATTATGTAGTTACTTACATTCTGTATTTAGGAAAAGAATAGAAAATAATCGAACCACATGGTCATAAAATATAACCAATTAACGAGGGTGACGTGATGTGACATAGGGTGGCACTTTCTTTGGAAATGCCCATATTTGAAGTTATTAAAAACAAAGGGGGTTGCACCCATTACTAATAGTTCTTAAATAAAGTAAAATAAATTAAAAAAATAAGAAAAACTGTTTTCCATTGGAATTAGTTAAAGTGCCTTTATTCAAGTGAATCAAAAAAATAGCACATTTTTTAACTTTTTTATAAATTAAGCAAAAAAAGTTCTTTAGTTAAGAAACCACTATTGTCATGATTTTGTTATATCTCAAGATGTCTAGCTTCCATTTCCATTTTCCATGAATATGGAATTTTTAGTGCCTTTAAATCAGTGAGCCGGAGTGTATGTATTCTATATATAAAAGCATTTCTGTCGATTTGTTGTTTAAGTTTAAAAAAAAAAATTTGTGTTCAAAAATAAAAATAAAAATCAAATAAAATTGTCGATAACTAAATATTCAAGCGAAAAGCTTTATAACACTACAAAGCAGGATCATTGGAGAGTTCTTCTTCAAATATGACACGGGAACAGCCGTAACCATCAATGGTTATGTCAATTCAGACTTCTAACGGCATGGACAACTTTTGGTTCCAACAGGACGGCGTCACAGGTCACACACCCCGAGACACGACGGCTTTATTGCGTACTTTGTACGTCGATCACCTAATTTCGGAAACTGGCATCCGTGATCTTCCGACTTAACCTCTCCAGACCTTTTCCTGTGGGGTTATTTGAAGTCAAAACTTTATGCCAACAAGCTACGGACCCTGCACCCCTTGAAAGACAATATTTGGCATGAAATGGCCACTCTGGCGGCAACCATTTATGCGATATCATATTCCACAAGTGATCAAAACAAATTTGCTCGGTTCAATATGAACGAAAAATTATTTCACAGCGATTAATTTTTCTTTGTTTTTTTTATTATTACCAAAAAGCATTTGGAAGGTTTAAATGGTTCACTTTGTAAATAAAAATAATGAGTTCTGATAAATATTGCAGAAGTCTTCTAATTACTCAGCATAGTTATAAATGTCAAATCTTAGAATTACTCTATAAATGTGACTATAGTTCTATGAATATAACTATAATTATGAGATGAAAGAAATATTTAAAAAAAACGATGACAAATTTTTCAACTTTAAATATTTTTACAAGTGTGAATGTGCTCTTTAATCAAGGCACTATGGATTTGATGTCACAGCTTTGATGTTGTTTGTTGTTGTTTTTGATGATGTATTTTTCGATTTTTTTTCTTGTTTACGTTTATGTTTACTTTACCTTTACCTACCTATGTATTTACCTTTTATTTTAGTTGAATGCATTATTCTGTTTTGGAACCGGTAACATCATCAGGTTTGGCATTTTTCTTATTGTCTTGTGGTTTAGCTGGTTGCAGGCAACAATACGACCATACAACTTAAAAACTCTACATCGAAATAAAAAATGTTAAACGTTTTGTCAGTAGTGACAATCGCATTTTTTCCATCGATTTGAGTTATTACTCGAATACCCCAAAATGATGGTCAAGGGCGGACGTTAACCGATGTTAAGACGAATCGGCATGAAATATAAGTAGAAAAATAATTCGTTTTTGATTAACAGGAAAGGAATGTAGTACCAAAAGTGGATGTTTTGCAATAATAGACAAGCTTTTGTAGAACTTGAATAATAACAACATAAAAGGTAAAATATCCTTGTTTTATTGTGCACTGTGTAAGTAGATTCAGTGATTGCAAACGGGAAAATATGTTTTCATTATAAAATAGAAATTGGTCTTGAACCGCAAAAATTATTAAACAACATAACATCTTAAAGATCGAATAATAAAAATATTTACTTAATTTTATTGACTATTTTACAACGTCATGAGGTCAGAGGTCTTACACATATTAATTAAACAAACAAATAGACATAATAAACAAATTTTAATACATTTCTCCAACGTTTTCTCGCCAGTTGGTAACACCAAGGATACGGAGGGATTCTTCGGCCTACTCTTTCCATTAGAGTCTTGGTCGTCCTCTTTTCCTGCATCCATCGGGTACGTTATCGTAAACCTTTCGCGCTGGCTCATCTTCATCCATTCTGATAACATGGCCTAACCATGTTATTTTCTTAATTTCTTTGATGATCTCCTGAGTCGTACTGTAAATCCAATATACTCTTTTGTAAATGAGCGTAATCTCTGTCATTCGTATTCATTCGACCGTAGGACGAAGAATGAAACATTCGACCGGGATCTGGTGTCCATTGTTGAATGGGGTCGAATGAATAGAGTAGATTTTAATCGGGTAAGACCTGGTGTTGTTTGTTGTCAGTTGTATGTATGCCAACATTTAAAAAAAAAAACAGGTCGTCGTCGCTCTGTTTATGACAAAACTAAAACAATTATTTCAGTGAGCTAAATATTGCTTTATTTATTTTAACAATATTACATCTAACGTTAAAGCAGATCTAAGAAAAAAGAAAGTCCAATAGCAAACGAGCATTCAGCACAAAAAAAAACGATTTCAAACCACAACAAAACAATTTTAAACTAAATTTTATGTATTTTAATGGAAGTAAGTACATTTCGTATAATGGCTTTTGGAATTGACTGCATTCTGGGCATCATATAAACCTTGATCAATACTTATTAAATAAATTTATTAATGTTTAAAAGAACTTGAATTTTTGTTTTATTTTCCAATGTAACATTTACTAATGTAATCATAGAAATCGATGAGGTACCGTGTAACAAAAAAATGTTAACAGATCGCCCGTTAGCTCGAACACTCATTGATTTTTTTTCTTAATAATATATTCTATAAAACTTTACTTCTTGTTATAAAAGTAACCTCTTTGCGAATTTGTCTGGATAATAAAAATGTAAAGTAAATCCCGTTTCGGTGCAGGAAATTCCTTTGAGACCTCGTGCACGGATTTGGTTACCCAATATGAAGGGTGAGGGACCCCAGCACCTGGAGTGCCTCCGAGCCATGAACCCGACGGTCCCGATGGACGACTGGACCGTCATCCGTAAAGAGCCACCCAACGACAAGAGCATGAGTTTAATCCTTGCCATTACGGAAGCGGGCGCCGCCGCTCTGAAATCAGCTGGAGAGCAACTATTCTTTGGCATGAGAGAAGCCAAGGTGAAAATATTAGACGATCCTGGCCCAGACGATTCACCTGGCACCGATGGCGAGGGAGACGAAGACGCCTATAAGCTTCTGGACCAGATGCAGCTGGTGGGGGCATCTACTTCATCACCAAAATGACCCACATGCTGAAAGTCGTGCAGATTAATCTGAAGCACTCCCGCATCGCCTCAGATAATCTGCGAATCCTTCTAGCTGAGGAGAATCTAGACCTAGGCATCATACAGGAACCCTACGTACAAGACAATGCGGTGAGAGGGCTTCATGGTAATGGTTACAAAACACTCTATATAAAGGACAATGGTAAGCCAAGATTGCGAAGAACAATTTAAACATTTTTCTCTGTCCCCGTTTAGCACAGCAGATTTCTAAATTAGAGCTGACAGAAGGTAAGAGTTTCTACATTGCGCCCTGCTACATGGCGCATTCTTCACAACTAGTGCGGCCTGGAGTGCCACCCGACTAAACGCTCTTGGACTCTGGAAGAGCAACGCATATGGACATGAGAGTATACTACAGACAATCCCAAGAGAACTTAATAAAACAACTGATTACTGCCACCCCTCATTGACGTACGATAACCTATTCGATGTCAGATTTCCCAAGAGAATAGAGTGGAATATAGCGGAACCACTTACAGGATTTGACACCAAAGTAGATAGCCAAGCAGCCCTACTACAGCGAAGAACAGAGCGCATTGGAATATTTGTAGATAGCCAAGCGGCCCTCCTATCACTCAAATCAAACTTGTTAGTGGATGTAGGGAAAACTTTTCGATCTAGGTCGGCTGGCCAATGTGGTTCTTACTTGGATACCAGGCCATAAGGGCGTCCTAGGGAACGAAAAGGCAGACGAACTAGCTAGGGCAGGATCCTCTTCCACCGAATTCCATATGGTGTCAGTCGCAACGCCTATAGGATTGGTTAAAAGAGGTATTTTCCTGCATTACCTTGAACGAGCGAAGACCAGATGGGATAGGACGGAAACGTGACGCATATCCAGAAACACATGGCCAGAATATAACATTCACCGGACTAACTCCCTGATCAGCCATAATCGGGGAGACATATCCAGGCTAACTGGCGTGCTGACCGGGCACTGGGCAATCGGTTGAAGCTACCATATAATGACCACTGCCGTGCCTGCGATGACGCAGAAGAAGAGGAGACGGTGGAGCATCTCCTCTGCAGTTGTCCGGCTCTGATGAATAGACGCCTGAAGACTATGGGCGGTCCCTTCCTGCATAACCTCACTGAGATACACGAGATAGATTTAGGGGATCTAATGAGGTATCTCCGATTAACAGGCTGGATATAGATATGGTACTTTGGACTGCCAGGAGTGATGTGGTATACAAAACGGTGTCTCAAGACACTAATTGATGCTAAATAGTATCTTTAGCAACCACGAAAACCAACCAACCAAATCGTGTTTCAAATTAAACTGGATGTTAGATTAGCAAATCTGGGATAGCGTAATCTGCCAAATCTGAAATGAAAACTTAAAGAGCACAGTAGTTTATTCCATCTTTGTAGCTTGCACTGCTTGATTGACAACCCAGCGGTAGGAAACATTGGCATTCCACAGCGAATGTCACTATTTACATTATATTTAATACATTTCTCTACAATCGCTGTCGGATTATTTTACATAAATTCGGTTCTGTAGTGAAAACAAAACGACCATTACGTTTTCCTTACAAACACACAAAATCCTCAATATACAAACAAAATAACATATTGTATTGGATTCATTGACTCCATTCGTCCTTCACACAATTCACAGGTGAATTGAAAACGTGTTCAAAATAATCATTAAACCTGCATTTTTTTTTTCGAGGAGGTATCTACACAAAAAGTCCCCACCTTTTGAACCTTCAGTGGCATTTACGCAGGGGTTTTGTTTCACTAAAGTTTCGTCATAATAACTGATTTTAATTAAGTAATTTCATTAAGTTTAAACATGTCTTACGGCGAGTCTCAAGACAACATCACAAACCGGTCAAGAATTTGAATACGAAAAAAAAGTACCGTCTTATGTTTAAATATAAATTCGTCAAGTCAAGTCTTAAGCCTAGAAATAAGTTTTATTCAAAATCGATAATAAAACAACAACTTAAAGGTATTTTGTTTTATAAAGAATTTATTAATACAATTTAAAGTGTTTTATGATTGTCAAGTAAGTGTGTTATAAAGAACAATTATGTGTTTAAAGTAAATTGTCGCTATTGTTTGATTTTATTTGTTTGATATAACTGATATTTAATCCATTGGGAGACGAAGGAAGGAAAGATTAACCTTTATTAAAATTATTTTAATGTTGTCATTTTTCCTTTAAGGCGGTACTGTTATGCGTCAAGTCTTTTGGTTTACTGTCAGACAGGAGAAGACACTATGCAGAAATATCGTATCTATTTTTCTTTGGATAACCTTTAACCTCGGTCGTCGTTGGTGTAATGGTTAGTGTGTCCGGCTTTTGTACATGAGAACATGGGTTCGGTCTTTGCTCTGACCATCTTTAATTTTTTTCGACGACAGTCACCTCGCTTAGTGTTGGTAATACTATCGAATACTTAGCTATGAAACACCTTCTCAAAATACCAGTGTAAAACTGTAGGTTCCAATCAGTGGGTGAATATTTAGAACGCGCACAGCTCACAGTTAGTGATGAGCTCTCTCCAGTCCCTTCATGGAATGTAATGGGAAACAATTTATTTTTATTTTTTGTCCCGCTTTTTTGGAATTGTCCTGGTTTGCAGTGTCACATCCCGACTTGAATGTAAAACAACAAAAGGATTATAATCAAAACAAAGTGTCTTAATTCATATATTTAGTCTTATTGTAACTAAATACATATGTCACGGGTTTTTCAATAAGAGCGCTACAAAAGTTTTTTTAAATAAAACAAAACTGGTTGTAGATACTAATGAAATTCTTTATTCCTGTGAAAGTACGTTCGATGCCATTATTTATGGAATTCGATTTCTTTTGCATGGCCACCACGGGCACGCTTGTAGAAGTCCAGACGCTGAACCCAATTTTCGACGGTTTTCAAGCATAAATCGGCCGAAACTGCTGCAATTTCACCTTCGATATTCGTACGAAGTTCATCAATCGTCGCTGGCTTGTTGGCATAGACCATAGACCTGACGAAGCCCCACAGGAAATAATCTAACAACGTCAAATCGCACGACCGAGGCGGCCAAACGACTGGGCCATTTCGTGAGATAACACGCTCACCAAATTTGGTTTCCAATAAATTGATTGTGGCATTCGCTTTGTGGCTTGTGGCGCCGTCCTGTTGGAACCACATGTCCTCCAAGTCCAATTATCCAATTGGGGCCAAAAATATTCGGTTATCATTGAACGGTAGCGATTCGCATTCACAGTAATGTGCCGGTCTTGATCATCACGGAAAAAGTACGGCCCAATGACGCCGCCGGCCCATAAACCGCACCAAACCGTAATTTTTTCGGGATGCAATGATGACTCATGGATTACGTGTGGATTGCTGTCTGACCAATAACGCATATTTTGCTTATTGACGAAGCCATTCAGCCAGAAATGAGCCTCAACGCTGAAGACCATAAATTGGACGTAGCTCTCTTAAAGTTGAGGCCACTGACTCCAAATTTCGGTAGTAACTTTTAATAATTTCGACTCGTTGTTGGCTCGTACATCTTTCCATGATGAAATGGCAAACCCTACTGAAGAGAAATGTCAAAAGAGCGGGAAAAAATATGGCGTCGTTTGCTGTCCCTATCGATTTGCTTTTGTAGCGTCTCTGTTGAAAACCCCGTTACATGCAAGGACGATGGAAGAGTCAGTCAAAAATAGGATGTGTAAACAGGCAAACTGAGCTGAGACAAGGTATTATTAACCATATTTGCCAGCCGGACTGCACCACAACGCTCTAATCTTGGTTAGGTTATAACCTTGAGAGGTGTTACTCGGGTTTTTGCGCAGAATAAAGTCACTGATATGGGTCCATCAATGGGTATCACTCAAGCGTATAGATCTTTGGCTGAAGGCACATATCTGATCCATCTGGGAATTTTTATTTGGTTAATGTATTCGTAGCCCTTTAAAAATGTTTGCCAGCGGTGTAATGTAAGTGGCTTAAGATATTCGTCCCAGTGAGTAGTATCTTGCCAAATTGGTTCCATAATTATCTTAGCAACGATTACTACTGGAGCCAACCAACCAGCAGGGTCAAATAATCGTGCTATATCCGATAGAGTAGAACGTTTCGTGTATAATTCTTGTCGCTCGATCAACGGAACGTTAAAATAAAATAAATCACCAAGTGTCTTTACAATATTCAAGTCTGGGAATGACAAAAGATCAGCATCCAATAAGTGATCTCTCGGTAAATGTGATACTAAATCATCGGTATTTGAATTCCATTTCCTTAACAGAAATCCGACAGATTCCAATACATCTATCAATTGGGTCTGTGCCTGCAGTGCTTCCTCAATGGAATGTGCACCAGCTAAGACATCGTCGACGTACATAGCGTTATTTATAATATTGAACGCAAGGGGATGGGTGGGTGCTACATCTTCGGCAAGCTGGTATAAACAGCGTATCGCCAGATATGGTCAGAATTAACACCGAACGTGACTGTTTTTAACACGTAATCTCGAATTGGCTCGTTTACGTTGTTACTGTGTAAAATGCCCTGATATGATATATGTTGTGGGTTCATTAATATCTGCCGGTACATCTTCTGGACATCGGCGTTAAATACGATCCTAAACAAGCGCCATTTTAAAATAAGTATGACTAAATCTTGTTGTAATGTAGGCCCAACATATAACGCATCATTTAAGATGTTGCCATTAGAAGTTTTGCAGGAGGCATTAAATACGACCCTGTCCTTGGTCGTGATATGATCAGGCTTGACAACAGCATGGTGGGGTAAATAGTAGTAGTCTTTGGAGGCAATGCTGGGGTTAAAAGATACAGCAGACATATGTCCGAAATCGATATATTTCTCGAGCGAGTTATCCTGTTTCAATTCTAGTTTCCGCATTAGATTCTTCTCGTTTCGCAAGAATTGTGCCATCGCCACATGTCGCTAAATAGACTGTGTTCGAAATGGAAGACTAACTTGATGAGGGCCATTGGGTAATTTAGTAGTTGTCTGTTTAAAAATCTGTTCACAGACTTTATCCTCGAAAGACTTGAATGGTTTTCGTGGGACCTCCTCAATCTCCCAATACTGGGTAATGAACTTATCGAGGGCAACTGCACTGAAATAAGATACTACAGATCGTGATATGTGCCTTTCGTCAACAGGACCAGTTAAAATCCAGCCGAATTCCATGTCCTGTACGATTAAACTGTGTTGAATGTTCCTCTTGACGCCATCATGTAAGATCTGCGTATAATAATCACTGCCAATGATAAAATTGATTGACCTGCTTTCATAATACTTTGGATCTGCGAGTTGTAGGTCATTCAAATCAGTGGTTATTGGGGGTGTAATGCTCTGTGTGGGTAGCGTCTTTGTAAGGATTTTCACAACTATTGCTTGAATTTTTATACTAAAATCCTGATAAATATTAGATCGGAGAACAACTTCACAAAGTCTGTCCGATCTCGCTGAGACAGTTTCACCCAAATCTGATATTTCGGCAATTATTGACGTAGTTGGTAAATATAATTTTCGCCTAAGCGAATCCGATACAAACGAAAAATCGGAAGCAGGATCTAGAACGAGGGTTGCGTTCCCCGTGAACACATATATTTAGCTTTAATTTTTAATTTAAGCGCAAAAAATATACTATGACAGATATTAGTTTAGCACTAGCTACGTAGTACAAGCGTTGCAACTATACAAGTAGTTGACAACGCAGAACCCGCTACGTAACTGTAGAATGGTAGTGCAGAAAGGTGTCAATTCACTCGTAGGACATCAGCATGTTAAATTCGCCAGTTGGAAGCATGGCGTATTGATTAGAATGTAGTTAGTGGTGGTTGCTTTGTAGTTGGATGGCGCGAAGTGAAGTAGAAGTAGTAGTACTGTCTTTTTGTGGCCTACAGCTTCACACACATGCACGAATGTTTTTTTCTCAGAACACTGAAATATTTGGTTGTCGCAACTGCTCTGCACTACATGACTTGTATAAAATCAAATGTCTTGAATGAATACACAGTGATACAAAAAAGTCTATAGTAGAAATACCTGGGAAGCGATAGTATTTTTCTTTTTGTGTAGGTATTGTCGAGTGAAACAAGAATCTGCTTGTGGAATTTCCCAAACACCACTAAAATCTTGAAAACCGGTGAAAACCCCGGTATTGCGTACCTTTGCGCACTTATAAGCCTGTAAGTTAGTTGATTATCAACCGATTTTCATTTTCTCATTGGATTTAAAAAGAAGAAACTTAGGCCTTTCAAACGATGTACACCTAATTTAAGGAAATTTGAGAAGTCTGTGTGTATTTGTTCAGCAAACAGATATTTTTTTAAATGTTTTCAACTTCGGCGATGATTTCACACATTATTTTATAAAGAAACCATAATACTCTTGAATTTATTCAAAGGGGTCGTTTCCTAATGAGTAAAACGCAACTTTGTTTTTAAAAATACCGTATTAATTGACTGAGATATTGAAGTTTTTATTAAAACAAAAACAAATAAATACAAGTATTGGTCATTCTTGAAGAAATTTGTGATTTTTTACTCCTTCATATGATGTCTGTAATATTATTTGTAGGCTTGAAAGCTGTTTTACTGCATGACAACAATCTGCTACCATCAGTTCCAATCGAATATGCGACTAGCACAAAGGAAACTTACGAAGTGATGGAAAATATACTCCGGTTCCTCAAATTTTGGAAAATTTCACAAGCATTCTTGTGTCACTCGACAGCATCTACAAGAAAAATACTATCACTTCCCAGGTATTTTGGACTGTCGTACCGTGTTATTCAAGACGTCTTGTGCAGAACTCTAGTACACACACATACACGAATACTTTCTCGACAGTACCCCGAAGTACTATCCTACCGCAACTTCGCTACAGTACATGACATGACAAAAAATGCAATTATCTTGAATGGCCATTCAAGACGTCTTGAGAAGATGTCTAGTAGATACCATAATTTTGTTCATAGATAAACATGCGTTGGAAAAACTCCACCAATTTCAATTTCAATAATTCACTAAAGTTTGTTGCGATAATTGGCGTCGAACGTTTTGGACGCCAAAATGGAATCAGTACTATGCCAATTCCAGTTAAAATTTAAGAAACAAAATCAAATGAAATTTAAAAATGATATTTGAAACTTAAATTACATCAATTGAAATTTAAAAGTTCTATTTGAAATTTGAAGAACATCAATTGAAATTTTAAAAACACCAATTAAAGTTTAACACCCCGTCAAATACATATTCTGAAACCTTCGAACAAACACATATGCCTGGCCGGACAGACCCCTATACGTTTTTAGGCATTTGTATGGCAAAAAGGGTACCGTAACTTTGAATTTCTAAGTATGCTCGTTTATTATATTTTTCTTTAGACTTTTTTTTGGTTTGTTGATATATGTATGCAGCTACCTAAATGTAAAAAATTTTTTATTCATTTTGTGGAATGCATGAAGAACAAGTATAATCAACTTTAGAATGTTGTTGGCACACAGTATTAGTGCATTTGGTGCAATAAAAACGTGTCTTCCTACGCAGCTTTTCGTCTTGTGTGGCACAAATTCTGCAATTTTTTCTGGAATTCAGTGTACTAGGGCCGCTTTGTTGGTTAGGCAGCATGTTGCTGGGAATATTCAACGGCCTTCCAAAGAAAGATTCAATGGCCAAACAGGTTGAATGTTGTCCCAAAATATGGTTGTTGTTCATGCGATTTTCAATATTAGCAAGCACCAATTGTTTACTCACCGTGCTCAAGAACATTCGTCGCTTCTCCTTTCTGGTTTCTTCTGTATTTTCATTGCATATGATGTAAGCGGCTAATCCCATGACGTCTATCATGTTGCAAAAAAATGTTAACGTCTGGTTGACCGTTTTTGTGGAGTAATGCGTTACCATTTGGTCCATTGTATCAACGCCGGCCTTTGTTGAATTGTAAAATAATATAGCTTCCGGTTTTTTTGCTACGCCTTCAACTTTCTCGGTGTAGTGCACAGTGGATAGTAGAATTACTGCTTTGTTCTTCTTTGGAACGTAGCTGCACAGTGATACAAGGTTATCATAGAAACCGAACAGAGATGAAAGCACTGGCCGTTTGCTGTATTTTTTCACTTCTTTGGGAAGACAACTTTTGTTGGATCTAATGGTGCCAACGTATGCTAGTCCAATCGACGAAAGACGTTTAACTGCGTCTAATGTTGTAAAGAAGTTATCAGCAATAATAGTTCTGCCGCTGTTGGTGTATCGATTACCCAAACTCATGAGCACATTTTCGCCTTGGTTTGTCTCTTTACCAGTGTACAGCTTTCCTTGCAACAGATATTTGGTTTTCGCATCGCATGTCCACCTTACTTTTATGTCATACTTTGCGGGCTTCGATGGGATGTATTGCGTGAACTTTGAGCGCCCACGGTATGGAAATAGCTGCTCATCGATGGTTACACTTTCGTATGGTTCAAAATTACTGGCAAGATTGTTATTCAAGAAGTTCCATATGTCGCGAATGGAAGCAGCTTTGTCGGTTTGTTGACGAAATGCGCTCGTACGACTATCGTCAAATCGAATACAGCGCATCAAGGTAACAAATCGTGTATATAACATGGCTGCACGGAGTATTGGAAGTGCATCAGTTTGCCACATCAATCTTGAGAGCTGCATAGTATTATGACTGACACCAAAAGCCAATAGTATCCAAATAAAAGCGTCAAGCTCAACACTTGTCATATCAACCCATACTTGTGGTGTGCAGTTTGCATGTTCTGCGTTCCATTTGCGTGTTACTTTTTCTCCATATAGATTTGTTTGTGTTACGGTGATGAACGTAATATTCGGTGAAAAGAAAAGCTTGAACACCTCAAGCGGAGTGGTCAGGTTTGTTTTTGGTCCACCTCTGAAACGCATGATGTTGTGCTGGCGGAATCTCACTGTAGCGGGTTCAGCTGTACTCCACTTGGTTCCATATTTTCCAAGCAAAAAACCATCTGCAGCTTGAGTTGGTGGTGCATTCTCTTCGGATTCTTCATCGCTGTCGAATATTTAATTTGCTTCAATTTCCAATTCATATTCAATGTCCGAGGCATCATCTTCGGGCACAAAATCTGTGTTTTCAACGCTTTGGTCTTCAAATAAATCTAGAAGTTCTTCGTCTGCTTCTGTGTGAAGTGCGAAATCACGCTATAACGGTGATGATAGTTGTTGTAAGGCTGCCTGTACGCAAGCGCGTATTGTACACAAATTCTAAATGCTCTGCCATAATAATAGTAATAATTTCACTTTAGTTTCCGCACAAAAAAAAATTATATTTCGGACTGTCGATGTTGTATGTTCAGCATTCAATAATAAACTAACTGAACTCAAAACCAAAATCACAAACGAAAGAAAGAAATAAGAAAAAAATTAACACAAAAACTACCTGGAAGCAAACATCTGCATTGAATTCACATAAAAACAACCCAAAATAAAAACAACCCAATACCTTGAAACAACAATCTGCATTGTATTTGCAGAAAAATAACCCAAAATGTGTATAATAGTAATTTATTTCATACAAACTGTATAGGGGTCTTGTCAGGCATATGTGTTTGTTCGAGGGGGACTTTTTGTTTTTGCAGTTTTCGTCGTGATGGAACGATATTTTTGGTTTTTTTTTAAATAGAAAGCCAACAATATTTTAGGCGGCTACCGGGAAATACAGGTATCTACCTAAACTAGAAGTATGTTTAATTAACGTTCAAAAATGAAATATGCCTGGCCAGAACCATGTGTTTGTCTGTCCAAGGGTCAATTGATATTTAAAAAAGGACTTTAGTCACTAAGGAGCGTTTCTTGGGAGCGGACCACGCGCTGTACTTGCGAGAGTTTTCCAAAAACGGTGAATCAGCGACTTTAGCACGTAGAAAATTTTTCAGTATTCGAAGTTTTCGTCACTTGAATGATGCGCCAAGCATCCCGCTCATTCGAAAATGGGTCAACAAATTTGAAGAGACCGATTCAACACTACAAAATATAAAATCTGGCGGCCAAGGCCGTTAAAGAACGGCAGAAAACGTGGAGAGTGTAAACCAGCCTGTTCGTGAGGATCTGAATCTGTCAATTTCTAAGCGCACAAGTGCTTTAAATATGCACAGATCATCATTACACCGCATTTTGCATATAAGTAGATCTAAGACTGCACCCGTACAAAATTCAATTGGCGCAAGAATTAAAACCCCGGGATGCTAGTCATAGGCTTGACATAACCAGGCAATTAAATGTTTACTCTATTGTTTTTAAGAAATAAATTCCGAAATACTTAAAGACAAAATTCCCAAATACCAAAATATTTTAAAGACATCTTATTTTTTATTTTATCAACTCACATAATATCAACTTCCTTTTGGGACACCCTGTACAACAGTTTAAATCTCAAACATTTAATAATTGTGATTTTATTTATATTTGGTTTGGTTGTCGAATTTTTGCTAGTTTCATTGTGATTCGTGACAAATAACAAAGTCCAATATATTCCGCTTTTTTTTTTTTTTTTAATCGAGCGAACCAATCACCGCCACTCTTACCCGCCCTTACCGACCGTATCACGAGATACGAACAAAACGAAACCAAATTATAAATCAGACCAGTTAGTAAGGACAAAGTAAATTTACATATATAGAGGAATATATAGCAATAATGCAATCGGTTCAAATGATTATCCTAGACTTTGTAGTTTCCCAAATATCCTAGACTTTGTAGTTTCCCATCTACCAGTGAAATCAATAAACTGATATAGCTCATTAAAGTCACGACACATTCTCCTAACTGGATCAAAGGACGCATAATTCGAACGCTGAAACTCGATGTGAATGAGTTTATAGTACCTCGTGGGTCTCAATGGGACATTTATGAAAATCTTAGATAACAGAAATTCAGAACATATACATAGTACATCCATTAATTATCTTCAAAATTGTTATAGAGTTTATCATGGTACGTCTACTACTAAGAGTCGGCAATCTGATCAATGCTAGTCTACTGCTATACGAAGGAAGATTATGGTTCGGGTTCCATTGAAGGTTTCTCAGACAAAAAATAAGAAACTGTTTCTGGACCGATTCAATCATATTAACATACAAATTGTACTGGGGGTCCCAAACAACAGATCCATATTCGAAAATAGGGCGGGCTAGTGAAGTAAAAAGAGTTTTCGTAACTTAGGAATCTGAAAATTCCTTTGCCCAACGTTTAATAAAGTTCAGAACGCCATAAGCCTTATTTACCATCGAAATTATGTGGGAGTTGAAATTCAATTTTCTGTCCAAGAGAACACCAAGATCAACAAATGAATCCACCGATTCAAGAACATTGCCACCTAAAATGTATTTTGCCGAAAAGAATGATGACCTAGAGAATAGCATATGCTTACATTTCGTAAAATTAAGCTCCATAAAATTTGTTTCGCCCCACGTCTGGAAAGTAGACAAATCCTCCTGAAGTAAAGTATATTGACAAGGATCGTTGTAAGAAAAATAGATATTCACGTCACCAGCGTACATTAACAATTTAGAGTGCATTATGGAGGCGGGTAAGTTGGTAATGAATAACATAGAATAGAACCGGGCCAAGATGACTGCCCTGAGGCACCCCAGATGACACAAAAATAGATCTTGAGAATGAACGGCCAAATGATACCATCTGTTCTCGGTTCATTAAGTTAGAACTAATCTAATTCAGCATGTTACAATTAAAACCCATTGCCCCGAGTTTATATAATAACAAACTGTGGTTAACTTTATCAAAAGCCTTCCTAAAATCGGTAAAAATCACATCAGTTTGATCTCCATTAATAAAGTCGTCAATAATAGAAGAGGAAAACTGAAGCATGGAACGACCCTTCCGAAAGCCATGTTGACATGGATCTAAAATAGAGGAAACATGATGAGAAATTACCTCTGTGACTAACTCCTCAAAAAGTTTAGGAATGACACTCAATTTTGCAATTCCCCTATAATTTGCAACATTTACTAAACTACCAGATTTGTGGAGAGGGATTATATAAGAGCTCTTCCACTGTTCAGGAAAATGACCGAACTTCAACGAAGCGTTAAATAAGAGAGTCAACGGTAAGCTGAGAGAATTCGAGCAGTATTTCAACATAGAGTCCGGGATACCATCATTTGCCATTCATTGCCATTTCATCATCAATCCTGAACAATGCTTACAAATTATTGAATTTTATTATCAAAATTCGTGCTCTGTGAGCAATGATTTTGGCTCACTCCGACAATTTTATGGTTCCAAAGATGAAGATCATTTCAAATTGAAGGGGTATGCTAATAAGGAAAACTGCCGCATTTGGTATGATGAGCAACCAAAGGCAATCAAGATATTTCTTTAAAGATGACGATGGCCACAATTTTGCCGTCCATGGGACTCGCTATCGTTTGATAATTTCGAGTATTTTTTCCACCCAAATGACACGAAATGACTGTGGTCAACATGTGGTTTCAACAAGATGGCGCTACATGGCATGTAAAATATTGAACCAATTGGCAGCATTCTGAAAAATCTGGTTTTTTGCTGTTTGGATGCAAATATAACGTATTTGTAGCTTGTCGCAAATATAGTATACTTGTGTCCAAACACATTGTGTTTGTCTCCCAATATTACATCTTTGAGATACGATGATTAATATGTCATATGTCCAAATACATTGTGTTTGCCTTTCAATATTATATCCCAAAAATATGTTGATGATACAAAATTTGAGATTTTTGGTTTAATCTTTTGCCACGTCTGGCTTAGCAAAACAGAGGCACATAATTCAAGGCGAGGCAACGATTGTGCTTTAATTGGAACGACTTTGGGCTTGGCAATTAACAACGTTGATTTGTAGGTACCTTGGTCCAATACACGGTATTACAGACAACAACCATATGCTCTTTGAGAAGCATCGGCAAATCCATGAACCTCTCCAAATATGCCAGGGGATGTAGACACATATCGAGGTACTTCTACCTGGTGAATGTACAATAAATCTTCTTTGATCTGGAGCCACATTGCCTTGAGATGACCATTTAGGGGGTCATCCCATCCAATAATATATGTTTTTGTGACCCAAATGTGGCTTTGTTTGTTGAATTATGCTGAATATAGAAACGTAACCCACAACAAAGAAACAAAAGAGCAGCCAATCTTCAATTCATGAAAACAATGCGTGCAAGCTTATACATGGTTCTTATGATATACGAATCTTTTATTACACCAATGTAAATACACTAACGCACATATTTCTTCACTGCGACGAATTATTTTTCTAGGAAACTGAGCACATCCTGTTTATAAAAGACATCTATCTACCTGTGTATGTCTACAAACTCTCACCCATCAATGGGTTAATTGACAATATTTTAACTAAAAATCATATTATGCACATAAATTTATATCGAATTGTCCGCCTTATTTTCTTGTCAATCTTATTGTAATTTTTGATTTGTTTGTGTTGTGTTTAGCCTTGTATGTCAATTAAATTTGTACTTGTTGAGGCATTTCTTCATACATAAACATACGTACATATGTTTGTTATACGTGTGATTTTTCAATTCCCATATCAAATCAAAAATTCTTTCCGGTTTCAGTGTGCTCCAACAAATGATACCAGTACTAAAAACACTATACCAAATGTCATCTGATCAATAAAAATGCACTCGTAATAATAATGAATGAAAGGAGGATGTGCAACACCTTTGTTGTGTTTTGTTTGTCACTGTGCCAATGTTTATAAATTTTTGTTATTGTTTTTTGCGCCAAGAAATCTGTTGCTTAATGCGATCAAAATTTATGAATATTTGTTTGTGATAACAACAACGAAAAAAGGAAAAACACTTCTTTGTTTCTTAAGAATAAAAACAGCTAATTTTGTTAAAGAAATTAAAATTTAAATTGATATTTATGTGTTGCCGAGAGGACATAAAGATTATTAAATGTGTTTAATTGTTAAGTCTTAAATCCTTTGTTTAGTTGGTTGGCGGTTGGCTGGCCAAGACAAAGACAGACTTTTATAATTTAGGAGCAACTAAAAATTTATTTGGAACTTATCCGAATCAGAATTTACTTAAATATTTTTGCATTGAAAAATTGAAATGCGACTGTTTTGTCGTTTTCGCACTGCAATCTTTGTTATCATGTAAAGAGAATGTGATGGATTTAAATTTAGATTAGATACCGTCACCTTGTTACTGCATAATGCATTGTGCTGTCGTCTGTTTAAACTC
This sequence comes from Phaonia tiefii, assembly GCA_963931995.1. Lineage (NCBI taxonomy): Eukaryota > Metazoa > Arthropoda > Insecta > Diptera > Muscidae > Phaonia > Phaonia tiefii. The sequence goes on along the minus strand of OZ008370.1, from coordinate 213,537,661 downwards.
TAAATGTCATGTGTGTTCATTTGCATTAGTTGCATAGACTATATGGACACGTTTCAAATCCAAACGTGATATCTCCACTTTTTAAGGTTTTCCCATTTTAGTAGCAATGCATTGTAGACCCTGCTTATTTGGGGTTGAACAATTTTAAAGTCCTGCATTTATATAAAGGAAATTAAAAGAAACACCTTTCATTTGAAAATGTTACAGACTTTAAATTGTCACTTTAATTGTAATTTTGGAATACAGGGAATAACTGTACCAGAAAAACTCATTGATCTGATCCACTTATTTATGGAAAGATGACTGATATCATGGATACATGAAGGCTTTTTTATGAAAAAACTTATTATCTGAATTTCTATACCCTCACCCATAGAGATGGGGGTAGATATGAGGAGTCGCTGAACAAACCGTGCCTTTTTGATTATCTCAAAATGTTGAGAAATCCAAAATTATTTTTTTCATCCGATTATACGATAAAATTACGACATTTTCCCATCTCTAGTTGAAATCTCTGGTCTATGAGAAGAAAAGAAAAATTATCCAAATAAGATTTTTTCCAATAGATCGTAATCAAATTCATGCAAAGACATCAAAAATCATTTTGTAAAAAAAATACAAAATGTCACGTTTTGTTCTGCGACTCCTCATATAATTTAATATGGAGCTTTATAAGACGCTTGAGTCATGTTCGTCTGTCTGTCTGGGTGGCTGGCCAACACGATAACTGCCGTAAATCTTTACCGATAACAATGAAATTTTGTCATTGACTATTATTTGTCCAACCTTTCTGGTACCTTCCATACAAATCGACACATTTACTACAAAATCATGTTTCTTTTAAATCTTCTGTAATCTGTGATTCCTTCATTGGGCAGTCCAAGCAGCTCACTACTTCCACGCAGTATGTCCTGGGCAATGGCTTATCGGAAACCTTCGTTAGCTAGCTAAAGTGAGAAGGCGAAACGAATGAGCAACCTGAGTGGTAATGCGATCACTGATACGTCTCAGGATTATTAGGTGACCCTGTCACTGAAGCTCTTCGAAGTAGTGGGCATATTCTTCTGTCCTTTGAAGGCGAATGAGCCAACACCCCTGGCCAAAGGTGGGTCAAAATTGAAGAAACCAAAATCCAGTTTCGACACACTGCATTCTTGTCAGCGTCTGATCCCTAATGGGCGGCTGAAAAATAATCATCCTGGCACTAAGTAAAATGCAAACCACGGTGGGCTGGGTTGGCCTCCCGCCGCCGTTATATTGGCAATGAAAATACACAGAAAATATAATGAACAAAGAAACCCCCCAACTCTTGACGACCCTCGCAAACGTTATAAGGACCATGATTTAAGGATATGTACCTGGAATGTTCGAACGTTATACAGGACTGGTGCCACTTTCCAACTGGCGGATGTCCTCGGAAAATATAAAGCTGACATCTCAGCGATCCAGGAAATGCGATGGACAGGATATGGTTGCACCAGAAAGAAAAACTTCGATATTTACTACAGCTGCCATGAGCGTAAGCACGAATTTTGGTGCGGATTTATAGTAGTCAAGAGACTGCGACACCTAGTTTCAAGGTTCAACCCAGTGAGTGAACGCATAGCCACAATTCGCATCAAAGCGAAATATTTCAACATCTCGTTAATTTGTGTGCACGCACCGACAGAGGATAAAGATGATGAGGTCAAAGAAACATTTTATGAGCGCGTGGAGGAAGTATATGAACGCTGCCGTGATCACGACATTAAGATTATTCTAGGCGATTTTAATGCCAAATTAGGAAAGGAAAGTGTCTTTCGACCAACCATCGGTAATCACAGTCTACATGATACCACCTTCGATAATGGAATAAAACTGATAGACTTCGCCGCTGCAAAGAACATGGTAGTTAGTAGCACACGATTCCAGCATAAGGACATTCATAAGGCGACCTGGATATCTCCTGATCAACGGACGAAGAACCAGATTGATCACTTGGTAATAGATGGCAGGCACTCTTCTAGTGTAATGGATGTACGTGTGATTCGAGGTGCCAATATCGACTCGGATCATTACCTGGTGGCTGCGAAAGTTCGCACGAGATTGAGCAGGGCGAAAAACGTACGAAGCCGAACACAGGAAAAGCTGGATATTGACAAGCTACAAATACCGGAGATATCGATGTCCTACCGACAGAAACTCTCTCTCCTGCTAGAGCAGAATACCCCCCCTCCCGAAGACCCAGATGCGCAGTGGAAGCACATCTCCCATTCTTTGGAAATCGCTGCAATGACTGAACTTGGCTATCAAAAACGGCAGAAGGATAAGACAGAATGTCGCATTGCAACTGATGTGCTGCGAGTGAGCGGTACAAGAAGCTGGGAAGGGAGGAAAACCAACTATTTAGGCGAAAAAAATGGCAGTGGGAGCAGAGAGAGAGTGAAAGAACCAAAATGTGCAGGATGAATGGTGAATCCCGAAAGTTGTTCCAGAGGGTAAGAAGATCGACCAACGGGCCGAATAATGGGCTGCCCTCCTGCAAGGACGAGAATGGGAATCTGCTGACTGAGAAGCAGTGTGTGCTCAAAATGTGGAGAGACCACTTTTCAGCACTACTCCACTCAGATTCTTCCAATGAAGATCAGGAGGTAATGATAGTGGAAGATAGTATAGATTGTACCTCCCCCAACCAAGACGAGATTAGAACGGCGATCTCCCGCCTGAAAAATAAGAAAGCCGCTGGTGCGGATGGCCTACCCACTGAACTTTTTAAGGCAGGTGGCGAAGGACTGATAGCCCACATGCATCAACTGATATGCGGTATATGGCTGGGGGAATCTATGCCCGACGATTGGAGTCTCAGTGTATTATGTCCTGTATTCAAAAAGGGTGATCCGTGTGTCTGTTCCAACTATCGCGGTATCAGTCTTTTATCCATCGCGTATAAGGTCTTGTCGAACGTATTATGTGAAAGACTAAAGCCAATTATTGAAAACCTGATTGGACCTTATCAGTGTGGTTTTAGACCAGGCAAGTCCACAACTGACCAAATATTCACGCTACGCCAAATCCTGGAAAAGACCCACGAAAGCAAATCGATACATACCACCTTTTTGTCGATTACAAAGCTGCTTTCCATAGCCCCATACGGGGAAAACTGTACGAAGCTATGTCTGAACTTGGTATTCCGGCAAATCTGATCCGCCTCTGTAGAATGACGCTGACCAACACCAAATCAGCAGTGAAAGTGGGGAAGACCTCACTGAACCATTCTGTACCAAGCGAGGACTTAGACAAGGCGACACACTTTCGTGCAATCTCTTCAACATCTTAATGGAGATAATAATGAGAAAGGCTGCAGTAAATACGAACAAGACCATTAACATGAAAAGTCATACGTTGCTGGCGTATGCTGACGACATAGACATCATTGGCCGAAATTTGCGAAAGGTTGCTGCAGTATTTTCAAGAATCGAAATGGAATCAGCGAAGGTGGATGTTGCTGTTAATGAGGGCAAGACAAAATTGATGGTGTCAGCGACTAGAGAAACCTCTCGACTTGGTCCGCACGTGAACGTTGACAACCGGTTTAATTTTGAAGTGGTAGATGAATTTGTCTACCTTGGACGTGAACAAGGACAACAACGTCATTCTGGAGATAGATAGGAGAATTGTGCTTGCAAATAGATGTTATTTTGGGCTCAGCAAGCAGTTTAGGAACAAAGCCCTCTCTTGACGGACAAAAGTCCGAAAAATTCTCCGTAAAATATATGGTCCTGTTAGGGAAAACGGCGAGTATCGACGTCGCTGGAACGCAGAGCTATATAATCTCTATTCTGAGGTGGACATAGCTAGACGAATCAAAGTGGGCCAATTGCGTTGGCGAGGCCATGTTATCAGAATGGATGAAGATGAGCCAGCGCGAAAGATTTTTGATAACGTACCCGATGGAAGCAGGAAAAGAGGACGACCAAGACTCCGCTGGAAAGACCAGGCAGAAGAATCCCTCCGTATCCTTGGTGTTACCAACTGGCGAGAAAAGGCGAAGGATAGAGCCAGTTGGAAGAATATGTTGAAATTTGTTTAATTTGTTTGTTTAATTAATATGTGTAAGACGTCTGACCTCATGAGGTTGTAGTATAGTCAATAAAAGTAAAGTAAGTAATCTGTAAATGTCTACTTAACTGGAAAGGCCTGATGATGTTGCCACGCCCATTGTGGTAACTCCCATATAAAAGCTTGGTGGTCGTCCGGGTTGTCAATACGATAAATCGCGTGCATCACTTCCGATCTTAATAAAATTATGTATTAGGCAAGGGAGATTTTGCCACGCCCATTTTGGTACCTCCCATACGAAAGTTATTCGGCAAGATAACTCCCGCAAAACCGAACCAATCTTTATGAAATTTGATACTAGACAATATTTAGTCAAATGCCACTCTTCTGTGGTTAGTATGCGCGCCTGTTGTACTTGAGATCCTGGGTTCGATTCCTGCTCTGATCCCCTTCAATTTCTTTCGGCGGTGATTACCTCGCTTAGTGACAGCGACAATAACGAGTATTTAGCCATGAAAAAGCTTCTCAAAATACCTTTCGGAACCGGTGTAAAACTGTAGGTCCCAATCAGGTCCCAAAACTAGAAAGCGCACAGCTCACTTGTTGTGGGAGGCTCTCCCTAATTCCTTCATTGGATGTAATGGGAACCATTTATTTTATTTTTTTAATTTGGTTAAAAAAGTGAATTCAATCTGGATTTGCCCAAAAATTACTTGGTGCTCTTAGAACCTTGTTGTTCTAAGGTTTATGGAACACGATTTCATTCACGTAACTGCCGCGGCTGGCTTCGCAGTAGTTCTTCCTGTTATTACAACTTTCCAAGACTTTGTTGACGGTTTCTGGTTCTATCTTGCGAATGGCTCGGACGATATTAGCCTTAAAGGTCTAAAAGTCTAAGGGGGCCAAATCGCATATCCGAGGCAGCCAACTGACATCACAAAGACGGCTGCTAACACGATTACCGAACTTAGTGCGCAAAAGATCGATTGTTTGATGAGTTGCGTGACAAGTTACGCCATCCTGCTGAAACCAAAAATTATTCAATTCATAACTTCCATTTAAGCCTATAAAAAGTTCGTAGTCATGGATCTGTAGCGCTCGCCGTTGTTTGAAATTGCGACCACACACTCCTAAATCCACACCAAACTGTCACTCTCTGTGGATGCATTGGCTTCTCGACAATGACGTGCGGGTTTACCGATATCCAGATGCGACAATTTTGTTTGTTGACATAGCCGCCGAGATGAAAATGCACCTTGTCAGAAAAGATGATTTTACGGCCAAATTCGATGACCGATTGGACCGTCTGAAAGGCCCAAACTGAGATATCGTAAAGAAGTTGGTGGTCGTTTACCTTCAATTGCTGAGTTAATTGGACCTTGTAGGCGAATAATCCGAGATCTTTGTGCAAAAGTCTCATTATGCTCGTGCGTGAAATGTCCAAACTGAGAAGTCGTAACGAAGTGGAAGGTAGGTTGCCTTCAATTGCTGAGTCAATTGGACCTTGTCAGCTAATAATCCGAGATCTTTGTACAAAGTTCTCATCATGCTGGTGTGTGAAATGCCGAATTGTTGAGATCGATGGCGAGTCGAGATTCTTGGATTGAATTGCAAACTTTCGGCCACAGCAGCCATATTATCGTCGGTACCACCGTATGAGAACAGGGACCCATGACTGTTGTTCACTAGCAAGCCAGTCTCACAAAATTTTTACACAAACTTGCATACATCACGCGCGATGGTTCCTCTATTTCTACCAAAATTTCTTTTCAACAAAAGCGCAGTTTGGGCAACACGGCACTCACTTTGGAAATAAGTTTACCATATTTCCCCAACGTTTTTCAATCATAAGGCGAACTATTTTGATCCACGGAAGTAAGATACGAGTACTGACTGATAGTCAATAAATCGAACAGTGTCTAAATAATATTTGTTTAAAAAAGATACCTGTACGAGGGCTGTCCCAAAACAAGCCGACCTAACAATGAAGACACAAAAAAGTTGGGAAAAATGTTCTTTATTTTTTCAACATAATCTCCTTTTAGCTCGATATACTTTTTTCCGGCGATATTCAATAGCTTCGATACTCTGTTTATAGTAAGAACTATCAAAACTCCTTAAAATAGACATCAACCGCAGATGTGTTTATTGTTGGCAAATCTTTTATCACCGAGCCATTTTTTCAAGTTTGAGAATAGAAAATAGTCCGAGGGAGCTAAGTCTGCCGAATAAGGTTCGCGATGAAGCAATTCGAACTTTAATTCATTTATTTTGGTCATCGCAATTGTGGACGTGTGAACTGGAGCATTGTGTTGATGAAACAGCACTTTCGTTTTCGCCAAATGCGGCCTTTTCGCACAATTTCATCACTTAAACGCTGCAATAAATTCGCATAATATTCGTCGTTGATGATTTTTCCTTTCTGAAGATAATCAATAAAAATTATCCCATGCGCATTCCAAAAAACAGACGCATTGACCTTGCCTGCAGATGGAACCGTCTTCGCCTTCTATGGACTCGATTCTCCCATTCCAGTCCACTGCTTTAACTGTTCCTTTGTCTCAGGTGTGAAGTGGTTGACCCATGTCTCATCCAGGGTTATAAATCGACGCAAAAATTCGGCTTTATTGTTGTAAAACATTGCCAAGAAATCTACTGAAACATCTTCACGACGCTGTTTTTGCTCTATTGAAAGTAAGCGCTGCACCCATCTTGCGCACAGCATTCTCATCTTCAACTCTTCGGTCAATATACGATGTATAGCACTTTTTGAAATGCCTATCATTTCAGCTAGCTCACGCACCTTCAGCCAACGACCATCCAACACCATTTTGTGGATTTCAATTGGTCGACCACTACGGTGTTCGTCTTGGCAGCTCGTACGGCCTCGTTTAAGCTCTGCTACCCAATATTTTACAGTTGTAAACGAAGGAACAGACTCCCCCAGAGTAGAATCTAGCTCGGCTTTAATAATGCTTTTACTGAGACCTTTCAAATGAACATGTTGAATTACATAACGGTGACCAATTTTTTTCCATGTTTACAAATTCAATGAGATCGTTTACTTTTGTTGGCTCAAAATAAAAATACGAAACAACGAGGCGCCTTGAAACTTGAAACATATGATTTATAAGGTTGCCACTTTTCACCAAAATTTTTGTTTTGAAACTACTGGCGCCATCGATACGTCAGGTCGGCTAGTTTTGGGACCGCCCTCGTATTAATACTTGATTTTGGGCTTTGGCATATTATAATTATTATTATTTTAGGACGTAGGACAGTTTTAGGGGGTACCCCCAGCCTATATGCCATCTATCCATGTAGAGCAGTGGTAACCAACCCACAGCTTCGCGAGGCAGACAATAATCATATTTTTCACACACATACACGATCGGCAATTCATATGTACACAATAACTATAAGTATGTTTGTTTCAAAGCATCAGTCTCTGCTTGTGCGTTGTGTTCAATTCGACAGCGACATCGCTTCTATTTGCGACAGCGCACTAGCACATAATATGTTTGTTCGGTTTTGTCTACTACTGATGTAGAGGCTTCAACTTCAGCTGCAGAAGACCCCCGGAAAGAACACTCACAGAAAATTTTATTTGAGGCAGCCGAATTAGCCGTAACTAAATTAGAGGTAGTCACAGCCGAATTAGAGGTTGTCACAACAGGATTGGGATTTTGTCGCAACTGAACTTTAACATTTTTTGTATTAATTTAATGATGATTTGCTTTCCTTTATTATCATAAATAATTACAAAGCGAGGAAATATTTCAAATTATATGGGGTAATCTTTAGTGTGAACAATTTATTTTACATGCCACTTCCAACCGTTTTTACAGTCCCAGCCATCATGCATACGTCACCGCACCAATTCTGAAAAGTTGTGTCTATCGATTTAAATCCTAAACCGTTCTATATAAGGGGCGTTTTTTTCATAACCTATATAAGTTAACATCAACTGTTACGAAAAAAAACAACAAAAACTGCACCTAGTGTTATTTTCCCTTTTCCCCCATCCTTGCGTCGTATAGAAACTAAATCCGCCTGCCGTTTGGAGTAACGCAAATTTTTTGTTTATAATGTATTCTGGCGCACCGGGAATGGATCAGCGGGAGAAATATCTCCCTCCTTCTTTATTCCTACATGTTTGGGCAAATGGTTGCACCTTAAAATACTCAAAATCCTGATAAAAAGTGTGGCACTTTGATGTTTTTCAATTAATCAATAAGGATAGTTAATTTATTAATACAATCGGGTTTTAATTACAATTCGTGCATTTGTTTTTTCTTACACACAAACTTATGCATATATATTATATGCCATAGAGTAATGTCATATAGAGCTGCTATTTAGAGATGGGCACGTGAGTAAGTTTTGATTCACGCTCATGCACGCACACGAAAGGAAGACAGTCACTCATTCACCAAGATTTTTTCGGTTCTCACGTTCAAGTGATTCACGACAATCACGCAAAAATTACTCACAAAAATAAAACAGGTTTTTTACATGAACCAATTGCTTCATATTCAAACCAATATTAAAAATTACATGCCATGAAAGTTTTGTCATCCTGACATCCTGTAGCAGAAATTAACGTTGAAACAAGGTGCCTCTAAATACCAGATTCTGAAAGCCTGACTCCTCCCCTAGAAATACTTAGTGCATTTTAAAACAATCGGGCCTATCGTTTAGAAGTTCTGTTATCATTACCCCTTTTTTTGCAATCGGTCCCACTGTGAAACGTATAAAAACTCCTTCGCTTGTGACAGAGTTCCTTGAAATGCAGAAGATGATTAATGACGCTTTATTAGAGGGAAATGATATTAGAAGCCTTCCAAAAACACTTTATTCAACAAAGTAGTAAGAATGTCGAAATTAAATGATATCAACCATTCGGAAATATGCGTGACTCACGCGAAAATAGTGTTCACGCACACTCAATCACGCAAAGATTGGACTCAAGCACGAAGACTTTTCGCTGCTCACGTTCAGCTTGGTCTAGCATCACGCCAATCAAGTGACTTGTGCCCATCTCTGCTGCTATTCTTCTCATCATTGACGTATTTCGACTTACACCAGCACCGGAATTCTGTAACTTTTTATCGACAAAAATGTGTAGTTAAATTGACAGAAATTGAAAATTGTTGACTTTTTTAAACGTAGTTTGGATTTTTTTGTCATATTTTATTGTTAGTATATAAGTATTTGTGGTGTATTTACACAAAAATGTTAACGCACAAAACGAAATGCCGTTGCTGATTTATTGTTGTTTGGTTTGAGCCATTGGCTCTATCTGGTATTACCACACCACACTTCGTAAATTTACTGAGACAAATCGCTACTCTATACGTCAATACTCACTGGTATACATACTAACGATTTTTTTGGACTCGAGATATTGTCAAACACGCATTTTATTTTATGAAACTAATATGTGATTTTTTGTCAAACAAATGTCATGCGAAATCTATGAGCTGTCTAAGGTTATTGAACCCCTTCGTATGACTAACGAAGTTCAAATCATTTTCAACTTAAATTGATTATCCGCAAAAAAAAATCAACACCTGTTGTGCCGACCACAATCGCCAAAACCACAATAAAAACACAGTTATTGACGTGATAAATACTCCCCAATTTCTGGTGTTTATTAGGCTTAAATGGTATCATCATCATCATCATCATCATTATCATTACCATTGATATGGACACTACAACATTTGAAATTACTTATGTCATGCCGAATTAGATAGCACGAGTGAAATAAATTAATGGCCCCGCCACGAACTGCACGAACGAAAACGAACTCATTGATCGACTGACTGACTGAAGCAATCGTGTACCGGCAACAACTACAACGGCATGGGGAGTCAAAAAACTTGAAGTAATTGCAACCCTGAAGTGTCATCTGGTTGGAATTTTTTTCGTCAGTGTTGTTGGTAAGTTCGCACAAAAATAAAAGCGAGAACGTCACATTGGTTTTAACTTGATATTTAGCAAACGCCTAAAGCTGGTTCCTTATTATTTATTTCTTAGGCGTTGTAGATTAATATGCATTCCGTTTTCAGGCAATCAAATCATTAAGCGTCATTCGGGATGTGAAAAAGCAAAAGTTAAGGAATTATCATAAAAATGGCATAATATTACTCGCTTGTTGAAATCGCTTTGGACTTGGATCGGTCATTGAATTATTCCATTTTTTTATAGTTTCAAGCAATTCGTTGCCGCTTAAACTTGCGTTGTTGACAACTTGCTGAGGGACTTATTCTAAACTGCTCCAGACATACAATTTGTTTTCATTTTCAAGTGCAAGTGCTTCCGGAACGCAATATGAGAATTATACTCGTACACGTCGCCGTCATGTGCGTGTGAAGCTTCACAAATATTAAGAATACGTACATATGGATGTAAAGTAAAGTATGTACGTACTGGCACGATTGACAAGTTCATCTTATCAGAATAAATACATATTTGTTTTGAAACATCTCGTGTACACTTAGGTATAGGAAGACTTTCCATGATGTTCAAACAGGTATTGCAGGGAATGCGATTACAATTTGTTGTGTGTACACCAAATACTCAACTAATGAATCATCCAGGAATGTTTGGCGAACAAATTAGTTTTAAAATAAAAAACTGAGAAAATACGTTATTTAATATTTCATTCAACAAATCAATTATTATGAAATACGCAAGAAAATGCAACAGATTCTGACTTACTTATCCGGTCTCGAACAACCCTGGGGGGTCAGGGACCTTACAAAACGAAGATAACATATTTCGCCAACCAGTTCGAACTTTTGTCCTATTTCCCTAGTTGGCAATACCAAGTGTACTCAGGGATTCTGTAACCTGATCCCTCTATCGGAGTCTTGGTCTTCCTAGTTTCCGTCTTCCTTCGACTTCGGTTACGAAAACCCTGCTGGTTCGTCTTCATCCATTCTACTGACATGGCCAATGTCAGCATAAAGCTCATACAGCTCATGATTCATGCGTCGTCGATACTCGCCGTTGTGCACTATAGGACCATACATTTTCCCGAGTATTGTTCTCTCGAAGACTCCTACAGATGTTTCGTCTGATTGCGATAAGACCCAGGATTCTGGGCCATATAGCAAGACAGCTTGTATGATAACCTGGATTTTCGTCACTAGAGAGAGGGCTTTATCTCTTAAGTGCTTGCTTAACCCAAAATAACCTCTATTCGCAAGCAAAATTCTCCGCTTGATCTCAAGGCTGACGTTGTTGTTTTTGTTTATGGCAGATCCGAGGAATATAAAATCGTCCACCACTTCGAAATTATAACGCTTATCAACGTTCACGCTTTGGTCGATTCGCATGGAGGCCCTGCTCGTTGAACCCATTAATTTTGTCTTGTCCTCATTTACCGTCAGACCCACTTCTCAATTCTCGAAAACACCGCAGTAACTTCTCTAACTGTGTGTCCAATGATATCGATATCATCAGCATACGCGAGCAGCATGTGACTTTTTCTGCTGATGGTTTTATTCATGTTGACTACCGCTTTTCTCATAATGATCTCCATTAAGATGTTAAAGAGATCGCACGATAGGGTGTCGCCTTACCTGAGGTCTCGCTTGGTTTCGATAGGTTCGGTAAGATCATTACCAACTTTCACTGCGAATTTAGTGTTAGGTAAGGTCATCATGCAAAGGCGTATGAGTTTTGCAGGAATACCAAGCTCAGACATTGCTTCATAGAGTTTCACCCGTATCGGGCTATCGAAGGCCGCCTTATAATCGGCAATTAGGTGATAGGTACGCCAGAATTTGGCGTAGCGTGGAAGTCTGGTCAGTTGTCGATTTTCCAGACCAAAAGCCACACTGGTATGGTCCAATCAGGTCAGCGATAATCGCACATTATACTTGATAGCACCATATATGCTATGGATAAAAGGCTTATTCCACCACAGTTGACTCAGAGACTCGGGTCACTTTTTTAAATATGGGACATGGTACACTGAGACTCCAATCGCCGGGCATGCATTCATCTAACCAAATTTTGCTAATCAGCGGATGCACACACCTTATCAGCTCATCGCCGCCAGCTTTAAACAGCTCCGCCGGTAATCCATCGTCTCCTGCGGCGTTGTTATTCTTAAGCCATGCAATAGCTGTTCTGACCTCGTCTTGGTTGGAGGGGGCAATCGACGTCGTCGTCCAAATTGTTATTAATTGTCCCATAGTCATTGGATATCTCAGGTACCAGTAGAGCTGAGAAATGATCTCTCCATATTCCCCACCATTCTCTGCACATCTGCGATGAGATTTCCGTCCTTGTATCTACAGAAGGGGGCCCTGAACCATGTCCATTAGTTCCAGTTTTGACTTTCCTTCTGTATGTCTCAATTTTCGCAATCTCGCGCTTTCTCCACTATCATTTCTTACTCCTAAAGAGACGGTTTACCTTCATTATTTTTCCCTATACCGCTCAGTCGCAGCTCGCGTTACAATTGACTGAAGCATTGCCATACGTGCAGCGTTCTTTTCATCATTTGCAATGGACACTCTTCATCGTACCATGGTTTGTTGCCAAGCTGTTTTTCGAAGCCAAGTACGTTTGTTGCGGCAGTTTTTATAGAGTCTGAAATGGGTTTCTGTGCCAAAATCAATTTGGTTCTTCGATCTTTGTCAGGGGAGACACAAGTAGACATCCACAATCTTTATGCTGGAATCTTGTACCACTTACGACCATGGTTTCTGCCGCGGCAAAGTCAATCAGTCTCATACCGTTGTCAGAACTGTCAGCATGTAGACTAAAACTGCCAATAGTTAGATGAAACACATTCTCCCCGCCTCCCTTTATCATTAAAATTCCCTAGTACAATCTTTATGTCATGGCCAGGACAACAGTCACACGTTTCGTTTAGGAGCTCATAAAATATGTCTTTGGCATCATCACTCTTCTCTCTGTCGGGTCATGCACACAAATCAGGAAAATATATAAATGTTTCGCTATTATGCATATTGTGTCTATACGTTCACTCACAGGATTGAACCTAGAGACTAGATGTCGCAGTCTTTTGCCAACTACAAATCCGCAACCAAATTCATGTTTTTTCACATGACAAAATTTCACAATATGTCGCAGTTTCTTTTTCGTGTGCAGCAATGTCCTGTCCGTCGCATTTCCTGGATAGCGGTAATGTCAGGCTTATAACTTTCGAGGACATATGCCAATTGGATACTGGCACCGGATCTATATAGAGTTTTTATATTCCAAGTCCATATCCGTAAATCGGGGTCCTTATAGCGTTTGCGGTGGTCGTCAACAAATAGGGGTTGTTTATGTTTTCTCTTTCGTGCCATTATGAACGGTGGCGGGAGGCAAACCCAGTCCACCGGGTTTTTGCATTTTACCTACTGCCAGGATATTTGATTGCAGCCGCCCATATTGGATCAGACGGTGACCAGGATGCAATATATCGACCCTGAATTTTCTTATTTTGGTTTCTATCCGCCGTTGGCCGATATGCTGGGCTCATCCGCCTTTTTTCATTGTTTGGATGCAAGTATATCGTGTTTGTAGCTTGTCGCAAATACAGTACATATGTGTCCAACCACATTGTGTTTGCTATTCAATACAACATGTTTGGGACACAATGATTAATAGGTTGTATTTGTGACCCAAATTTGAATTTGTTTGTTGAAACCTGCTGAAAACAGTGGTGTCTGTCACAATATAGTAACAAAAACCAGCAGATCTTCAATTCATGAAAACAATACTTGCAAACATGTACATGGTTCCTGCAATATGTTGCTGGGGCCGTTAGTTTTCAGCGTGTAAGGACAAAAGAATATGCCGGATAGTTTGATGAGCTTCACTGGCATTGGTCACCTAATATACCTAAGACATATTAGTGATCACATAATCGTGGTAAAATACATAAGTTAATTCGATTGACGTCTTCCGTCATACATATAAAAAAAATACACACACCAAAAATAAAGCTTTGGCGCGTCGTCCAAAATGTCAAACAAAATACAAAAAGAAGACATACAAATAGGAATTCTAAGAAAGGACCCGCAATTCAAGTTAATACAAATTTTAAATACAAAGAGGCAAGTGTTACAAACTTTTTTGCACATTCACTGCGGTGAGACAATCGTGGGTTATGTATGCTGCGAAAAATGCAAAACTGTTTGTCCCTGTTACGCATCCTTTTGTTGGTACACACTACGTGCGTTCCTTTGTCAACATTTAGTCGACCGTGCCTGTACGTGTTTGTTAATATCATCTTCGTCCTTGTGTCGCGTCGTGCCTAGAATGTTAGACACGCGCCCATCTCTAGTCGGAAGACAAGACACAAGAGATCAACCCACAAATAATCTCTTCCGGTAAATTGTTCAATGGATTTACTCTATTTAGTCGTGTGTTGTCCAATAATGAAATTGGGTTTAAAATTGATCGAATTTATAGCGAATTGTGTGTTCGGAAGGCCGATTATGTGCACGAAACACATCCCGCGTAGAACACTGACTTTCGTAATACAGCTGAATATTTTGGCTTAGTCTTTCCATGATGAAATGCCAAACCATACTGAAGAAAAACACAACGCTGTTTGATATGTCATAAAATTTGTACTGGAAAAAGTACCTCTACGTGAATGTTTAATCGAAACATTATTCGAACAATTTGTTGCTGAATTTTATTGCAAACATTTATTGTGTTGCTAGAAAATATTGGTTTACAATCTTTCAAATATTTTGAATTACTTGAATCTTAACATTTTAAGGCCCATTTTCTCAATGTCCGGATATCTTTTATCGTAACGATAAAGTTCCGGTTTACAGAATATCATTTTCTCAATGTATACTTAAAATAGTTTGCAAATGCAAACAGCTGACAACTGTTGAGAACAGCTGTTTTGTTTTTATGTTGTTATGATATATGTATATATTGACGCGTTCTTCCACCACGTCAACGAGTAAATGTTCCCCGGCAACTGAGAAGTTCTTCTCACTGTGTCTTTTTTTTTTGTCTTACTTCTCCAAATTACAATGGAACCGATGTACTCTGCAAAATTAGACATGTATTCATACTTATATGTTTGTATTGTCAAACAATATTTCGATAAAAACTATCAAAATGTTCAAATACAAATATATTTCCCAATTTGTTAAGTCGTCTGCGATGTTTTACTTTTTTCTCAAATTCCTACGAAACGTCACCGATATGACCGATGGCTGAACTAGTAGAGGTTGACGCAGTAGGATTTGTTGTAATTGTGTGAACCAACAACAGGCATTTAGTTTTTGTTTCATGACTCTAACCGTCAAATTCATCACAGATCCATATGAACAAACACAGTAAACAAAAAAGTACAACAACAAAATACACTGAATTTAACAGATGGAGTCATAAGAAAGCAAAATCAGTTGTTCTATTGCGCCAACCTTTACTAGTTCAGCCATGATCTGGCCGCTTATGTCAAATCTCTTGCCGAAGTTACTGTCGTTGAAAAATCAGAGACAGTAGCGAGGCAAGTGAGAGAAGTGAAGTGTGTAGTAAAAATGTGTGAATGTATATCTACTGTCGGAGCAAAACTGTCCCGTGTAAACGCCAGGTTAGTCATACTTTTCATAACAGTTGCCAGCATAAAACATCTAACATCCTGTTAATTTAACCGGAGTATGAGAAAATGAGTATATCGTTCCAAAAAATTAAAGTACCATTAGTAAGCAGACACTTTAACCGGATATTGAGAAAATGGCCCCCTTTTGCTTGTTTACAAACACTATGCACAGATTTTCTATCATGGAGTGCTAGCGGTGCCATCTCTTTCACCTAGCGGCGCCATATGTCTCATCTGACGTTTCATTTCACACTCTACATAATGAGGTCGGGTGTAGTTTATTAAAAAAAACCGGTTTTTGAAAAATTTCGGTTTCTTCTAATATTCCGATTTCGGCGAAACTGATTTTCGGTTAAACCGAGGTGTAAAACCCGGTTAATAACCGGCTTCGGTTTTTATGACAAATTGGTAAACTATGCCTTTTATGAACATAGTCTATTTTTAAGTCAGTCTTTTTATATTTGAAGATCGACTACAGAGTGCAAAGCCATGAATAAGCTTGCCACCGCTCGGAACCGGTGTAACACTTCATTTCCCAAGGTGTGTATGTATGCCTTCATGGGATGTAAAGGGAAACTAAAGTGCTTCCATATACAATTTGGAATTTAATTTCGCTTTAAAATAGTACAAATTTAGACACAGTACCTCATTCGACCACCCCAATTTGTCAGTACATTGTCTATTATTTGGCCCTCTATTTCGTGTTTTAAGGCCTCAATGGACTCGGGGTTATTTACGTAACACTTTTCTTTCACGACGCTCCAGCGATATTACAGTCTAATGGCTTCAAATCGCAGCTTTTCGATCACAGTGCGCAAAAGTTTGATTGAGACGTTGGCTGTATGGTAGGTAGCGCCGTCCTGTTGAAACCATACTTCGTCCACGTCACCCTCTCCAACTTTTTGGGCCAAACACCCGCTCAGCATAGCACGGTTTTCGAAGAAATATGGGCCTATGATGCCACCATGCTAAAACGCGCGCCAAACAATCACTCGGTTTGGATTCATCGACTTCTACTCGATGACGTGTGGATTTACCGAGCCCCAAATGCGATAATTTTGTTTTTTAACGTTTGTTAACAGAGCAACCAAAATTGAAACTGAAAAGTTCTTGAAATGACAAGTTTGTGGAACCCAAATCAACTAGAACACGAACGAAAGCTTTCGCTCTAGGAACATGCTGTAATTCTCAACATCTCAATATGAGTAGATTTCGAAATACAAACTGTTCAAAACATTTTGATTTCAAATTAATAATCAGCAATATTTTATTTTAATTACTATTAAAAACTACAGAAATATTTGGAATCCTTTGCTTAACGTTTTGCCGTTTGGTGCTCCAAGAATTCTCATTATTTTCCAAATTTTAATTAAAGACAACATACGGACGGATCAATAAGTCCGTGACTTTTCGAATGAAACACACATTTTTTTGCAAAAAAAAAAATTATTTTTCAACATAATCTCCTTTTAGCTCAATACACTTAGTCCAGCGTTTCTCCAATTTTTGTATCCCTTCCAAAAAATAGGATTTTGCGAGGTCCATAAATAGGCATTTGTTTGATCAATAAATTCATCGTTGGAGCTAAATCTCTTATCACCCAGCCATTTCTTTAGGTTTGGAAATAGGAAATAGTCATTGTGGGCTAAATCCGGAGAATATGGTGGATGAGGTACCAATTCGTAGCCCAATTCATGGAATTTTGCCATTGCGACAACACACGTGTGCACCCGTACGTTTCTGGTCAATTGAGACCATACGCGGCACCCATCTTGCAGACAGCTTTCTTAAACCCAACTGATCATTTAAAATCGAAACCACACTGCCAAATTTTCGGGTGTATTGACCTCAATTGGCCGACCAGAACGTTCAGCGTCATTTGTACTTGTGCGACCATATCGAAAGTCAGTAAACCGCATTTTTACGATTGAAATCGATTGAATCGATGGAATTATCAAGCTTTTTCTTGGTTTGATTGACGGTTTTTTTCGCAAAAAATAATGTTTAATGAGCACTCGAAATTCTCCTTTTTCCACATTTAAAAAATGCACGAGGTATTATGTTTTGAACAGCTGTGAAACGCAAAGTAAATGACGGATCTTGCTCAAAATTTGACAGTAGTCTATTAACACGTGGTACTTGATGCAAAAGTGATGTACAAATAGAGAAGAAAAAAACACCGCAATTTGGCAACCATAGTAGAAGAGAACCAAAAAAGTCGACGCGATTCACTCAAAGGCATTTCTTTCCCGCGTCCTAACTTGATTATTTCATACTTTTTACATACTTTATGTAATTTTATTTAAATACGGTTGGAATTTCTATAGTTCGATACAATAACATCATCAAAAAACTGCTCGTGAATTGAAATATTCAACGAGAGAGCGGAAAAACGACGCGATTCACTCGTTTTCTTTGTTGACATTCCACTCCATGAGTAAAGTTTCTTCTCTATACCATAGTTGCTTTATGATTGATGGGAGCAGTGTTACGTGTCATATAACTACGAGGGAAGTTCAAAAAGTGACGGACTTATTGATTCGCCCTCTACAATAATAGTTTTTCCCCAGATTCACATTTTAAAGTCTTTATGAAAATGTTTTGTAAAATTTAAAGAGTTGCTAATTTCAACAGAATAATCATCGATTTTTCGATTTTAAAATCTATCTCAAGCGAACCACAGACTTGTCATTCACGAGCATGAGCTTGTTCGATAACTTTTTATTCAACTAATGAATTTGAAAAAATATTACCAAAAAATGTTGTGAACAGGATAGTGAATAGTGATGCAAACAACTTCGATTACATTGTTATTTGGTATCAACAAGGGCGGGGAACCGACAATAAACATCAACGATAGCTGATGTTCATGCTCATGAATGCCAAGTCTGTGGTTCGCTTCAGCAATTTTAACATTTGACACCCAGCGAGAAAACAAAACACAACAACTAAGGAAAAAAAACCCAAATTACGAAATCTAACTACAGAATGTATAAGTTTACATTCGTTCAAAATCATTCAGAGTCAAGTATATAAAATTATGTTTAACCCTGTTTGGATAATCCCCGTCAGATATTCAAAATTTCAAAAAAATACAATTAAATTTCAACTAACGCTCTTTGATTTTGCAATATTCAATTTAACACAATTTAATTGTTATTGACAACAACAAAAGTACCTAGATGTATACGTTTAGATTGCTTAGATATCTAATTTAATTTTGTGTTTAATTGAATTTAATTCTTTTCAAACAATAACATATTAAATACTAAATTATAATTAACCAATGTTATCTTAAAATAACTTATATAAATATACTACCACATAATATTAAAATACAAAAGAAACAAATTCAATTTATAATTTATTCATAGACATGCGGTTGTATACGTGCATTAGGGTGTACTGGAAAAGGTTTCTTGGGGCATTTATAATCATTACGACGCGTAGATTCACGCAAAGGAGAAACGATTTACAGCGCGTTTCAAGTAAAAATAATTATTTAAAATCCTTTTAAAATAATATTTGTTTACATTTTAAACATTTTTTCGTGTATGTAAGTTAAATCAAAAATGTCAATAAGGCCCTCATCCAGTGTAATGGACGTTCGAGTGATCAGAGGAGCTAACATTGATTCTGATCACTACCTGGTGGTAGCAAAGGTTCGCACAAGGTTAAGTAGAGCGAAAATCGTACGAAACCAGACGCAGAGGAAGGTGGCCATCGGAAAGCTGCAATTACCAGGCGTAGCCACAGCCTACTCAAGGAAGCTCTCGCAACTTTTGGCACAGAACCCACCCCCTCCCGATGGCGATCCTGAAGCGCAATGAAACCCCATTTCCGACTCTATAAAAACTGCCGCAACAACCGTACTTGGTTTTGAAAACCCGCTTCGGAGCAAACCATGGTACGATGAAGAGTGTCGCATTGCAAATTATGAAAAGAACGCTGCACGCATGGCAATGCTTCAGTCAATTGTAACGCGAGATGCGACTGAGCGGTATACGGGGAAAAGAAAGGAGGTAAACCGTCTCTTTAGGCGTAAGAAACGGCAGTGGAGAATGCGCGAGAGTGAGAAAATTGAGTCATACAGAAGGAAGAACGAAGACCGAAAATTCTACCAAAAATTCAAAAATGGAACTACTAGACATGATTCATGGGCCCCTTCTGTAAAGCCAAGGATGGACATCTCATCGCAGATGTACAGAGAATGTTGGGAATATGAAGAGACAATTTTCTGCGCTATTGGTACCTGAGTTGATGATGACGAGACGAGACAATTGATCAAAATTTGCACTACGACGTCGACTGCCCCCCTCCTACCTAAGACGAGGTCAGAACAGCTATTGCAGGGCTTAAGAACAACAAAGCCGCAGGAGCCGATGGATTACCGGCGAAGCTGTTTAAGGCTGGTGGCGATGAGCTGATAAGATGCATGCATCAGCTCATTAGCAATATTTGGTTAGATGAATGCAGCATGCCCGGCGATTAGAGTCTCAGTGTACTATGTCCTATATTTAGAAAAGGTGACCAAACTACCGTGGAATAAGTCTTTTATCCATAGCATATAAGGTTCTATCAAGCATAATGTGCGAAAAACTAGAACCAATTATCGCTGACCTGATTGGACCATATCAGTCTGGCTTTAGGCCTTGAAAATCGACAACCGACTCGATTCTCACGCTACGCCAAATCCTGGAGAAGACCCACGAAAAACAAATCGACACCTATCATCTATTTGTCGATTATAAGGCGGCCCTCGATGGTCCGATAAGGGGGAAACTCTACGAAACAATGTCTGAGCTTGGTATTCCTGCAAAACTCGTAGTGCGGTGTTTTCGAAAATTGAGAAGTCAGGAAAAGTGGGTC
The DNA here is from genome assembly GCA_963931995.1 of Phaonia tiefii. Taxonomy (NCBI): domain Eukaryota; kingdom Metazoa; phylum Arthropoda; class Insecta; order Diptera; family Muscidae; genus Phaonia; species Phaonia tiefii. The sequence continues at coordinate 213,517,152 of OZ008370.1, read as the reverse complement.
TGACGGTAAATGAGGACAAGAGAAAATTAATGGTTTCAACGAGCAGGGTCTCCATGCGATTAGACCAAAGCGTGAACGTTGATAACCGTTAAAATTTCGAGGTGGTGGACGATTTTATATTCCTCGGATCTGCCGTAAACAAAAACAACAACGTTAGCCTTGAGATCAAGCGGAGAATTGTGCTTGAGAATTGATGTTATTTTGGGCTAAGCAAGCACTTTAGAGATACAGCCCTCTCTCGAGTAACAAAAGTGCAGCTGTACCAGACTCTCATACAACCTGTCTTGCTTTATGGAGCAGAATCCTGGGTCTTATCGCAATTAGACGAAACATCTGTTGGAGTCTTCGAGGGAAAAATACTCCGAAAAATGTATGCCCCTATAGTGCACAACGGCGAGTATCCGCTACGCATGAACCATGACCTTTACGAGCTATATCCCGACATTGGCATATATATAGTTAAGCGGATCAAAATAGCGCAATTGCTCTGGATAGGCCATGTCAGTAGTATGGATGAAGACGAACCAGCACGAAGGGTTTTCGAACTCGAAGAAAGACGAAAAATAGGACGACCAAGACCAGGCGATCAGGTTGACGAATCCCTGCGTACACTTGGTATTGCCAACTGGAGAGATAAGGCAAAAGATCGAACTGGTTGGCGAAATATGTTATCTTCGTTTTGTAAGGGGTTGTTCGTGACCGGATAACTAAGTAAGTAAGTATATGCAGGTGTGATTTATATAGGTGAGTGCAAACAATAGTATAGTAGGCGTTAATTCTCTTCCTGATTCTATCAAAGTGGGTCAACAAATGGTCTTTATACAAATGGATGAAACGGGTCCAAAGTCCCGGCGCACGTGGCGAAAACGTCAGGAAAATGTTGAGTCCATCCCTTAAATTTAAGGTCGAATTTCAAAGTTCTTACACGGATCGAACATATATTTAGCAAACTTGTGTGACTTTAGGCTAAAATGGAATAAAATGTCCCAAAATAAAATTGGTTAGTCACATTTTTTGCCGGGTAGATATTATTAGGTCATAGATGACGAAAATGGGGGCATGGGACTGTCCTTGGAGGTGGAAAGTTTCTGGTAGCCATTCACTTGGGAGTGACCAGAAATGATTCCTTCATTGGGCAGTCCAAGCATCTCACAACTTCCACGCAGTATGTCCTGGGCAATAACTTTATCGGAAACGGACATTAGCTGGCTAAAGTGAAAAGGCGAATCGGATGAGAGGCCTGATTGGTTGTGCGATCGCTGATACGTCTCAGGATTATTAGGATTATTAAGTGACCCTGTCACTGAAGCTCTTCGAACTAATGGACATATTCCTCTATCCTTTGAAGGCAGATGAGCCAACAAACCCGGTCAACGGCGAATCGAATTTGAAGAAACCAAAATCCAGTTTCGACTCACTGCATTCAAATCAGTGTCTGATCCATAATGCGCGGCTGGGACATGATCATCCTGACAATGGGTAGAATGCCAACCACGGGTTTGCCTCCCGCCACAAACGCAAACGTTAGAAGGACCACGATTTAAGAATATGTACCTGGAATGTGCGACAGGTGCCACTTTTCAACTAGCAGATATCCTCGAAGAATATAAAGCTGGCATCGCAGCTACCCAGGAAATGCGATGGACAGGATATGGTTGCACCAGGGGGGAACTGCGATATTTACTACAACTGCCATGAGCGAAAGCACGAATTCGGATGCGAAATTATAGTTAGCAAGAGACTGCGACACCTAGTTTCAAGGTTCAACCCAGTGAGTGACAGTTCGTATCAAAGCGAAATATTTCAACATCTCATTAATTTGTGTGTACGCGCTGACAGAGGATAAAGATGATGAGGTCAAAGAATCATTTTATGAGCGTCTGGAGGAAGTATACGAACGCTGCCCTGACCACGACATTAAGATTATCCTAGGCGATTTTAAGCCAAATTGGGAAAGGAAAGTGTCTTTCGACCAAACACCGGTAATCACAATCTACATAAGGCGACCTGTTTATCTCCTGATCAGAGACCGGAAAACCAGTTTGATCACTTGGTAATAGATGACAGGCACTCTTCTAGTGTAATGGATGTACGAGTGATTCGAGGTACCAATGTCGACTCGGATTATTACCTGGTGGCTGCGAAAGTTCGCACAAGACTGAGCAAGGCGAAAAACATACGAAGCCGAACGCGGGAAAAGCTAGATATCGACAAGAGAGATATCAAAGTACTATCCACAAAAGCTCACTCTCCTGCTAGGGCTGAATATTGCCCATCCTGAGGACACAGAAGCGCAGTGGAAGCACATCTCCCATTCTTTGGATACCGCTGCAAGGACTGAACTTGGCTGTCAAAGACCACGGAGGGATAGGCCATTATAAGACGGAGAATGTCGCATTGAAACTTATAAAAAGACGCTGCACGTATGGCGGCGGGACAGACAGTTACAACGCATGCTGCAGATGAGCGGTACAAGAGTGTGAGGAGGGCGGAAAGCCAATTGTTTAGGAGGGTAAAATAGCAGTGGGAGCAGTCAGGGAGTGAAAGAACCGAAATATGGAGGAGACGGTAAGAGGATCGGACAACGGGCCAAATAATGGGCTGCCCTCTTGCAAAGATGAGAATTGGTAAGCAGTGTGTGCTCAAAATGTGGAGAGACCACTTTTCAGCACTACTCCACTCAGATTCTTCCACTGAAGATCAGGAGGTAATGATAGTGGAAGATAGTGTAGATTGTAGATACAAAACCAGGACTGTGACAAGGCAACACACCTCCGTGCAATCTCTTCAACCTCTTAATGGAGATAATAATGAGAAAAGCTGCAGTAAATATGAACAAATCATCAACACAAAAAGCCATATGTTGCTGGCGTATGCTGACGACATAGACATTATGGGCGAAATTTGCTAGAGGTTACTGCCGTCTTTTCAAGAATATGAGGAAAATCGGCGTAGGTGGGTGTTGCTGTTGATGGAGACAGGGCAAAATTGATGGTGTCAACGACTGGACAAACCTCTCGCCTTGGTCCGCATTTGAACGTCGACAACCGATTTAATTTTGAAGTGGTAGATGAATGTATCTACCTTGGATCCGACGTGAACAAGGACAACAAAGTCAGCTTGGAGATAAATATGAGATGTGCTTGCAAATAGATAATATTTTGGGTTCAGCAAGCAGTTTAGGAACAATGCCCTCTATCGACAGGCAAAAGTCGAGCTATACCAAACTCTCATTTTACCTGTCCTCACCTATGGCTCCGAAAATTGGGTCATATCGCAAGTGGATGAAAATCACCTGGAAGTATTCGAGAGAAAAATTCTCCGTAAAATATATGGTCCTGTTAAAGAAATCGGCGACTACCGACGTCGTTGAAACCAAGAGCTATATCATTTATATTCTGACGTGGACATAGCTAGACGAATCAAATTAGGCCAGTTGCGTTGGATAGGCCATGTTATCAGAATGGACGAAGATGAGCCAGTGCGTAAGGTTTTCGATAACGTACCCGATGGAAGCAGGAAAAGAGGACAACCAAGAGTCTGATGAAACGACAAGGCAGAAGAATTCTTCCGTATCCTTGGCGTTACCAACTGGCGAGAAAAGGCGAAGGATAGAACCAGTTGGAGAAATATGTTAAAATTAGTTTTTTTTTGTTTAATTAATATGTGTACGACATCTGACCTCATGAGTTTGTAACATAGTCAATAAAAGTAAGTAAAGTGAAGATGACGAAATTGAGAAAACAATCGTTTTGGCCGAAAACGTATGATCGTCAAAGGGTTAAAACCCCTCCTTTAAAACAGTTTTTCATCAGTACACCCTAACACATATATGTACGTCTACTTGTGCACATAAATATACAAACAATTGTATATACATTTATTTAAAATATCGCTGATGTATGCGCTCAGTTGAATAAACTACTGACGACGTAGTTATACCGAAGCACGTGATCGAATCTATCGGCGCAAATGCAAATTATTTCCTGTGATCAAATCAAGATGATCATAATGATCAAGCATCTATCATATTTGAGCATATTTTGTGTTCAATACAATTTATTCATAGTATATAAATTGCAAAATAGTCACAATTAGAGTGTTGGAATAACCGGCTGGTTCAGTAAACTGGGTTTGGGGTTATTCCAAAAATCATGTTTTTGATTATCTGTGTTATCAATTATGGAGCAAAGATAATCACATTAGCATTTTAATAAACAGGATGTATAAAATCTGGAAAAATTTGGATTCATAGCAAAGATTATTTATTTATACCCTTAGATTTGGAATAAAATTTTTTTCGATTTAGCGATAACCACACTGAAAGAAAAGGCTTCAACAAATTTATGAATTCCTTCATCAATTTGATGAAACATTTCCTCATTTTCCAACCAACGACACATTTCATTGAATTGATAAAGAACATTTCATCAATCTCTCATCCATATTTCATCAGTAGTTTATGTTGATTCAACAACAACGTTACGTCAAGTTAATGTAAATTTTGAAGTTTTTTGAAGAAAGTTGAAGTAAATTTTACACCATTTTGATGTACGTTATTCATCAATTTGCTGTACATTTGACGTCAATTAAATGTAAGTTTGTCATAAATTTGATGTAAGTTTGTGATCAATTTGATGCAAATTGGTCATCGTTTTGATGTAAATTGTTTGTTAATGTCTAGCCAAACTCTTTGGATTATTTTTCATTGTAAAAAAATTCACAAGAACAGGGTGTAAGAGAACATAGAAAATGCTCATAGCGTTTGTTTGTCATAAATTTGATGTAAGTTTGTGATCAATTTGATGCAATTTGGTCATCGTTTTGACGTAAATTGTTTGTTAATGTCTAGCCAAACTCTTTGGATTATTTTTCATTATTAAAAATTCACAAGAACAGGGTGTAAGAGAACATAGAAAATGCTCATAGCGTGGACATTGTTTTCTGTCCATTGCACTATTTTCTATTCTGTATTTATTTTCAACTTTCTACTAGCTTTTTTCTTTTTCTCTTTACACTATGTCCATATTTTGAAACGATCCCAGTAATTATTTCTAAATTCCAATGATGTTGAAAAAATCATAGATTCAATTAAGCTAAGTTAGTTCATCAAAGTGAAGAAACTTTTCATTGATTAGATGAAATTTGTCATCAATTCAATGAAGAACAATTGATGAACATTTATCATCGATTTGATGTAAAGATTTGCTTTCAGTGCAGCAGTCGGTTTTCCGATATGTTAGTTTTAAGTCTAAATCGCAATTCTTAATATTGAAATTCTCTATCTTCTATTTAGATTTAAATTTGTATTTTACTTTTTTTTGTGGACTAAAAGTTTTGCAGCTGTTTACCCAAAAAATACTGGATAGCCCATGATGTTGCCATATCAACACATTTCAAGATTTTTGAATTTTAATTGCTATTAAACAAATTACGACTTAATCGATTTTGAAAGAATTAGTCACACATATCTACTCTCTTTCAACTAAGACGAATCCTTTTCGACTGTTTCTCTTAATTTCTCTTAATCAGTTCACGAATTGTTTTGATGGTTTTGAATGGTTTAGTCACTTTTAATTACTCTTGAAACTTTCGCGAATTTTTTTATTGTGATCGTTTGATCTTTTCGTATTTTATAGCAAAAATTTGTTGTTACTTTGTGTTTTAATTTTTATTTCATTTTTAACTCGTGCTAAAAAGAGTTCGGAGAACTCTTAATGACGCATACGAAACATAAACATCACAGCAACAAAAAAATAGGTGATTTTCATGCCTATTAGCAGGTCTGCAAAGGCAGTTAGAGGGCACACCCTACAAATGCAGTGGGCGTTTCAAATTAACATAGAGTGCCCTAGCAAGGGAAGGCCTGTACATTTGTTTTCCTTTTGTCTGGCCCTCAAGCTGGCCGTCAGCGAAGGAGTCTCCTACACGCTGAAAAATAACAACCTCTCTAACATATTCTGCAGGAACCATGTACATGTTTGGAACACACTTCAAACATTAATATGTTTGCAAGTCCCAAACTCACTTATATTTAAATATAAACAATATCATGTTTACTGGCAAACACATATGTTTTTACGTTGAAACAAAAAACCAAACATCCATATAAATACTTACGTGGCATCATTCGCGAGTTTCCCGCCCCCCCCCCCCTCCTGTATATACTTATGTGGAAACGTATGCGTATTTCCCCCCGAACATAATAATATTTAAAAACTAATTATTCTTTGATTTCAATATATATGTATGGATTATTTGAAAAAAAAAAATGGTGTCCCTTAACATCCCATGAAGGGATTGGAGAGAGCTTCTCACAATCAGTGAGATGTGCGCTTTCTAGTTTTACACTCACTGATCGGGACCTACAGTTTTACACCGGTTCCGAACGGTATTTTGAGAAGCATTTCCATGGCTAAGTACTCGATAGTGTCGCCATCACTAAGCGAGGTGACCGTCGTAGAAAGAAATATAAGGTGGTCTGAGCAGGAACCAAACCCACGTTCTCATGTACCAGAGCCGCGCACACTAGCCATTGCACCACCGACGACCATTATGGATTATTTATTATAGTTAATTTTATCAATATAAATCCACATTTCTAAATAATTAATACAAAAAATTAATAGATTTAAAAACGCCCTTTTTACATTTATTTTCGTTGAATGCATTATTTGTTTTTTTTTTCATGAAATGAGAATATGCTGCTCTTTTGCTTCTCCTTTCTTTGTTGTCTCTCACGCTTTTGTTTTCGGAAGGTTTCAGCTAAGCGTTGGTTATCACTATGCGTTGGTACACAAATAATATATTTATATACAATTCTAGTTCATGCAAGCCAAGCGTTTACTTCACGGATTCACGGTTGCCCTTTCCAGTTTCTTTCCTCAAAATCCTTTCTCACTTTGGTAGCACACATACATATATATGAAACACATACACAAAAGCCAAAATAACATCACACACCATTTAAGCGTCCGAGCCTTCGTTTTTTCTTTTTTCACTGATCAAGCGCTTTTGATATCCTCTGTCCGATGAAGCATTGATGACTGAATACATGAAACTAAAACGTAATACATCAGCCAAAATGAGAAACACTGACTTCATCTGGAATTTACATCTCTATTCAGGAATATTTATGATTCACTGACGGAGAGAATAATGCAAAAATACAGATACACACTTACAAGATAGACTCTCTATTTGTTCCTCTTTTATTCTCTTGCTCTCGAGAGAGCATAGACAGTGCAACAAACACAGCTGTTTTTGTATCACAAATATAAAAAAATATGTGCGTCGCAAACACATACATATATTCTAACATATTAATCATTGTTTAACTTTTTCCAACAATAAATCAAACGATTCCATAGACATATGGCAGTATTGCCAAAATCTATCTGGAAATTTGCGTAGGTTTTTATATAAATGATTAAATTCGCCATAATGTAGCCTTGCTCGATTTATAGGGGGAACACCAAATCTTCTTTTTCTTAAACGCATTAACTTTTTATAAATATGAATACGATTTTCGCGTAATAAAAGTAAACAATCCTCTCTTGACAATGGTATTTTAACAACTAAACGCTCACATATGCCGCTCAGTAATAAGCCACATGCCGCTCAAACTTGCCGCTATGCCGCTTTGCCGCTCATTGCGTGGCCTCGGCCTAAGTGGCCTGCAAAAAGAGAGACAGGACTTAAGAAATAAAATTATTCGAATTATATCTACATTCATATTGTTCAGACCTTTCTAAATAATAATTACAAAGTTTTGATTAAAATCTTCAGCATCGGAAACCGAGCACACGACCACAGCCCTAATAGTCAGATGTGTTATCTACTCAGTTAACGGTAATTACGATTTTGCGAACGTCCGGAAAGACAGTGTTTCATGAACACCTTGCGTTACCTTAACTGGCCTGAGAACAGCCCCTCCTAAAGAAAGAAAGTGTACATGAATATAAGCATCCACTTCGCCTTCGCCGACCTGCTGACAAGCATGCTTAAAGTGGGGAAGTGTGCATACCTGTGGGATATTTTCAAACACACAGAGACGGCTGACTAACAGGCCTGCTTAATGGAAGGGACGCAAGGTTCATGGATCTCCTTTTCTCTACTATCGTCCAGATTTGTTTTGCGCATACTCAATCTGCGCCCATCGTCTACCTCTCCTAAATATAAGAGCGACCTTGCTGGTTATACTTCCAAGCCGCTAGTGACATGCCAACACGTTCCAATTCTTGTGGAACATGTAAGGCAGTCCCAAGTCTGGCCAGCTTATACACTCTGCAGTTTTGCGGAATGTGCCTGTGCCCTGGCACCCATATGAGGTGAATATCATAGTGCTGGACAATCTCGTTAAGAGCCCTGCCGCAGTACTGGACAGATGTTGAGTTCAGGAATACTAATTCCAGGAACTTGTTTACTGTCTGACTGTTATACGCTCTGCAGTTCCGCGGAATGTCCCTGTGCCCTAGCACCCACATGATGAGTTCAGGAATACTGATTCCAGGGATTTGATTACTCACTGATTGTCATTGACCCAAATGAATGCAAGCCTATTATTCCTCATCAAGCCGGTAACTTCCCTAATAGCTAACATTTTCGACTGAACCGTAGTTCCCTAGAATAGACCCAAACCATGCATGATCATTAATTTTCGACCCATAGAATCAATCTGTCTGCCGATACTGTCCACCGGCAACATATAATACATTCAGTGCGTGATGCGCAGATCACTCGTGATGTACATCGTAACCTTCTCAGAACTCTAGTCAGTAGTGCTCAATATGTGAGTTTGTCAAGCACCTTCGCCCACGAAGATAACCCAATAAAGTATTATCTATATCAGAAATCCAAGCGGCGGTTTAGATTTGAAATTTTAGTAGCATAGAGGTTTTATTTGATCTAAGAAGATATGGAAATTACATAGACCTATGCAAATATTTGTTACATCTTTAATATTATTTAATAAACAAATACAGAAATTTCAGTCGGGTGAACCGACTTAAATATACCCTCATCCGAAGTCATCCATTGCGACCGAGGTCTATTGAATATTGGTAAATGTGCCAATATTCAATAGAAGAGTGGCATTGCGCTAAATATTATTTAATACCCAACTTAATTACGATCCTAAGTGATTATGGGGAGTTATCGAGACTACCAGCCAATTGTCCGTCCAATATTTATATGGGATGTACAAAAATGGGCATGCCGAAGTTGTTCATCTGTTTTACATAATATTACACAAAATATTGATCAGTACCAAATTTTGTAAAGATCGGTTGTGGTAAACGGGAGATACCGATTCGGCCAGCCGGAAAGCCGACCAACTATTGTATGGAAGGTAAGAAAATGGGCGTGGACAGTAGTAAATCTTTAATTTTTAGGAAAACATTGCCGAGTACCACATTTAATTAAGATCGCTTGTAGTCTACGAGAGTTATCGTGTCGATCAACCGGTCATCCGCCCAACTTTTGTGTGTACTTGACTAAATTTTGTCTAGTACCAAACTTCATAAATATTGGTTCGGATTTGCGGGAGTTATCTTGCCATAGAGAACTTATTGCACTATTTTTCCGCTCTCATGTAGAGAGTCTGAGTAAAAGGGCATAAACAAGTCTTATTCTCTTTATAGAATATTTCAATATAAATGCACCATTTCGACAATGTAATTACATATGACAATACAAAAAGCATAAATGTTTCAAAGGGCATCAATATTTCATATCAAAATTATGAATGGACCAAGTTATGACAAAAAGAGAGTAATACGTTTTGAATCATTCGCCAGATGTCGCCAGCGCTTTTTAGTCATACAATTCGTTCCATGAGTTCTCTATACTATTAAATACTCTTTGGCGATGACGACCTGCTTGTTTGTTCGCTGCCGCTACATCAATACCATCATACTTATTTTCAGGCAGACACTATTGTTGTACAACAACCACGTATGTGATGCTAACGCTGTGTGTTGTTTGCATGTGTTCATTTTGATAGATTGCCATACCCGTGTCTATAGATGTTAACACATCATAAAAAATCTTCAATTCAATAACGATGAAAAAATGTGAAGACACATAAAATAGTCAATTTAAGGAAAAATTATATTGTATCAATGAAATTTTACACCAATTTAATGTGCACGTATTGACGAAACTTTTTCATTGTGCTGATGGCCAATTATTTTTTCAGTGCGGAATGCAGTGAACCACTCCCTGTGATTGAAAATGTGTCCTGTTCAATGCCAGAGATATTTTCTTAACACGTGGAGTTAAAGAGTTCTTGCGAAACTCAATGTAAATAAAACTCCGGGCCCAGATGAAATTCCAGCACTTGATTTCAAAAGTTCTCTTCGGCGCTTTGGCATGTTTTTCGGCAACCTTTTTATCATTTTATTCTGTTCAGGTATTTTCCCTTTACGTTGGAAGTTGGCTAATGTCCAGCCGAACCCTATGAATGGAGAAACTAAAGACCCAGTTCAGAAGAGGTGAATGGCGTTAATCGTTGGTAATGGGGTAGCTAACTCTAATTTCTCCCTGGACCTTCGTCGGAATGTTGACTGCGTTACTTTGATCTATCGATGTTTGCATGGGAAGTATTCCTCTAAGATACATGACCTCAAACCAGAGGTTAGATTATTCAAGCGTACAACCCAGTTGTCCAGAGATTCACATCCGTTCGTTGTCACTTGCCCAGTGGATTGGACCAGGGGGTATCCATGTCACAGCTGATCTAAGTGGTAGTTGGAATTTTATAGAGAACAGAGGGGATAGGAAAATGATCGATAAGCAAATTGAAGCAAACTAAGTTCAAATACTCGTAGTGTTGCATTGATACTAATGACACGTAAAATATGTTACATGTTGGTTGCATCAAACGACAATACGCATTCTTTTTTACTTCTGTTCGGTTTATGTCCAACAAAAGAGTAAGACACAACAGCAACATAAACTCTATGGAATTTCCTACTACCTTGATGACCGCAAGTAGGGTTCCGGAATCGATTGAAAAGTATCGATACTGTACTCATTAGAGTACTCACATAAAAAGAATCGATACCATGAAAATATCGAAACAAAAGTATCGATACTCATAACTTTGCACATTTGACAACTCAAAATATAATTGAGGTCGCTCATCATTTAATATAAAATTTAAACAACCCAAAATGTATTTGAGATCACTGTAAGTGTTTTATTTAAAATAAAATTCAATTAATTCAATTTGTTTTAACAAAGAAATACATAAGTTAAAAAAAAGTTAACAAAAAATAAAAATATTAAAGTTGCTACACAGTCTTATCTTAGATGTCCCATTCATCTTCACTGCAGTCGCTTAAAAATAATAATTTATTTAATCTGCTTCCAGTTAAGCGGTTCCTGTCCTGAGTTATTGTACTTCCAGCTCGGGAAAAGAGGCGCTCAGATGGCACTGACGTTGCTGGAATGTGTAAATATTCTTGAGACGCTTTAAAAAGAAGAGGATAAACATTTTTATTCTCTTCCCAATAGGCAATGGGATCTGAGTGTAAAGATAATACTTTAGTTTTTAAATAGTTTGCAATTTCTTCTTTTCTCCCATATTTTTCTTCATCAATATTTCCTGTTTTATGAGCAAGATCTTTGTAGTGGTCCCAAAAGTCGTATGAATCTCCCTGCGAATTAGTCTCACAACTTTCGATGCTAGTGTCTGCTGTTGAAATTGCATCTGGCATACTTTCAATGAGAAATTGTATAGCCTTCGTGACACAGGCACGGTTTATAAAAGGAAGTGCTTTAAATCTCGGGTCCAATATGCAGGAAATAGAAATAATTAAGTTATTTTCTATGTCTCCGAAGCGACGCTTCACTTGTTCTAATATTGTTTTCTTTAGTTGTTTAGTAACCTCATAGTCAGTAGGTACTGAATCTGTCATTTTTGCATTTAATGTTTTTACAATGGGTATTACTTTGCTAATTGTAGCATATTGTTCGCCAGACAGTTCTTTAGTTACATATTCAAGCGGCTTTAGAACTTTGCAAACTTGTTTTAAAGTTTCGAGTTCGATTGGTGTAGGAACAGCCGGTGATTTTGTATTGCAATAAAGAAGTGGATGAATAATAGATGAAAGTTCTAAGTAGCGTTCTAGCATGTAGTATACTGAGTTCCACCTAGTTTTAACATCTAAAATCAATTTTAAAGGAGAACCAATCTGATTTGCACGAAGCTTATCACTGTTAATTACGCTCGATTTAAAGAACTTGACAATGTTTCTCACTTTGTCACAGAGGTCACTAAACTCATTCAATTTTAGAATATGCTCCGCAATAAGGTTTATGGTGTGAGCAAAGCAAGGAATATGGTGTTCTTTCCCAACAAAACTACTCACAGCTGCCACAATATTCGCTCCATTATCTGTCACAACGCATTTTACCTTTTCTTTCCTAATATTAAAGGAACAGCACGCTTCTTCTAGCTTTTCCATAATATAGGCCGATGTATGTCGTTCATTTAACTCAGCTACAGTGATAACACGTGATTTTAAAAAATTTTCTTGAATGTAATGCACTGTAACTCCAAGAAAGCTTCGGCATGACATTGTTTCTGTCCATATGTCACATGTCAATGACACGTGCGGCACAGTTATGAGAGATGTAGCGGTTTTCTTGGACATAATGTCATAAAAAGTGTCCAAACGCGACTTAAGCAAATCTGTTCCGGGAATTTTAAAAGCTGGCCGAAGGTTTTTCAAAAGTTTTTGAAACCCTTTTCCTTTAACAACTTCAAACGGTCTCTTATCGGCACATATAAAATATAGAAGACTTTTTGTTAACAGTGCATGTTGGTCGCCACCTTCAGCGAATGAAGATCTATAAAAAATATAGAAAACATTAATAAATTCAATAAAAAAATTTTCACATTGGTATACCTTCTTGCAACTGTTTCCTGGAGTGATATTTGCCTTTTTTTTGAGGTGGACGGTGAAAAAGCCAATTGCTCGGTGTCAATGTTTCCCTCGTGTGATTTAGGAGCGATCAAGTGTGGCTGAAGTAGTGTAGGTATTGATGTTGATGCTACCGCCGACTTTGTGACTGAGGAATTGTCTAATAAAGCTTGTTTGGCTTTGCTCGGTTCTGGAAAACTTTGATTTTGTGGTTATGGTAGAAATTTTGCTATTTAATAAATATTATTTACCTACCAATTTGGATGAGTTTTTAAATGTTTCATCATATTTGATGTGTTTCCGCATATGCGAATTGATTTAAAACAATTTTTGCAGTTTGCAACATCTTCATTAGTTTTGGAAAAATATTTCCAAATAAAACTTCTTCTTCGAGGCATAGCTTGACACAATTCTTTGCTTTGTTTTGTTACAGCAGTCGTTCGTAGTTTAATGGTTGTAAAAAAAAGTACTTAAGCGCATTAGCTTAACTCAAATTTAACAGTTGTTAACATTTGGTATGAAAACAAAAGTACTCGATACTGGCTATTCGTACTCGGTACTTAAAAATATCGAGCTCCAAAGTATCGAGTTAAAAAGTATCGGAATCGAATAAAAAGTATCGATACCTTAAAGTATCGATACTTTTTCCGCGTCCCTAACCGCAAGACATCGCAAAACAGCTGATGGAAACTCTATCTATTACTGTATGATCGTACCACACATTTCATCTTCTTCTGAAGCTTCAGGTGAATGTATTCCCAAAAACGTATGATATCTGCAAGCGGCATTTTCGAATGCCGGTTAATATCGATTAGGTCACCACGTTTGTGGTGTTTTTATTCCTTTTTGTTGTTGTCATTAATATGATGTTAATTTAATCAATTGTACTTCAATACTGGCGCTAAAATCGAAATCAGCGTGGTGCTCCAGATGTTTTTTTTTCATTAACTTCTATGGAAAAGACGATATTGAATTCATTATCGGTTGGCCGGTAATGCTGGCTCATAGAACCATTTGAAATATGTGCGACAAAACCATAATGAATTCGATATCGTATCTTTTTACATAATTAGCCTCCTGGTTTCTCTCTGCATATATGTTTTATTGTTGTCTCGTTTTTGTTTACGAATATTTTGTAGATTTATTATTTAAATCGAATCATTTTATAAACGTAAACAAAATTTTAGAGAATCATTTAAACTTAATGTTATGCTTTTTCACTGCGGTGAGATGATTACGTTAATAAAGTTGTCGGAACAACTTTTTATATTTTTCTGTTTGGGGGGTTATTTAGAAAATTTTTCTTAGAAAATATATACGTCACATGTTTTTGTCGTTTGTTAGCATAACGAGGAATCTCTTTTTTAGAATGGCATTACCTATAATTATATGTGTATATGGAAATCTTAAAGATTGAATACTCGTTTCGTGCTACGTGACGTAATTAACGTGCACATAACGTCACTCATTGTATGGGTTATAAAGACAACTCACAGCAGTGGTACTGAAAGTGACTCGATTTTGAGGTTTTTATAATTAAATCCGAGTAGAAAAGGAAATACTTTCAAACAGAATTTAGATCTAATGTTTTATGGTTTCAGATAGTTGCAACACGCCAAGATCATTTGAGCCATGTTAGTACCTACATATCAAGTGAAATGCCCAAGTATTTATCAATAGATGTTCGGGAAAAATACCTCAGATTCATATACAAATGTATGCTGGGCTGCCTATATTGTTTGTATAACTAAAATATGGCTTGGGATTGACTATGAATTTCCATTTTCCATTAGAAGTTCGAAAGTCATTAACTCAAATTCAAATGTTAAATGTTATGTTAAAAATATTGTTACGATTAAGTAACAGCTTTTATACTCATTATGGCCAAATTAACATAATGTAAATACAGGGCGATTAATGCTGCGCCTGAAAGTATACCCTTACCACAAGCCGTTTGACGAAGCCGTTGCAAATGCGTTAAGGTTTCAAAACAGCAATACTGGTTCTGGAATCGGGTAGAACAATCTAGAAACAGGGTGGCGGGAACCATAATTCATATAAATAGCTGAGGAATTTGGGTTTCTGTGATTCAACGCCAGAAAGCAGGGACCGCAAATAAGAGTTATGGGATTCAAAAAATCATAGCGAAAAAAATACTGTAGATGATTGTGCAGATTTGCTGCGTATCCTGCTTTTGATTGGGCTATCCAAACGTAGGATACATTTATATTTTTAATTTATTTAAAATAAATTAATTTAATCCTTATTTTTTTAACTGAAACAAAAAATTAATAATAATTTGAATTAAATTTCAATGTTTGTTTAAAAATCGCTTAATAAGTCTTATTTTTTATTTTTATAATACAAATTTACAATAAAAATTATTTGTCAACTTTTATCATAAAGATTGAAAATAAAAATTAATTTTAAATTTCTTTTCAGTCAAGCTATGTATTATAAATGTAGACATATATACATATCTATATGATCTCCGTTTCAATACCATTCCGTTGATACATCATATGTCCTTAATTGATCAGTATTAGTTTGAAATTTTGTAAATTGAAAGTTTGAAAATTTATAAAACAGTTACAAGGAAAGTAGGACTGCGCAGTCGAGCAAAGATTCTGAAATGACAAAGAATCCTACTGGCTTAGTTTCATTATACTATTTATTCAATTTCATAGATGCTGAGTTTTAATAAAGTCTGTGATAAATTAAATAAATTAATTTTAGGGCAGAAAATGTCCTTTCTACCGAAACTTTGGATGCAGGCTCGCAATGAAGTATTTTCGCCAACTGATATTGGGTATTAAACCGGATATCATATACATATACATATATGTCTACATTTATAATACACAGCTTTATTGAAAAGAAATTTAAACTCAATTTTTATTTTCAATTTTTATTTTTGACTAATTATTCAAGCTTAAGGTCAATTCTGATTTTATAAAACTTTTGGTTATCCTCTTTTTTCTCTCGATATTTCGATTTCCTTTGGAAATCTTCTTCAGGATAGTTTTTAATATTAAAAATAACAAACAAACATCAATAAAAATTAAAATGAAAATTTTTGACAAATTGTGAAAAGTAATACTATTCATACATATTATAATACAGTAATGTTCACATAAAGTAGAAATATTAAATCGAACAAAATTTTAAAATATTTTAAGACCATTTAAGCTTCCAATATTAACCTATTTGTCTTCATTAATTAAGATTCTAACATTTTTAGTGAAGTTGTACGTATCTACTTTCTCATTAAATTGCGAAAACTGTTAAAAACTTGCGAAAATTAGCGAAAAATTACAAAATTTTAAACAAGCTACAAAAACCTAATAATCACTAAAACCAAAAGAAATGGCAAAAACTCTGTTAAAAAACCGTTAATTTCGCGAAAATCCGCAAAACCTTGCCAACCCCAGTATGACAACGATCTCCAACATTACTTAAAAATCGCCAAAGCTGTAAAGAGTAAGAAAGCTTACAAAATCGCTAACAATGCAAACATTGCAAAATTTCAAGATATTGCAAACTTGATAATAAACTCTAAAAATTTCGTAAATAGTTAAAAATAAAACCGCGAGACCGCAAAAATTCGCGACCTTTGTTTTAATTTCCCCTATTATTAATATTTTTATTTTTATTTAACAAACATCTATAATTTTGTGCTAAGTTATCTGTGTCTGCTTTAAAATTTATTCTCTTTCCCAATGGAACATTATTAATCTGTAACATTTCTAACATATATCTACGTTTTTTATAATTTTCTGTGTTTAAAATAGATGTATTCTCGAAATCCGGATAGTGATTGAAATCTCTACAGTGAGTTGAAAAACGCTGTTTTCGTTGTTGAATTATAATTCCTATACTTTTGGTCATGTCTGTGTCCTGCTATTCTCGTTTTTAATTTTGTCCCTGTTGTTCCGACATATACTTTCTCACATTGTTCAATATCATTACCACCACATGGTATTTTATATACTAAATTTGACCTATCTGATTTTTTTATTCTATCTTTAGTTTTTGTAAATAATCTTCCAACATTATTATTTATCCTATGTGCCATTTTATATTCCCTTTTGTTATATATGTTTGAGTTTTCTATCCTTTCCGAAAACCCAGGTACATAAGTTAATGATTTATAAACTTTTGGTTCTAACATTTCATCTCCATTGCGTGATTTTCTAATATCGTATCGTCTTAACAATTTGCAAATGAGTTTATTAGGAAAACTATTATCTACTAATATATTTCTAATTATTTCCTTATTTTTCTTATGGAATCTATTATCACTTATTTTTAATACTCTATCTATTAGATTTTTGGCGGTGTTAATAATAATTCTCTTTGGGTGTTTTGAAAAATAATTTATAATTCTACCTGAGGAAGTTGGTTTTTGATACCAATCTATTAATAATTCATTTATTCTGGAAATTAGCAAATGTTTTTTTATTCCCCTCGAAAGTAATTTTTCGTTAAATTTGGGGAACCACTTTAAATCGATTAGCTACCCATACAAAGTGACCGAAAAATTAGTTTAGCAGGGTATTTTAAATTTAAATGTTATTCCAACTGGGAATGCGTGATTATATAAAATTTAAAAGCTTTATTTAAATTTCAACTGCGGAAATGAGAATTATTTCCGCAGTTGAAATTTCTCCGTTTAAATGGACTTTAAATGCCTGATGTTTGTCATTCAAATGTCATTTAATGTGAAAATTGTCTGTGAGCTTTTGAATTGAGCTTTTATATGACGAGTATGAAACTCGCCCTAATTTTACAAAATGTATTTATATATAATATTTATATATCAAATAAACGGCTTTCGGTTACATGAGAACATAGGTTGAATCTCTCATCTTACCATCTTACATTCCTTTCGCCGGCGGTCACATCACTTAGTGATGGCGGCACTATCGAGTATTGAGCCATTAAAATGTTTCTCAAAATACCACCGGTGTAAAACTGTAGATCCCAATCAGTGCGTGTAAAACTTGAAAGCGCACAACTCACTGGTTGTGAGATGCTCTCCCCAATCCCTTCATGGTATGTAATGGAAAGCGATTGTGTTTTCCCAAGAAGATAACAGAGTTGGCTACCCACTCTATGGCCTCTTACCGTCATCGGTCTCTTTTATATACGGTCTTGAACAAGCGGTCCAAACAGTTTTGACTTTGCGACTACCAACCTGTTTTGACACACTAGGTGGTATATTTCTATGTATGTACTTTTTTATATGTATTTTTCTATGAATGTAACCAAAAGGCGTCCTAGAGAGCTCTAGCTTTCCTTTTGAGAAGCCCAGGTTA
The DNA here is from genome assembly GCA_963931995.1 of Phaonia tiefii. Lineage (NCBI taxonomy): Eukaryota > Metazoa > Arthropoda > Insecta > Diptera > Muscidae > Phaonia > Phaonia tiefii. The sequence continues at coordinate 213,498,905 of OZ008370.1, read as the reverse complement.
GAACCTCTTTTTCGATTTGTTGTTAAATTTGTCAATGAACAGAAAATGATCTATGAGAAAAATGTGGATATTATTAAAACCTAAGCAACTGTATATCTAGGTTCTGAAATTGTCGTAAGCTACGTAACCTTCAAAATTACGATGCGAACACATCAATTTTTTTCTGTCACTTAGTCTAGCGCACACTTATGGTTAATATAATGCAGACATACCGTGACGGATGCCACAAAATTGCCAGGTTAATTACAGAATATTTTCAGTTTCAGTTTTCAAATCCTAACACTAGTTTGTTAAATGTGCTATATAATTTCAAATCGTGTAATTTTGAGCATCTTAATTCAATAATTTTAAATATTGACTGGTCAGAGTGCATGCAAAGTGATGTTAACGCTGTTTGTTACGAGGAATTTCTCAAGCTGATTAGGCAAATTGTTGATGAAAATGTTCCACGCATGAGGCCACAAGTATACAAATTACCTTGGTATACTAGGGGTCTAAATGAAAAATCTAAGGAATAAATACCATAATAAATTTTTGATTTCTAGCAGTAGTTCTGATGAAAATATATTTTTGCATTACATAAGGGAATTTAATTTTCTAAATAAATTCCTTTACAATCAATATATCATGAGTTTTAGTGACTCTCTAATAACAAACCCAAAAAGGTTTTTCTCTTTTATTAAATCTAAAAGAAATTCTTCCAGTATTCCATCGTGTGTCACGTACAATAACTTAGTTTCTAATTCTGCTCAAGATTCAGTTAATCTGTTTAAGGACTATTTTCAGTCAAATTTCATTTCCAACTCTATTTCTTTTAATATGCTTGATTTCAATAATATCACATCGTGTGTTGATATTGGCGTTCGTAATGAGGATATAATATCTGGTATTTCAAAGCTTAGTAATTCTGTGAAATGTGATATTGATGGGATTTCTGATTTATTCCTCAAGCAATGTTCTGAGGCGTTTATTCGACCACTCCGTATATTGTTTTCAAAGGCACTTTCTTCCGGTTATTGTATTCAAAAATGGAAATTCCGATTTTTAAATCTGGCGATAGAAATAGTGTTACTAACTATAGACCTATCTCTAAATTACCTAATGTAGCTAAAATTTTGGAGCACATTGTATATGATTCCATTTTTTTTTTAATTTAAAAGGTTTTCTAAGCCCTGATCAGCATGGTTTCATTCCTGGCCGTTCCACAACTACTAATTTAGCTGTTTTCAAAATTTAACTTTGAGAAAAGTGTTCAAATCGACACAATATATACCGATTTCACCAAAGCATTTGACCGAGTTCATCATGCTATATTGATTACTAAAGTACAAAAGTGTGGGTTTCACTCTGCAATCTTGAATTGGTTTCGCTCGTATTTGTCGTGTAGGCAGTGTTCTGTTTATATTGACGGATATTATTCTGCCATTTACATATCAACCTCTGGAATTCGTCAAGGTAGTATACTTGGATCCTTGTTGTTTAATTTATTTATAAATGACATTGGCCAATGTTTTCTAAATTCTAAACATATTTTGTGTGCGGATGATCTTAAGATTTTCAAGGCTATTTATTCCATGAATGATGTAATGCTGTTGCAGGATGATAGTAATAGACTCGCTGTTTGGTCCCAAGTCAATGCCTTGGCTTTTAGTATTAAAAATTGTGTTTTTTCGTTTGTCGTTGTCGGAATGTGACTAATTCCTCTTATAAAATAATGAATTGTGACCTTAAAAGAATTCATGAGTACTTCGATTTGGGTGTTATATTTGATGAGAAGTTGCCGTTTATTGGTCACTTAAACTATTTAGTGCCAAAACAGTTTTCTTTATTATATTTCATTCATGGAAATATTGCTAACTTTTCTGACCCATACACTAAAAAAGTTATATTTACTTCTTTTGTTCGATCCAAATAAGAGTATGCGTCTTTCATTTGGAGTCCTACTGCTACCACTCATATTTCTCGTATTGAGAAGGAACAAAACTCTTGTTTTTAAATTTGCTTTGATGTCTTTAAATTTCACCAATCCAATTCCTTCGTATAAAAGTCGTTGTATGTTGATTTCTTTGAAATCTTAGAATCAAGAAGGATTATCTGCTCTATCATATTTCTTCATGGCTTTGCATCCGGTTCTACTGATTGCACTGGCTTACTGTCATATATTCGGTTTAATGCTCCATCTCGCACATTGCGACATTTTTACATTGCCTACGCCTCGAATGAACCTTTAATTAGAGCCATGAGACATTATAATTCCATTTGTAACAATATTGATCTTTGTTTTCCTACTGTTAAATTTAAGAAGTTATATGATTTGATTGTGTAAAATTGTATTTTTGAATTGTTATGCTAGTCTGTAAGGTTTTTTTCCATAGACTATAATAAATGAAAATGAAAATTCACCAAGACCGATGATTAGCAACAATTTTTTTTACGCCTATTACAAAATATTGAGTAAGTATCATTTCATTTCATTTCTGTTGAAATTTTTAATTTTTGACATCACCCTGTTGTTGTATAATGCGCACGTAAAGAGAGAGACTCCAACCTGAACATATGTAATGCTACAATTATTTTTAGTTGTTTTTTGTATACTAAAATTCATTAACCATTTCGAGTTAATTATCTTTATAAAGTATTAAATGATACGAAAATTAGATATATAAGCAATTTATCAAAAAACAAAGACCTATGAAACAATGAGCAATTTTGATTTGAATTCAAAAAATGTCTTTTGTTCAATACCAATAAAGCACGTGTTTTACGGTATGTCAAAATGTCTAAACTTGCTTTTGTCAAAATTTTTTTTTGTGGGGAGCGAATGGAATAGTTAGCAAGCATTAGGAGATTCTGTTTGATTTCTCGCATATTTTGATTTTCTTCACAAAAAATGGTGAGCTCAGATTTCGATCTACAGTTGGTTGGTTGAAAAGGCTGCAAGACAGCACGCTGTCTAGCACACTTAGGCTAAAGAAGCCCATTGTGATACCTGCAGTTTCCTCCATAGCAACTATTGACTAGTCGTCTTCTATGAATTTGTCTATAAGACCTACAGGAATATCCTGTAGGGCTACGGTGCTAACTAAATGTGTTCCGAATATCCTACTTTTTAGTCCTGCCAGAGCAGAGAAATCCAACAGAAGGTATTTCGTCGTTTCCTCGTCCTCTCCATGCAGTATCTACAGAGAGTGGAGTTTCTATGTCCCAATCTTAGGACATGTTTTCCTAGAAGACAATGTCCCGTAAGTGTTCCTATCATTGTGGATAACCTGCCTCTCGGCAAGTTAAGTAGTTGCCTAGTCCTCTTCCTGTCCACCTGTGGCCAGAGGACCTGGCTTTTTTGCAAGTTGAAGTAAGTCTCCACTTGTCCTTGAACATATTATCGGGGCACTGCCTGATCTGCAAACGGCAGGTAGAGATTGGCATACTAACACCTTTTTTTGCCGGAAGAATTGCCTGGAATGTCGCTGTGTCCCGGTACCCAGTTGAGCCTGATGTCAAAATACTCTGCCATCACCCTAAGTGATGAGTGGCATTCTTTCACCGTCAGGGACGTAGCAAACATGGCTTCCAGGGATTTTATGGCAGCCTGGCTGTCTGTGTAGATACGTATTCTCCGGAGGGTTGTGACAGTAGTTCAGCAACCTCCAGTATGGCGGTAATTTCCGCCTGAAATACACTACAGTCATCAGGCAGCTTGAAGGAGATATGTACATTTAGGTCCGGTGAATGGACCCCATAACCTACTTGCTCGTCCAACGTTGATCCATCCGTGAAAAATCTGATACTACTGGTGTCGCCTTCCAGTGACTTTTCCGAGGTATTCCTGTTCGGAATAGAAGTCCTTAGATTTGTCGCTGGTAGAATGTAGGGGATACAATAGTCCGTTTTTACGGGAATAGAGAAAGAAATTCAGCGAATAGAGGAGAAATTCAGCGTGTCCGCAATGCACCGATATCATGACGCCACAATCTCTGATTCTCACCAGGGATGTAGCGGCTGCCGATTCGGCCATGATATCAGGACTATAAATGTTCAGGATAGCGCTAAGTGTAGTACCTGACGTCGTGCCCATTGCCCCACTAACGCTAATCAGTGCTGATCTTTGAATTTTCATCAAGGAATTCAGAATATATTTCTTTTGGAGGGACCTACACCAAACTACAATGCCATAGAGAAGTATTGGTCTAACTATTACCGTATAAATCCACATGGTGATCTTAGAAGACAGTCCCCAGCGCTTTCCTATCGCCCCTTTACAGCAGTAAAGAGCAACAGACGCCTTTTTCACCCTCTCCTCCACATTCGGTTTCCAAGACAGTTTTCTGCCGAGAATTATTCCCAGATACTTGACGTTTTCCGTCAACTGTAATTGCAAGCATGCATCTACTGTTAGAAACCCCTAATGTTTTTGTCTTTTCAAATGTGTAATTTATTTTTTTTTGCTACCCTATTTTTTCAAGCCGTTGTAGTTTGTTTATGCCTGTGGAATAGTCACTTTTTTAACTTTTTCGAATATTATGAATGCTCTCGCAATATGATATAAGGCATACAAAAATATGAACTGCATCTTTACTTTTTTGATATTGCAAAAAAAACTTCCGCACCAAATGCAATTACTTTTACTCAAACCAGATTTTTTCACTTTTATTTATTTTGAGATTTTTAAAATTTGAAAACATAATTTTTTCGTTTTAAATATTTCGTGTAGCTATTCTTGGGTACGCTGATTACGAATCTATTGTTCGATCACTAATTGGTCAGTTAGTTTTCGAGATATGACGATTTTAAAATTGGTCTGAGAAAAACTTTAATTTTTTGTTTGTGATTTTTAAAATTTAAGAAATTTTTTTTCGGTTTAGACTTTTCATGTGGCTGTTCTTAGGTAACTTTGGTGCGCTCATTATGAATCTGTGGTTCGATCAATAATTGTTCATTCAGTTTCCGACATATGGCATCAGATTTGCCTTAAGAAAAGTTTTGGTCAAACTCTACATTAAAATCGCTAAATTACCATTTATTAAGCGAACAACAGATTCGTGATCAGCGGGCCAACCCTAACTAAGAACCGCCAATTGAAAAATTTGAAATGAAAAAAAAATTCTTAAATTTTAAAAATTACAACAAAATTTTTTTTTTTTGCTCAAACCAATTTTAAAATCGCCATATCTTGAAAACTAAATGACCAATTATAGATCGGACAACAGATTCGTAATCAGCGTAACAATCTTAGTCGCCACAAGAAATATTTAAAAGGAAAAAAAATTTATATTTTAAAAATCAAAAAAAAACTGAAATTATCTGGTTGGAATAAAAGTAATTGCATTTGGTGCGGAAGGTTTTTTGCAATATGAAAAATGTAAAGTTGCCGATGTTCATATTTTGTGATGCCCTATATAATACTCCGAGAGCACTCGCCGCAAAAAAAAAGTGACTAACCCTACTGTGCAAGCTGATGGTCTTTCCTTCTTCAAAACTGAATTTCATTCCATTTTTCTGACTGGAAATCGTTCCATTTGATAGAATAGTGTAACCCAAGCTTAAAGGCCATATTAGACTATCAGTGCAAATGGTATGATTCGCCGAGAGAGAACAAAATTTTCAAAAATTCGTACCATAAATTTGCTTTAGATTTACACTGTCTGTTTTGGAGCATGTACAAACATCTGTTTGCAAAATGTCAAACAATAAAACAGTAGAAAATTAAAATACAATAATGAAAGAGACACAAAAAAATTGTTGTTTATCCTGTTTTTCTTGTTTTTTTAATGTGCTAATATCTATAGGGACGAGTAGGTCAATCTATCAAAGTGAAAACATGCAAACAACACACAGTGTTAGCATCATATACGTGGTTGTTGTACAACAATAATCTTTGCCTGAAAATAAGTATGATGGTATTGATGTAGCGGCAGCGAACAAACAAGCAGATCATCGTCGCCAAAGATTATTGAATGGTATAGACAACTCATGGAACGAATTGTATGACTCAAAAGCACTGGCGACGTCTGGCGAATGATTCAAAACGTATTACTCTCATTTTGACATAACTTGGTCCATTCATAATTTTGATTGGAAACATTGATGCCTTTTGAAACTCTTATGCTTTTTGTATTATTTTATGTAATAACATTGTCGAAATGGTGAATTTATATTGAAATATTCTATAAAGAGAATAAGACTCGTTTATGCCCTTTTACTCAGACTCTCTACATGAGAACGGAAAAAGAGTGCAATAAGTTCTCTATACTATTCAATACTTTTTGTCGTCGCTCTGTTTTTGACAAAACAAAAACAATTATTTCAGTGAGGTAAATATTGCTTTATTTATTTTAACAATATTACATCTAATGTTAAAGCAGATGTAAAAAAAACGAAACTGCAATAGCAAAAGAGCCTTCAGCACAAAATCTATTATTTTTTTCCAATGTAACATTTACTAATGTGTTCATAGAAATCGAACAGGTACCGCGTAACAAAAAGGTGTTAACACTTCGAACGTGAGTTCGAACACTCATTGATTTTTTGTTTGAAATGAATTTTTGCCCAATTCATTTTAATTTGAAATGAATTGCAATTCATTTTTATCAAATTCATTTGAATTGATTCAATTTTAAATCAATTCTATTTTTTATGAAAAGAATGAATCCAAAATTTAGCTAAATCAGTGTATGAATGATTCGCGAATTAATTCAAAAAAGAATGATTCGCTTACAGCTCTGAACTAAACTCAATAATTGTGGCCGATAGCACTAGGTCACAAATAACAAAATTTTCTCTGTGATTTGTTTCTAGCATACTTTTTCTCATTGATTTTGACCTACTAAACACGAAAATGAGAACTATAGTTCTCACGATATGTAAACAAGTTTTGCGAATGTATCTTGGTTATTTTTTTAATATTTTTCAAACAGTTGCATTATAAAGAATTCTCAATACAATGGAGTTTCCGTCTGCATTAAGTTGGATGCATTTTTGAATAACATAATTCCAAATAGCGGGTAATGAAGACTTGTGACTAGATCTGAAATAGCTTTACAATTTTCAAGAAACCATTAGAATACATTTTGCAAAACTTCTATCTGTATTAATAGAGATACAAAAAACAGGTGACAGTCTATGAAAATATTAAACATTCATATATAATGAACAAATTTCATACATTTCTATTCATACACTTTGACAATTTTTCCTTTTTGTTGTTGTTTGGATTCAAATATAACGTGTTTGTAGCGTGTCACAAATATAGTATACTTATGTCCAAACAAATTGTGTTTGCTATTGAATATAATAAAGGGTCCGCCAAATAACTTTTTTTTTTGAAAATGCTATAAAAAAAACTACTGAATATTTTCTCAAATTTCTTTTTTTATTTGAAAGTACAATCCTTCCGGTTAATAATGGAAAATAGTTTCATTCAAATGGCTGCCTCGGCTGGCCATGCAGTAGCCTACACGATCGGTCCAATTTTTAAGCACATTATCGATATTTCACCATTAATGGGTTGTTGAAAACTGCTGAAAACACTGCTGTCTGTCACCATAAAGTTTGCAAACATATACATGATTCCTGCAATATGTTGCTGGAGCCGATGTTTTTAAGTGTGTAGAATATACGAAAAGGTGGCATAGATGTTATGAACAAATTTCATATACTTCGTTTCATAGAATCTATGAAAATCTTTAATGGATCCTAAGAAAAATTTCTTTGGCTGAAAATTAATAAATGAGTTTATAAAATCTGTGCAGTTTTGTAATACAGGGTGTCTCAAAAGAAGATTATGTTTTGTGAATTGATAAAATAAAAATTAAGACGTCTTTAAATAAATGTTTATTAATTATCCAAGTACAGTAATTGGAAATTTATTTCTTAAAAATAATATCGTCTAGATGTAAACCCTCGCGTTCCGAGCATTCACTTAGTCGAACGGTAAAATTTCCTCTTGTATCCTCAAAAAAGTGAGGGCCAATAATTCCTCGCGCCGACATCGCAACCCATACAGTCACTTCTCTCTTGTTTGTGTTTCGGATACGTTGCATCCCAGATTTGACGAATCGCCGTTTTTGTAAAATTCTCCCAAGCACAGCGTGCGGTCTGCTCCCGAGAAACGCTCCATAGTGACTGAATTCTCCAAAAGCCGGGCTATCTACTGGCATCCCCCCGCATTCCTCAGATGCAATACGTTCACGCAGTCAGCTAAACAAATGTAGACTTTCTTTTGAAACACCCTGTATTTATGAAGAAAACTTCACAATGTTAGTAAGCTCTTGCTGCCAAAAGGCAGAAAACTGCGTTTGTAGAGAGTATTGGGATATTTAACAGGATTAAACAATTACAAAATATATATTTGAGTAAAAATATATAAGGACACTGTCAACTTCCTTCTTGGGAGATATTAAGCGTGTTTTGGTTACACCGCTATCTTATATATTCGCTTGTTTTGTATAATGCACTTTGCGAGAACTTAGCGACGCGAATCATTTTCGCTAAGTTTAAACAAATTTTTTTTTTTTTTTGACATCGTTTACGGTTGTCAACTCTTTTTCATATTTTTGAATAAAATCACTTTTCGCGAAATAGCTGTTTTCTTTGCAACTTAGCAAGCGATAATCGCTTGCTTGTAACCAAAACATGACTATTATTTATTTAATTATAATTTTCGATTTCAAAATCGCTTTATTTGTTATATTTTCTTACTTTTATTGTGTTTTTTCCCATACACATATTTTAATCACAAACATGTGTGAAAATTTCAAATGAAGTGGAAATTTTTTATTAACACTATTAGCAATGGAAAAAACCTCATACGAGTATAAATGATATATTAGGCTTCATTTCCTATAAATGTTATCGATAAATAAGGTCCATAACAAAACCATTGAGTATTTTAATTAACAGTGGATATTCTATAATAAAGACAGAATATTTTTTTATTATTTATTTTATACATTTAAAAACTCTAGTGATTAGTTCGGTTTAAGGTCATGTAAATAAAAGCAATTTATTCGTTTTACTGGATAATCATCTATCCGATATATTTTAACTAGCATCGCTAGTCATTATCAAGGATCTATTTTACAAAAAAAATCCAATGAGTGTTCGAACTCACGGGCGATGTGTTAACACCTTTTTGTTACATGGTACCTGTTCGATTTCTATGAACACATTAGTAAATGTTACATTGGTAAATAAAAAACAGCGTTCAATCATATGATGGCGTTACACTTAAATAATATTAATACTTAAAATTATTTAAAGACCAGTGCAAGCACATGTGTCATTATTTTCTTGCTCAATACTTTTTGTTTTATTCCCACAAAAATCATAGAATGCAAAGCAACAGACACTTGTATATACATACATATATTTTTATATTCGTACATACGCGACACAAGTTCACAAAATTTTCGTTGCTCTCTTGCTATCTCATTTTTATATACGTATAATACGTCATTATTCTCTTTGCTCTGAAAGTGCTCCGCACCCACATTTTATTTGACTTACCTTTCACAATAATAAAAAACCAACCCGTAAAAAACATGGTTTTTGACTATAAATTGTTTATATATGACCACGCTCCTTTGTCCAATCCCGCCCATATTTGCCGCAGATCTTAGAATATGTACACCTAACCAACATACCCAATTTTGTTCAAATACCGTTAACAGGAGCAGAAATAATGGATTTTTAATTTGTGATTTGTATGGGAGGTACCACGCCCCTGTATCCAATCCCGCCCATATTTTGATAGTTTGTTTTTGTCGTCGCCATTAGTTTGCCTGCGAAGTTTCAGCTCAATTGGAAAAGGGTTAAAAATCAATCCAACATTTTTTCGGCACACATGCATACAGACAGGTGAAGTTAATATAAAGAATTTAAAAAGGCGTTGAATCATACGATGACGTTTCATTTAAATAATATTAATACTTAATAACACTTAAAAATATTTAAAGACAAGTCGCGATTCTGGTTTGACAAGGTTCTAACTGCCAAAATTTCATGATCCGACCTAATGATGGCATTTAGTCATAGAAAGACTATACTATCCAATAAGCTGACTTTGGATGCCATCTAGTGGATATTATGGAAACTACTAAAATTACAAGGGTTTATCTGACATATATGTATAATTTCTCAATACAGTGACAAGGTTCTAACTACATACAGTTGTTATGGTCAAACGATGTTTGCTTATCAATACTTTACCTGGCGTTTACACGGGACAGTTTTGCTCCGACAGTAGAAATACATTCACACATTTTTACTACCGCACTTACACTTCTCTCACTTGCCTCGCCACTGTCTCTGATTTTTCAATGACAGTAACTTCGGCAAGAGATTTGACATAAGCGGCCAGATCATGGCTGAACTAGTAAAGGTTGGCGCAATAGAACAACTGATTTTGCTTTCTTATGAATCCATCTGTTAAATTCAGTGTATTTTGTTGTACTTTTTTGTTAGAGTCATGAAACAAAAACTAAATGGCTGTTGTTGGTTCACACAATTACAACAAATCCTATTGCGTCAACCTCTACTAGTTCAGCCATCGGCCATATCGGTGACGTTTCGTAGTAATTTGTGAAAAAAGCACAACATCGCAAACGACTTTACAAATTGGGAAATATATTTGCATTTAAAAATTTTTGACAAAACAAACATATAAACATGAATACATGTCTAATTTTGCAGAGTACATCAGTGCCATTGTAATTTGGAGAAGTAAGACAAAATACAATGGCAAAAGGGCGAAGAAACAAAAAATCAGAGCACGAAATTTAACGAAACGACACTGTCGGCGTTAGCTTAAAACTGTACTGTCTTTATAACTGGCTGGACGCGTACGTCAAACAAACAATTGTTCTCTTTGTGACAACTAATACATATTCTCAACTATCTTGTCTCAAACTGTCCCGTGTAAACGCACCGTTATCAAAACATCAACTCGTTGTGTTGTTGTTGTTGTTGGATGTGTGTGGTTTATATTTTGTAATAGCTGATACAGCAACCGTTGTTCTGCCAACTTCGTGTTAAACGTATATGGTGTCAGTGAAACAAAAATTTTGTGCAAAAAACATTGATATTCATCAGCAAAAAAGAAACTATTTAGTATTATCCAGTTACATCGAAAAATTTTGGTAAGTGTTGTGGTCTGTTATTTCAATATTAAAACAAAGTACAATTAATTGTTTTCATTTATTTAACATTATATTTTTACTTATTTTACATTTACATCACAACATTTCGTCAATTACGATGAAATATTCAGTCCCAGGGAACTCTTGTATACAAGAGATTGACAATGCTCATAGCCAAATTGAAAAAATGCTAAACAGAAGTGAAATATATTCGCCCCTTGGACTTGTAAGAGCGTTGTTAAAAGTAAACCGGAAAATACCATTTAAAGTAATTCAAATGAAATCTGAAGATTTCAAAGACTATGCAGCTTCGTCACAGCTTTTAAATTACAAAATGATTCCGTTCACTAACGTGGCACAGTTACACTTTTCACAAACTTTGCACGAAGTAACATACAAGACGGAACATACATCGGAAGCAAGAGAGAATATCGCTAACCTTAAAACCAAAAATTTGACAACCCGGAGAGCTACGGCAGTGCGTCCATCAGAATTTTTATATGCTATTCAGTTTTCCCCAAGGGTACAGAGGACAAAAAATAGAATTTCTGAAGATAAAATTAAAGATATAAAGGCATCTTATCCATTTATGTCATTACAAGACAGAACATTTTATAATATCATTATATAAAATATGATTATGTAAATCTGTAATATGTACTTACATACTTCAATGTTATGTTTATGAAACTATTTTCTCTTTTAATAAAGTTTTGTAATATATATTTTTTTTAATAATTTTATTAAATTACTAGCTGATCCGGACAACGTTGTTCAAATAATAAAAATTTTAAATCTCTACAACAGCGCCACCTATCGGGTCCAAACGTATTCTATCTTTCAAGCTGGAAGCAATCACACATACCCACAAAATATCATTGAAATCAGTTGGGCTGTTTTGGAGATTAGCGTGTACGAACAGTGACACGTAATTTTCATATATTAAGATTGTTGAATCATACGTAATTTGACAAAGTTGTATTGGCCGATACACCCTTGTAATTCTCTGGTAAACGCAAAAGTCGTGTGAGAAGGTTCTAACTGCAAAATTACGTTTAGCAAGTAGCCAAATCTATGAAATATTTTTCTCAGTTTGGATTATAAAATATCTTTATATTTATTGTTATCTAATTTCAATCATTCATCCGATTAAATTTATCAATAGGAATAAAAATATAAGACAATAAAACTTTAACTTTAATTTTCTCAATATGTTGGAAATAACAGTTAGAACCTTGTCAAACCAGAGTCGCGAAGTGTCATTATTTTCTTTTTGTTTTATTCCCATAAAAAACATAGAGAATGCTAAGTAACAGACACATGTACATACAGATATTGTTATGTTCGTACATACGCTACACAAGTTCACAATTTTCGTTGCTCTCTTTCTATCTCATTTTTATATACCCCAGCAGGAAAAGGGAATGAATAGGAAGCGAGAAGGTAATGTATAGCGTGTATTAATCGTTGATTCCAGAATGTATTACTTTTAACACAGGGATGTCCTAGGAAAAGAATGAATTATTTTAATGTGTCCAGAGAATGCATTATATAATTCGTTCTTTTTAAGGCATTATTTAACATGTTATCAGGAATGAATTCTATAATGCATTATTTCTAATGCATTCTATTGTTAATGAACAATGAATTATTTATTTAAATAAACTATTTATCTATCTTCGCCTCTAAACGTTGCAACACAAACTGCCTTATTTACGTGATTCTAATAGAAACATCTGGGCGAATGCAAGGTTTATAAATACAATGTTAAAGCCATCAAAAAAATTCCCATTAGATGACGTATTGTGACAAACTTCAAAAAGAACTGGATTGCCAACTCTATATCTGCCTCTATTTCTTAAAACTGCAGTTACACCAACCAAGATTATCGCTTTTTCGGGATTATACATAAGTGTCAAACTCCATACACACAGTTAAATGATTAGTTGGAAATCAATTCAGGCATCGGAAATTCCATGCTAAAGACTTTATTTTGATTAGAATTCATAATTATTATATTATACATCAGATGATATTGATAGATTAAAAATAGGTCTTACTAAATACAAGTTGCTACTACAGAAATTAAGTTGTATTAACCAATTTGAGTATTTCATAAACCTCATTCATATTAGAATTACAATATAGAATTAGAATACAATATTAGAATTCGTGTTCCAATATTAGTCACTGTAATCATAATTTAGTTTCTGTCACAAAAACACACACAGGGAAAAGAAATGTTGGAAATCAATTCAGGCATTGGAAATTCCATGCTAAAGTCTATATTTTGATCAGAATTCGTAATTGTCAAACATCAGAATTACTTGTCGATGTTATTGATAGATTGAAAATCGGTTTTACTAAATACAAGTTACTACTACCGAACTTTAGTTGTATTAACCAATTTGAGTATTTCAAAAACCTCATTCATCTGAAATGGAAGATACAACTAATAAACAGTACAATAGTTGTGTTTTGGTTACAAGCAAGCGATTGTCGCTTGCTAAGTTGCAAAGAAAACGCAAATTTAGCGATAAGTCATCTTATTCAAAAATATGAATAAGGGTTGAAAACGGTAAAAGATGTCAAAAAAAAGAATTTGTTTAAACTTAGCGAAAATGATTCTCGTCGCTAAGTTATCGCTAAGTCTTCGCTAAGTGCTTCATACAAAACAAGCGAATATATAAGCAAGCGGTGTAACCAACACACGCTTAATATTAGAATTCGTGTTCAAATATTAGTTACTGTAATCATAATTTAGTTTCTGGTACAAAAACACTTGTTACAAAGTTATGTATTCGTTTTTTCACAAGAGGCTTTGTTGTTAAAGAGAAACTATGTATATTTGAATATTACAGGAGGACTTTACAGAAAAACTAATTGTTTAAACTGAAAGTGATAAACGAAGTTGTGAAAAAACAATAAAGTGTATACTTATAATGGCCAGTTTTTCAGTCATTGGTGATCTTCGTTTCTTAGTTAAATTCTGGTTAAACATCGAATTGTGTTTTTTAGTCATTGTTTAACTATGATTTAACCACCCAATGTTGGTTGGTTAACTTATAGTCAGAACCATATTATTTTGACAATCAAATTACTGACTGTCAAAGTGAGAAATGAAAATTTTATAAAATACATGTTTCAGATTTGCGTATTTGTACACATACGTTGAGTCTAGATCGTTAAATTGTTGCTCCTATATAGTTTTTTACACATTTTTGTTAAAATGACTTCGATTTTATGCATATATTTCTTATTGTACATAATGCCATTTTGTTTGTTCCCCTTTGTTGTTTTGGTATTTATCACAAAACACGCGTTTTTCCAATAAGAATACAAGGGTTGCCATATTAGTTGACAATATGGCGACTTATGTCTTGTTCACGCTGCCACGAAATTGGCAATTTCGGATTGATATTGTCGAACGAAATTGTAATCGTTCACACTGGTTTTGAGCAATTTCGTTGAAAAATGACAACTGTTTGTTTACAAATATCGTTATTAGTAAAATGTTAGTGCCTGGGCACAATAACCAAAATTCTGTTAGGAAATGAGTGAAAACAATAAAATAAATGAATGGTACGTGAACTTTAACATGAATCACTGATTCACCACGGTTTATATAGTTTATTTTCACTAGCCTATTTCGATGTAAACTTAAAATTTCAATCTGATGAATGAGGCGGCATACAATTGTTTTGTTAGTTGTTGTAATTTTAGTAACCACGTGTTCGGTGAACGAAGCCGACCCATAATTATCGACGGCGTTGGAGCAACAAAAAAAAATTAATCGACGGCGGCAACTTAGTTTTTATTAAATGTAATTTTTCGGCAGACGTTACTTTTAGGTTCATCTCGTTGGATGTGTAAAAAATTTAGATATGTTTTAGTAATTCGGGTCTTTAAATGCAGCCTAATTGAAAATATCGGCTAACATTTTAAGTCGAAGCATGCTTTAAAGACGGCGGCGTGAACTTCAAAAAAATATCTGCGACGGCGGCACACCAGAAAATTTTCTATCGGCTTCGTTCTTTTGCACATGTGCAAAAAAGAGTACTAAGTTAATTTTGCTGAGTAAAAACAGCGTTGTATACGACAATTTCAAGTCAATTTCAACGAAATTGTCGTAAATATCTCAATTTCGTAGTTGTCAAAATATATGCGAAATTGAGCAATTTCAACTCAATTTCGGCACAAATTGCGAAAGACTTTCAATTTCACTGAAAAACAAAATGCAAAGTTAACCTCTAATTAGCTTAGAATAAAGATTAAGTAATCCCATAGTTAACTACCCACTTAAAAACTGGCCATAAGTAGATATCAGCCAGCGAAGAATACATATTATCATAAATTGAGGTGAAGTGAGACTTTTAAACATAATCGTTGAATATGACGCCACTATTGACGACTTCACAAACACATGCAAACAATTGCTTTTATATTTTCGATCAAAAATGGGCACGAAATACGAACCCTGGTTATAAATAACAATAATTTTGTTATATCAGTACCTCGGAGGTAAACTGCACTATGTCGTTTTCGTTAACTTTTCAGTAGAGCAGTTTTAATGTTGTCGGACAATGATGCAAAGCGCCAATTTATTATTGCGTCCGCTGAGAAGAACCGAATGTTCATCGTTCAAATGCAAAAAAAAAACAAAAAACAAAAACCCTAGTTTACAGGTTTTTTGTCAATGACCACTGCTCTACTGAAAAGTTAACGAAAACGACATAATGTAGTTTACCTCCGAGGTACTGACATGTAAAATACACAATTTTAATAAAAAATATTTTTTCTACTTTTTTCTATAAAATTCATAATGGGTTAAAGCATGACCAAATGGTTGTGACAGCCATAAAATTCAAGTAATTACTTTAGTTGAGCATACCAATATATTATTTGGTACAACCGAATTAGTTTTTACATTTTTCGTTCATCCAACTAATAGAATATTCACCACTACAGGACAATTTGATTGGTAGAACTGAAACTCGACTGACAGATCACATTTATTTATTGTTGCTGTGGCTTCAACTAAATATTTCAGTTCTGGCAACCCAAACTGAATTACAAATCAATTGATATGCACAATATTTGGTGATAAAGAACACAATTATTGGTAATCGCAACTGAATAATGTGATAGTCCAAGGAACCGCCAAATTTTAGTTCGCTGTAAATATAGTCGTGACAACGAATCTCTTCTCTGTGTGTAAGAAAAAAACGTGTATAATCCCGAAAATGCGTTAATCTTGTTTGGTGTAAATGCCGTATAAGATAGGTAGAATTTCATGTGGAAAAATGTGTTTTGCAGCGACTTAGCAACCCTGTAATTGAAATCACTTTGACAAAATTGTCAAGAAATAAAACAACAAATCAAACCGTAAAATTTGTACGCGATATGAAGGGGGCGACAGATAACGGCATTCCGAATAAAAGAACAATCGTCACACTCTGAAACTACACATTCCATCTTCGCAGATGTGGGAATGCACTGGGGAATCAATGTGCAATTTTGTCAAATGACATTACTCCCTCGATCCTTGGAATGTCTTATATAATGTAATTATTATAATGCATTATATAATTCATTCTCAATGTAATGCATTCTTCACTTTCCTGCTGGAACGTCTAACCACGTCATTATTCTCTTTGCTCTGAGAGTTCTTCGCACCCACACAATGCAACTATTCGCTGCCGCTACATCAGTGTGTGTGTTTTTCCGCAGTTTGACAATCTATGTTTCGCAGTCGGACAAATCTGTCAAATCTCTCTTAAAGTTTAGTCTTTTCTCCGAAGGAACGTCGTTGATATGCATCATCTCCAATAAAAGGCGTCTGTTATACTTACTCTCTTCAGCTAGTATCTCTACGTCATGTAAGTTGGGACTATGAGAAATTCTTGTACAGTGGGCCGCTAAGGCTGTTTTCTGTTCTAAATTATCTCTGTCAAGTGTTTTTATGTCAGACTTATGTGACGATAATCGTGTCTTCAGCTTATTCTGTGTTGTCCCGACATATACCTTTTGGCATATGCCTGACTCGTCCCCATTACACTTGATTTTATACACTACGTTGTGTTTGTCCACTTTTGTCTTTGTTCTGATGAAAAGTTGTGATATAGTGTTGCCAGATTTATATGCTAGTTCATATTTTTCTTTGTCGTAAATATTTGACAGTTTTAATCGTTTCGATAGTCCAGGAATATACATCATTGACCTGTATATTTTGGGTTGTTCATTTCCCTTGGCATTATTGTCCTTGTTCAAAACACGTCCGATCAAATTCTCTATTAAATTGTTTGGGAAACCATTCATACCCAAAATGTTCCATATCCTCCTTTTATTTTCGTCAAGGAACTGAACATCACTAATATATAAGGAACTGAACTCACTATAATAACGGAACTGAACATCACTAATACTCTTTATATGAAGTTCGTCGCTGTGCTGATAATCGTACGTCTGGGGTGTTTTTAGTCAAAGTTTATCAGACGGCCCGAAGCCGTGGGCTTCTGGTACCAATTTAATTATAGGGCATTTCCCTGTCTTATGACCACTGAATCCAAATATGGTAGCTTCTCGTCACTTTCGATCTCCATCGTGAATTGTATTCGTCTATGAATATCGTTGAGTCTTGCCAAGGTATTGTTGATTTCATCTTTCTTCACTTTTGCAAATAAATCAACCACATATTTTGTCATTATCCTCGGTTTCACGAATAATTTGTCCAGTGCTGTGTCCAGTAGTTCCTCCATTACTATATCTGCTATCACAGGAGAAACAGGAGAGCCCATTGAATTTCCCTTCTTTTGCTCATACAGTTTGTCATCGTACTTAAAGTAACGTGTATCCTTTATACAAAATGTCAAGGCCTCCATAAATAATTCTTGAGGTATTTCCGTGAATCTCTCCAAAATAGTCCACTTTTCCCTTATCGTCTTCAAAGCTAAGTTAATGGGCATGCTAGGAAACAAAGAAATAACGTCAAATGAAATTAACACCTCGTCATGGGCAATGTTGAGGTTTTGGATTCTGCATCTGAAGTCTATAGCGTCCTTAACGTGTATTTTGAATTTTGTGTAAAATTTTTCAAAATTCCCACTAAATATTTACAAAGTCCGATGGCCGGTGCATTAGTGGACGAGCAAATTGGCCTCAAGGGCATACCCTCTTTACGTATGTATCTTGGGCAAGCCATAAATCCTCGGTGATATAGTCACTCTATTCATCAACCTGTTTTTCAGACCCGTATCTATTGACTCTCTGTTAAATAGTTTTTCAACCAATCTGTTATTCTTGGCCTATAAGGCAGATATGGGGTCTCTTCTCATACGGCCATATGTACATATATCTCCTAATATGCTGCCCATTTTAATCTTATAATCATCTTTGTCCATGGCTACTGTCTTACCACCATTATCGGCACTCAAAATCAATATGTACGTATTTTCGCGTAGAAATTTCCTAATTTGCCTCACTGTGTCAAGTAGAACTTAGTCCCTTTGACTCATTTTGCCTGTGTATAAGTGATTGTCGATAAGCGAGACAACCCAGCAAACCATTTCGAAGCGCTCCTAAAAAGGAGTCAGAAAAGAGTCCTACTAAAGTGAATTTTCAGAGCGCTCCTAAAAAGGAGTCAGAAAAGAGTCCTACTAAAGTGCATTTTCGGAGCGCTCCTAGAAAGGAGTTAGAAAAGAGTCCTACTAAAGTGCATTTTCGGAGCGCTCCTAAAAAAGAGTCAGAAAAGGGTCCTACTAAAGTGCATTTTCGGAGCGCTCCAAAAAAGGAGTCAGAAAAGTGTCCTACTAAAGTGCATTTTCGGAGCGCTCCTAAAAAGAAGTCAGATAAGTGTCCTACTAAAGTGCATTTTCGGAGCGCTCCTAAAAGGGAGTCAGGAAAGAGTCCTACTAAAGTCAGAAAAGAGTCCTACTAAAAAGAGTCCTACTAAAGTGCATTTTCGGAGCGTTCCCAAAAAGGAGTCAGAAAAGTGTCCTATTAAAGAGCATTTTCGGAGTGAAAGTAAAATTAGCTTGTTACTATACTGAGACGGCACGGGCTATGACTTAGAAATTCCTCTTAATTATGTGTGTACCAAAGCGTTGTTGTGCTGTTATTTGCGCTTTGCTCGTAAAAAAATAACTGTACCACACACAGTGTGTGTTGTTGTCGTCGCACGAAGGGAAGCAGGCACCAAAAGCAATGTGTGCTTCAGTACAAAGTGTGATTTCGTTGAGTAAGGTCAAGGTAGTAGAATTTGTGAAATAAAATATTAGTTATTATACTTATAAATGAATTCCATTTTAATTTTTTTACTATAAATATAATTCATTTTATTTATTTTCCAATTAAAATTGCAATGACTCTTTTCTGACAGAACGCCAAAAATCCATCATAAAAGACTCTTATTTTGATATAAATTAAGAGCTCTTTCAGAGCCCCAAAAACCATCATAAAAGACTCTTTTATGATATAAATTAAGACCTCTTTCAGAGCCCCAAAAACCATCATAAAAGACTCTTTTATGATATAAATTAAGAGCTCTTTCTGGGCCCAAAAAACCCCTCATAAAGACTCTTCTCTGACATAAATTTAGAGCCCTTTCTGACGGACCATTTTCGAAGGAAAAGGCCCACTTTTCTGAAGGTTTTCGGAGCAAAAATTATTGTTTTGTGGGCTCATAAAGAGCGTGAATGCTTCGCAAAAGGAGTCAGAAAATACTCTTTTCGGACTCATATGGGTTGCTGGGAAGCATGGTAGAATGAGAAGGTAAACACGGTAGACAGCTGATTTAAATTTTTTCTCGCTGTTTAGTTGGCCGCTTCTGTCAGATTCAATGGTTTTGTTTCTCTTTACATTTATTTGTAGGTATACGTATGTGTTGACTTTGACATGAGGAGAGCCTAAACAAAAACAAAATGCCTGTTATTGTTGCTCACAATTGTTGTTGTATCTACTGCGACTACTTGGTATTTTTACTATGCTGGGAAGTTTCGCTCTCGATATCTCTTGCTCTTCCATGTTTGTAATTGTTTTGTCATTAGAATAACTTGAATTTAAGATAATTTCCATGATGTTTAAGTTTGTTCTTTGTTTTTTTGTAAAATAGATCCTTGATAATGACTAGCGATGCTAGTTGAAATATTTCGGAAAAGATGATTATCCAGTAAAACGAATAAATTGTTTTTATTTACATGACCTTAAGCCGAAGTAATCACTAGAGTACAATCGAAAAGATTTCAGGTCAACTATACATATATATTATATACATTTAAAAACTTTATATTTAACATTAGATTTTGGTTAATGTGTGAGAAATTCCTACTACAGGCTTACAAGTCATGAACATTTTTCTAATTGAAAAATGGTTTAGTTTTTGTTGGAAATAATAGAACAATTCAGTTCAACACACACTCACTCGCATGACTAGTTTCGAACTCCGTGACAAGTTCATCATCAGATGTCTAACTACTGTGCCTGAATTGATACCATCGGTTGATCATCAATCGTATATATACAAACTCAATTCTGCAATTCACATGCGAATTTGTAGCGATCGAAGATCCCTAAGTATCAACATCACAGTAAGGCCTATAATTCCAACAACAAGAACAGACAGCATTTTTCGACCATGTTCTTATTTCCCTCATGCATTCTCGCATTGTTGCAGTACTTTGAGGTGAGTTTAATCTATATCACAGAGTTGCATTTTTCCGTGGTATATCATGTTTTGAAGACCGTGCTAGTGTCAGTTACGTTGATTAGAATTTGAATTTTATTATGACCGATTTTTTGTTAGTTTTTGGTTAATGTATAAGTAATTCATACTACAGGCTTACAAGTCATGAACATTCTTCTAATTGAAAAATGGTTTAGTTTTTGTTGGAAATAATAGAACAATTCAGTTCAACACACACTCACTCGCATGACTAGTTTCGAACTCCGTGACAAGTTCAACATCAGATGCCTAACTACTGTGCCTGAATTGATACACTCGGTTGATCATCAATCAATACAAACTCAATTCTGCAATTCACATGTACGAACAAGAACAGACATTTACATTTAACATTTGTATATTTAATTGCATTAAGTATCAAAATATAATAAAGGTTTACTTAGGTATTATTTATTTTCCATCTTGTTATTGTCATTAAAATAAAATGTCATATAAAGTAAATAACCATAAATATTTTGTTTTTGTTTTAACAATTACTGATCTTTATGGTTGTGAAGGAGAAAAAACAACTGTAATGTTTACTAAAGGGTAGAAAATTAAAATAAGAGTCAAATACTGACTTAATAATTTATTATAAAAACAAACTGTGTAAACATGCAGTTACGGTTTTCCGTATTCTGTATGAAATAATCTATTTGAATTTGTGTAAACTTTTGCGTAATACCCGATGTGTCCGCTGGATCGTGCTACCGCAATAATTATGTTGTGTAACTCGGCGATATAATTGAAATACAATTAGAAGTAGTGATGCATAGAATCGAAGAACTCACAAGATCGGGGTTTACAAGAACCGACTGACAGGTCCAAATGAACTGAAAACGGTTCTTTAAGAACCGAAAAACGGGTTAAAAAGGACCGAAATCGGTCCCAAAAAGATCGAAAAACTATTCTGCCGGAACTATAAAACGGGTTGAAAAGAACCGTGAAACAGTTCCTGAATAAGAGCACTCGTTTCCGAAGGAACATGAGGAAAAAGAAGAACATGGTGGGAAAAATGCTGTCTGTTCTTGTTGTTGGAATTATAGGCCTTTCAGTGATGTTGATACTTAGGGATCTTCGATCGATACTAATTCGCACATGTGAATTGCACAATTGAGTTTGTATATATACGATTGATGGTCAACCGATGGTATCAATTCAGGCACAGTAGTGAACTTGTCATGAAGTTCGAAACTAGTCATGCCAGTGAGTGTGTGTTGAACTGAATTGTCTATTATTTCCAACAAAAACTAAACCATTTTTCAATTAGAAAAATGTTCATGACTTGTAAGCTTGTATGTAGTATGAATTTCTCATACATTAACCAGGAACCAAAAGTGTTAAACTTTGGGTGAGGATACGAAAATGAGTACACGCAAAGAAAAAAAACGTTTTTTGCTCGGTTGCCGCAACAATACTTTGATTGATTTGTATTAATTTATTAATCGCAACCGTTCATGTAGTTCTCCCAAATAAACTCGTATATCGCAAATGTGTATTATGTTGTTGCAAACGAATTCTCGTTTGCATCAAACGCGTACAAAATTACATTTGCCGCAATTTAAAAAACGTTGGCGATAACTGAAATTAGCCATTTTTCTAATGAGAGCACAGATTACGAAGAACGTAATGCAGTCTTATCAACTCGTTTGACATACACACTCACGCATACACGTAAAAGTGATCACACACTCTAATGCGTTTACCTTGTCAATATATCTTGGATGGACAATTGACGCGTTGTAGCATGGCAAAATAAGTAAGGTAGAAGCAGTAGGAATTGAAGGCATTTTGTTTTTATTTCAGGAGCCGATCTTGTCAAATTCAGTCGATCGATGTATTTATTTCAGGTTATATCAGGAGGAATTGTTGTAATTTCCGGTAACAACCGCAAGGACAAGAAAAAATTTCGTCTGCTATTTTAACGCTACCACCTGTACTAGATACATCTTGGAATTAGTATAAACAACATTTGACAAGGTCGGACCACAACGACAAGAATAAATTGAAATCAGCTGTTATAGCGCTTCCACCTGTAATAGATACAACTTGCGTTGTAGTTTGCTGCGCTTTTAATTGTTATTTGAATGCACGGCGCGACAGACGTGTTAGTAGACATTGAAAAAATAGACAAAAATTCCAACTTTTTTAAAACAAACTTTATACGTAAAACCAAAATAATAAAAGTTGGAAATTTACACAAAAGAGAGCCTATGGAAGCCATAAATAAAAGTTTTAATCTACAAGTAATGTGTTACTGAGTATAGTAACTACAACTACAACTCGGTTGCTGTAACTAGAACTCGGTTGCTGTAACCGAAACAATAGTTGGCGGAACCAGTTTTTGTTTCTCACAAACTTTTTTTCAGCTTATATTTTTCATAACTCGTTTGCTGCAAACATTTTTCGGTTCTCCCAAACGAAATAACTTATATGGCTTAACAGAAGTTCATTTCTCCCAACGACAGTCCCCAAACGAACTTCAGTTACCTAAGATTTCGTTTGGGAGGAACGAGTTTTTTCTATGCGTGTATGTTTATCAAATTTTATATTCTTATAATAAGATATTTCACTTAAGCATTTTTGGGACAGCTATTTGCTGAGAACCGGAACCGATCCAAATATCCAGTTCTTCTCGGAACAGGACTCGACAGAACCGGTTCTTAAAGTACGTTAATTAGAAACAGTAGCAAGCGAATGATTGATTAATCAAGTAGTAGGTTAAGTTTAAAGCTGACAATATCGGACATCGATCGGTCAATTCCGATTATTCATTTAACGTGGAAAATGGAGTTTATGAGCCCAAAAAGAAAAACGTCTTAAGAGCTCTTAGGTCGAAATTGAATTAGGGATACCACGAGGTGATTATTGATCGATATTACCACCTGCCAAATGTTGGTGTAATTCGGCCGATATTTCCGGCAGTTATAGCCCTAAGACTTTTGACTTATCTCATTAACTGACGCAACTTCACACGGAATAATAACCTACCTACACATACGATTTAATATTATTTAAAACCTCCTCTGGAACAACAAATTAAGTCCACATAAGTTATTTTTCCAAAATAATATATCCTTGTCGTGTTTAAATGACATACAACTTATGTTAGCCCAGTGGGACCGATTGGAAAAATCTCGGTAATAATATCACAACTTTTAAAGCATTGTTCCGAACATTTTGGAATGTAATAGACATTTATAGAGGAGGAGTCATGCTTTCAGAATATTGCATTGAGAGGCACCCTGCATCAACACAGTTGGTGCTACAGGGTGTCAAATAAGACCACTTTGGTGCTATTGAAACTCTCAATGCCTGGTACTTCAACACTTATAGGCCGATTACAAAGATTTACAAGATACAAACATTTACAAAGATAAAAACAAAACATGTGGAATATCTTTTAGCGTTATTCAAATATTCTCTATCACGGATTAAAATTGGAAATGTTTTCATTGACTTATTTCAGTTTTTTGTTAATAACTCGGCTATTTGAAAGAAAATAATATTTCTGAAATCACCACTAAATTGGAAACACTTCAGTAAAGAATACAGTGTAAAAATTTTTAGTTATCTCGAGCCGTTTGGTACCATGAATCATTACGTATTTTTCTTTCGGTTTTTCCAAGAAACCTATACAAATTTATACAAGGTTTTTCCAAATATACTTGATATAAAATTATGATCATCTACAGTCAGCATTCTCTGAAAATGTGCAACTTTTTAACATTTCAAAGTTTTCGCTCTGGGTTTTGTTATATATTTTTTTATTTAAAAGTGCTAGAACTGCAAACGTTCTAAAAGTGTAAAGGTGCTAAAAACTTATATTAAAGAGTGCTAAAATACTAAGAGTGCTAAAGTACTTTGTATTATCAATAGTGTTGAATGCTACTATAACTGTAAAAATTGCTAAAAGTGTAAAAAAGTGTCAAGTATTTATATAATTTTGTTCATCTATTTCAACAAATGGAAGGCGAGATAGGAGTGGTCAAACAAAAAAAAAGGCATAAATCTTTTTCTGAACGATTCCAACCAGTTCTAGATCAAACTCATCTGAAATTATATTGCATGGGCTAAAATTTTATTTTGAAACATTTTGAGAATTTTTCAATAGTTAAAAAAACTAAAATCGATTTGAAAAAAAATAGTTTTTAATGAAATAATTACGTTTCATTGATAGAAAAAAAAAAAGCTTTGCTTGTTAACTTGATAGTTTTACCTTTTTTACTTTTGTACCCCAATCGTTGTTAATAAAATAAAATATTTAGAGTTGCCTCAAATTTTATACTTCTGGTTTTTTGAAAATGAGTTGTTTTTCGCTTTTAATTAGGGGTTTTTCAACAGAGACGCTACAAAAGTAAATCGATAGGGACAGCAAACGACGCCATATTTTTTCCCGCTCTTTTGAAATTTCTCTTCAGTAAGGTTTGCCATTTCATCATGGAAAGATATACGAGCCAACAACGAGTCGAAATTATTAAAATTTACTACCGAAATTTGGAGTCAGTGGCCTCAACTTTAAGAGCGCTACGTCCAATTTATGGTCGTCATAATCGTCCTACCAGTTCAACAATTGAGAGTCTAGTGGAAAAATTTGAATCCACAGGCACAGTACAAAATGTTCCCGTGCCAGTGAGACAAAGAAGTGCCCGTAGTGTCAAGAATATTGCTGCCGCTGAGGCTTCAGTTCAAGAAAGCCCAAATGTGTCTCTCACACGTCGTTCTCAAGCGTTGGGCATCTCTGTGACGTCGTTGTGGCGAATTTTGCGAAAAGATCTTGGCCTACATCCTTACAAGATCAAATTTACGCAAGAACTGAAGCCGCTTGACCACCATAAGCGTCGTATGTTCGTGAATTGGGCTGAGCAACAACTTGAAAATGATTCGGATTTTCATCGGAAAATCAGCAAGCAAAATATGCGTTATTGGTCAGACAGCAATCCACACGTAATCCATGAGTCATCGTTGCATCCCGAAAAAATTACGTTTTTTTTTTATACGTAGCGAAAATGAATTGCGTCGCTAACTTCTCGCTAAGTCTTCGCTAAGTGCTGCATACAAAACAAGCGAAGATATAAGCAAGCGGTGTAACCAAAACACGCTTATTAGCGGCATTCATGCAAACGTGAAAGCCGAGAACTTTTGCTCGGCGCAAGTTTCCCTCGCACCGTTGCATGAGGCACCAAGTAAAGTTGTTCAGCGTAGTTGTGCTCAAAACCATTTCAGCTGACCAAGATGGATACATAAGGTGGTAGCAGTAGCAATTGCATGTATTATGTATGTGTACTTTTTCTACTGTTCTAGTGCTATCACCTTATTTATCCATCCTAGTCAGATGACAACGAAATGTCAAAAGTTTACACGTTTCTCCATCCCACGTTTGCGCAGCAAATTTGCCTCGAAAACTTTCCACTTTTGAGCAAGTCTTTGTATGGGAAATTTGTTAGTTTTGACGTTTGCTGTGCAAGTTTACGATGTTTTCGAGTTTACGAGGTTCTTTCGAGCATTCATGAAGACCACTATTGTTTCTTTACTAACACTGGATAGTCGCTGTTCATTGTTCAAACATATAATTTCTCATTTTACAATTGTTACAATTTATTTTTGATATCAGTTTAAAGAAAAACTTTAACATGATTTGGAAGGTACACTACCTGCAATTACTGGAGCATTGGCACACAAGGCATCAACATTAGGCGTGTATTGGTTACACCGCTTGCTTAGATGAGCACATATTTTGTATGAAAGCCAAGCGATATTATGCGGCACTTGAAATTACCGCTTCTATTACAGTCTTAAGCAGGCATAAAGTTGCCAGTTTTAAAACATCTGAAAAATATTGTTGGATATCTTTATTGTAAGATCAAAGGCAAGGACAAGAATATAAACATTTACAAGAATACCTAGAAACTGTGCGTTAGAGCAGGACGACTATATATCTTTCTTTCCGTATTAAACAGACACAAAGTTGCCAGTATGAAAAAATCAGAAAAACATTATTGTGAGTTCAACGACAAGAAGAAGAAAATACACCTATGCAAAAATGACCAGAAACCAGGCGTTGGAGCAAGACGATTATATTTATATCTTACAAAAAATTATCGTTAGTCTGGCGTGTTGGTTACTAGAAAGCAAGCGATAATCGCTGGCTTGTAACGAAACCACGCCTATTGTTCATAAAATCAATGAAATAAAGGAATATCATAATCGTTAATGTTTTTCAAATTTATCTCTGTTTAATTAGTTTGGCTTAAGGTCATAAAATGAAAATACCAGCCGGTTCAACTGTTTTTTCAAGATTTATTAAATTTTCAGGGCTCTATATACAAAAATGTTTAACATTAATAACATATTGATCACAAAACGATTGCCAATAATTACATGTATTATAAATCACAAAAATCAAATTACACGTACGCAGTGTGCAAGCTTTCGTCAACTATTGTCTGTTTTCTCTGTGTTTGCTTATTGTGTGTCGATATATTACATATATTGTATGATTTCAACGCCAACTCATATGTCTCTTTGTCATATATATCGGAATGCTGCAATCTCTCGGAATAACCAGGTATATACGTCAGGGATTTGTGAATTTTCGGTGGGGTTGCGTCTGGTTGATCTTGTCCTGTCGTATTTGTGTGAATTTTCCCAGTATTCTCCAATTCCTCTAATGGCCAAATGTATCGGTATACTTGTATCGGCTATACGTCATCATCTATTCTAATATTCTCAATTCTCGATTTAAAATGAATCACATTATATCCGAAGTCCTTCCTCAAATTATTAAGTATACTGATCGGGTTTTTCAACAGAGACGCTACAAAAGTAAATCGATAGGGACGGCAAACGACGCCATATTTTTTCCCGCTCTTTTGACATTTCTCTTCAGTTAGGTTTGCCATTTCATCATGGAAAGATAAACGAGCCAACAACGAGTCAAAATTATTAAAATTTTCTACCGAAATTTGGAGTCAGTGGCCTCAACTTTAAGAGCGCTACGTCTAATTTATGGTCTTCAGCGATGAGGCTCATTGCTGGCTGAATGGCTTCGTCAATAAGCAAAATATGCGTTATTGGTCAGACAGCAATCCACACATAATCCATGAGTTATCATTGCATCCCGAAAAAATTACGGTTTGGTGCGGTTTATGGGCCGGCGGCGTCATTGGGCCGTTCTTCTTTCGTGATGATCAAGACCGGCACATTACTGTGAATGCGAATCGCTACCGTTCAATGATAACCGAATATTTTTGGCCCCAATTGGATAATATGGACTTGGAGGACATGTGGTTCCAACAGGACGGCGCTACAAGCCACACAGCGAATGCCACAATTAATTCATTGGAAACCAAGTTTGGTGAACGTGTTATCTCACGAAATGGCCCAGTCGATTGGCCGCCTCGGTCGTGCGATTTGACGCCGTTAGATTATTTCCTGTGGGGCTACGTCAAGTCGATGGTCTATGCCAACAAGCCAGCGACGATTGATTAACTTCGTACGAACATCGAACGTGAAATTGCAGCAGTATCGGGGCCGATTTATGCTTGAAAACCGTCGAAAATTGGGTTCAGCGTCTGAACTTCTGCAAGCCATGCAAAAGAAATCGAGTTCCATACATAATGGCATCGAACGTGCTTTCACAGGAATAAAGAATTTCATTGGTATCTAAAACCAGTTTTGTTTTATTTAAAAAAACTTTTGTAGCGCTCTTATTGAAAACCCCGTTACTTACAAAGTCCGTAGCATGGTGAGTTGATTGCCGAGCATATTGGTCCATGGGGGTTTCCATCTTTATGGATTTTGGGGAGCTCGTATATCCTGGGTGGTGCAGCAAACCTGTTGGTCAGTCTATTCTTCTCCATCACATTTAGCAATTCTCGATTGTATAATTTCCCCACCAATCTGTTGTCACCATTCCGTAATATCCCTCAAAATATTGTTCATCTTCGATCTGTAATCGTCCCTGTAGATCGTCGTCGTGTGTGTGGCGCTCGTACAAAAGCTTCTCGGTGCTCATCAGTAAACGGAAATCGTCCTCATCTAGTAACATCTTTTAATTTAGAAATATTATGATGAGTTACAAAGCGGCGAAAACTGTCAGAACAGAGAAATCTGTTCCTAGGCAAGTCTTGATGTTTTCAACGTAAGCTTGTTCCTTCTTTTGGTTTCTGAATCTTGAAGAGTGCACATCCAATCCACCGTGAAGATAATTATAGGCAATTAGCGAAATAGAAATTTGGTTAAGTTAGTGACAGTAAATCCAGTTGAGTTTAATCTGAATTTATTATAGAAATCTGAGCTAATTGTAACAAAATTCTTTTGGGAATTGAACAATCTTATCGTGAATCATAAATTTTGAAGGTAATTTTTTTATTAACTCGGTTTTTATGTGAGATTACAAAATTTGATTGAACTCTTAAACTTTATAAAAGAAGACTATACCTGTCCAAATCAAATTTCTCTGGGTCTAAGCGCCATTACAATCCCAAATTTTCACCAAATTGAATTGAATAAGGTAATAAAATATTGAAAGTTGTTTTAAGCCCGTACCTTTAAATTTTACCCGAACTGTAGGATTTGCACGGCTACTTGGAATTTCTTTGCACACCGATACACGTTCGATAGTGACCTCGTTTCCGTGGATTGACTGGCCAAATTTTACTGCGGGAACGAGGCATCTATTTTAGTTTTGGGGACGTAAAAGGACCAATTTACTCCTCACAAGCACTAATTAAATCAGCGAGCGATAGTTACCAAGCCTTGTCTTCTACGAACCAAGAAAACGAACAATCATTTGGACCAATCGTCGCATCGGAGTTGTGCCCACACTTGGGTGTATAGGTTACCTTTAAAACTCATTTGGAAGAGTAGTATTCCTATAGAAATTCCTACGACAGCGAACACCTTCATCAGCATCTGCAACTTATGTATCAAACCTATATCACCATTAATATATAAATTAGCTACGTTGTAACATATCGATACAGATAAGTAAATACTGTAAATGGTCGTCTGCAAAATTTATAATTTTATCCCCTAAAAGCAACATCAACCACCAGAACGATCAACGAGGCCTCGGCGACCAGCTCTGAATATAAGTTAAGCGTCAATTGGGTGACATTCTAAGAATTATTATCACATTAAATCTAAATTTTACCAATGATTTCACAAAGGATGTTAAACTATATTACTAACTAATCTTTTTGTTATACATCGAATATAACATCCATATGAATGTATGTATGTATAATTAGATTACTATTTTTATTACTCGGCTTTTAAGAGTTAAAACCAACTAAATTTTGGGACTTAGCATTCGGTACTGTGAATAATTCGCATAATAAATATTTTAACGTAAATTCAAGTCTTATTTCAATTGGTTTAAGTAAGCACAGTTCAATACTTCGTTTAAATGATAATTAATTAGTGTTCGCGGTCTATATCTAAAACTATACCCAACTTTGCTTAGATACTTTAACCGATTGAAAACTACTTTAACCCACGTCCTAATTTGTTCATTCTTGTTTCAGTGAAACATTTGTTAGTGGCAATTGGTCACTCCAGATTACATTAAGTTTTTATTAAGTTTCGATGTTAGCTTCTAATATATCTAAAACAAAATTGAATTACAATCCATTCCTATTATTTAATGCTATGTGAATCCTCCATATAAAGTGCATACAGGATTAATAAGTGTATTATGAATTATTTAATAAATCTTTGTTAAGTAAAAATGATTCGTTAGACAATCCCTTACTAATGGTGGAGATTTAGATACAGGGTTAGATTCGTGTTCGGGATCTTAATAAATAGAAAGCCATTAAGATCATGGTGGGAAAGGGTAAAGAGGCTAACGATTCCAATGTCACCTAGGAATCTTCTTAAAATATCCGACGAATGAGTTTTTGTTTCTTTTCTTTTCTTTTCTTTTCTTCAATACTTTGGCCATAATAGGGCATTTATAATAGTTTATGGTCAAAATCTGGTCCATTTGTCATTGTAGTTTCAGTAGTAAAGTAATGTTGTCGTCGGGAGTCTATAATAATTTTTTTTTATGTCATAGGTTGTAGTGTTTCTGGTACATAGTAGACACGAATCCCCGCCCGACTGTAGCTAGCATATCAATGGCTCCCAGTCTACTTTGTGTTACAGTTTACTACTTCACTCTTATGTCACCCTCCACTACAGCCTATGTTCAATTGGGAAATATGCCAGTCAGCTGGTTAGCTTTGTGATAAGTATGAGATTTCTATTGACAAAACCTAAATCTGAAAGATTGGACATTACATAAATAATTTAGAATACCATAAATGTATATTAACCAAAAATTTATGATTTCTTCATATTTGACCACGCCTTTTTCTTCACCTTCCATTTGTTAAAATAAATGATAAAATAGAAATATAGGTTTTCTAAAGAAGTTTTGCAAAATGCGGTGAAGATCTGATTTGAAGTAGCTATATGGTTTGCCAGGAATCGTGAGGCTGCATTTTGTAAAACTTATTTTGAAAAACTATATTTCTATTAATAGAAATATTGAAATATAGGCCGTCGGTGGTACAATGGTAGTGTGTGCGGCTCTTGTACATGAGGACGTTGGTTCGATCCCTACTCTGACCATCTAAAATTTCTTTCGACGGCGGTCAGCTGGCTTAGTGATGGCGACACTATCGAGTACTTAGCCATGAAAAAGCTACTCGAAATACCGTTCGGAACCGGTGTAAAACTGTAGGTCCCAATCAATCAGTGAGTGTAAAACTAGAACGCGCATAGCTCACTGGTTTGTGAGAAGCTCTCCCTAATCCCCTCGTGGGATGTAACGGGAAACTTTTTTTTTAGAAATATAGAATGCTCTTGAGCTTGAATATTAGAATAATAATAATAAAATAAAATGAAAATTATCAATAAATGATAAAATATATTTTCCCAAAAGGTTCAATGGAACAATAAGTACACATATTTGAATTTTTTCAATTTTCACTCATAGTGGTAAAAATGGTCAAAATATCCATAACTTCCAGAGGCCATAAAAAACA
The DNA here is from genome assembly GCA_963931995.1 of Phaonia tiefii. Classification (NCBI taxonomy): domain Eukaryota; kingdom Metazoa; phylum Arthropoda; class Insecta; order Diptera; family Muscidae; genus Phaonia; species Phaonia tiefii. The sequence continues at coordinate 213,467,016 of OZ008370.1, read as the reverse complement.
AATTCGAACTAACTTTGCGAAACACTTTGGAGGTTTTGTTTACCAAATCGTTCTTTCATTTCGCATCGGAATTATTAAGGCTAACGGCAATGACTAAAAGTTATAATTAATTAATTATAATTTAAGCCACACGCTAATGTGGAAATTTGTGCTATCACTAAAATTTCAGTAATTGTTCATGTTGACATAAAGAGTCCACGTGTTTACAAAACGTATAACAAATATATGTTATTAGTTCAGTTAAAGCGACGCTTGTATCATCTGGTAATAATTTTTGGTATCCCACTCGCCCACGATGACTTAACAAATGAGATATAAATGTGCTTTGTTTACGATTAACTTTTTATTTTTGATTAATTACAATAATACATATTAACAATATTTTCAAAATCATTCACTTTTTTATTGTACTGGGTTCTTAAAGTACTGTCAAACACGTTCAAATACAGGGCGCGCCGAAAAACTGCGTCATTTTATTAAACTCGTGATTCCCAAAGTGAATATCGTGGCCCCATATTTAAAACTGGAAATTGTGCTAAATCAATAAATTGGTTCAGTATTTTTTTTTTGTTATGCAATGATTGGTTAGACGAATGGAGCTTCAGTGATATGTATATGTCCTGTATTTTAAAAAGTCCATACATAAATACATATTCATGAATTATTTCGCGGTACAAGCCACTTGTATGCGACCAATAGTATGCGTGGTCTTCTCAAGACTAGTTTGTGAATTACTAAAGTTAAAAATCCCACAGTTGTTGATTAGAAAGCCTCTGATATGGACAAAAGCGTTGTTCTACTACCAGAATGGCACTGAATCAAACACCAAATCATTAACGAAAGTCTGTGATGATGGCACTGCATCATTCTATAATAAATGAGGCCTTACACATGGCGATAACCTATCGTGATATAAATATAATTGTTCATTAGGTTATTGCGTTATAAATTATTGCTGTATATTCATTACCAACAGGCATACATGGGGCAAATTAATTATATGACAATTTTACAGCCAAAGTCACGATCTCCAAAGAAAGCCTAAGCGAACGAAAGCCGGTCACTCACTTTCGTTCTTATCCCAGGCTTTAAATGTTATTGTGTGATTGTGTGTTTGCAAATCGGAAGCCACTAACTATTTTGGCTGTCATCTATGCGAACGAAAATGTCAAAACCAGTCACTTGTCTTTTGGTTGTCGCAAATTAGCTGTTTGTCGCATAGAAAGAAAGCGAACGTTAACGTTCGACATCGTGACTTTGGCTGTTAATTTGTAGTTTAATTTGAATTACGAGTACCCTTCGAAATGCAAATTCGAAAAAATGGCAATACCATTGGCCATTGTACTTATTTTCAAAGCATTTCCTTCATATCTGACACTTTTGGTTTTCAAATATTTTATACAGTACAGGTTTATGCATTTGAAAGTACTATGAGGCAATACCTATCGAAGCCACAAACCTCTACATATCAATTACTTTAAAACAGATTTGCCACCAGTCAAACAAATTCAAAACAATTAAAGGCATTCCCATATTTCATTACAATTGGCATCCGATTCCACAACCTGCATTTGCATTGCCTGAGCAAATGAAAATTCAAAATTTTTTAATTGCCATTGCGAAAAATGCTGATTATTTTGCATTTGGATTAGATAAAGTAATGCAAATTATAATCCAATTCAAATTAAAAAAAAAAAACATGTATGCCCACAGGTGATATTCAAATAATTTTATTGAAAAGTGCGAAATTGCTCTTCTTGAGAACAAAAATTGTATTGTACGAGTATCAATTGTATCATGCTTTTTATACTATTATAATATCTGATATTCTACTATTATAATAATATAAAGGGTTTTCCAAGAAGGACTTGACAATTTTTTTTAAATAAAATGCAAACCATTTGAGATATTTCCAAAACTTTATGATCGACTTTAAATACAATCAAAACATTTATGAATGGAACTTCGTTCATATGGCCACCGTTGGGCCCAATTTTCGATGACTTGGTCACACATTTCGGCCGTAACGACCGCTATTTCGCGTTCAATGTTGGCTCTAAGCTATTCTAACGTCGTCGGCTTGTTGGCATAGACCAATGATTTGACGTAGCCCTAAAGAAAAAAGTCTAGAGGCGTTAAATCGCACCAACGTGGCGGCCAATTGACTGGTCCATTTCTTGAGATAACACGCTCACCACTCTTACTCTACAATAAATCGATTGTAACGTGTGCTGTGTGGCTTGTGGTACCATCCTGTTGAAACCACATGTCGTCCAAGTCCATGTTTTCCAATGCGGGCCAAAAATAATCGGTAATCATGGCGCGATAACGATCGCGATTCATAGTAACGTGACGATCGTTATTGTCCCAATGACACGGCCGGCATGCAAACCGCACCAAAGTGGTGATTCATGAAGCACATGTGGATTTTCACCAATCCATTAACGCATATTTTGCTTATTGACGAACCCATTGAGCCAAAAATTAGCTTCGTCACTGAAGATGACGAACCCAATCGGAGAACGTACGTCACGTCAAATGGTCCATCGGCTTCAATTCTTGATCTTGTATGGGTGTAAACCAAGATCTTTTCGCAAAATTCGCCATAAAGTGGTATTTGCGATGCCCAGTTCTTGAGAACGCCGCGGAATCGGCTGATTTATATCGTTTGCTACGGACGCCGTCGGTGGTGCAATGGTTAGTGTGCGCACCTCTTGTACTTGAGATCCTGGGTTCGATCCCTGCTCTGACCACCTTAAATTTCTTTCGACGACGGTCACCTCGCATAGTGACGGCGACACTATCGAGTATTTAGCCATGAAAAAGCTTCTCAAAATACCGTTCGGAACCGGTGTCAAACTGTAGGTCCCAATCAGTGAGTATACAACTAGAAAGCGCACAGCTCACTGGTTGTGAGAAGCTCTCCCCGATTCCTTCATGGAATGTAATGGGAAACCATATATTTATTTTTTTTTGCTACGGACGCCTGAACGGCAGCGATATTTTCGTTACTTCGACCAACCCGTTGTCTCACTGACACGGTAGGATCACACAATGAATATGTAGTCTCAAATTTTTGCACTAAACTTGTTATTGCCTGTCTACTAGGGCGAGAATAACGACCGAAAATTGGAGTTAACGCTCTTAAAGTTTCGGTCACAGCCTATTTCGGTAGTACATTTTTATAATTTTTATATAATTATAATTTTATAATTATATAATGATGAAAATGTTGAGTTTTCTGAAAAAAAAGAAAGTAACAGTTGAAATAGTGCGTTTACAAATTATATTCAAATTTGTCAAGTATCTATTGGAAACCCCATTACTATTGTAATATCTGTGCAGGATCAGGCGGTATTCATGCCACAGCTGATCGAAATCTTACATAAGTTATCAGCGTCATCGGACGTTTCATTTTACCTATTTTACGAGAGGAATCGAACGTCTGTCAGCTGCTTTGATCTTTAATTACAACAAATTTGTGAGCATCGCACAAAATTCTTCACTTTTAATTTTGTGTATTCACGATGTCAATATAGATATGTATTTACATAAATTGTATATTCGCTGCAACAATTTCAGCTGTGTGTATCAAACCTCAGTTAAAACCATAGAGCAATCTCATACTAGAGAGAATATTTGGCTCATCTGACGTTTCCTTTCACACTGTTCTTGATGAGGTCGGTGTGATAGCGAGATGTTTAACGAAAAGTGACATAGTACACCAGGTGGAATTACAATAACTTCTTGCTTCATTTTCTAAGTCGTTTTGGTGAAAAACTGTGAAATTTAAATGTGGTTTAAACTTTTTTATTGACTATGTTGTATTTAACACAATAATTTTAACACACAAAACGAAATGCCGTTGTTGTTATTTTGTTCGTTGTTTTGAACCATTGTCTCTATCTGGTATTTGTAAAGCAATTATTTTCAACATCGAACGTAAATATCACACCAGACCAAATGTCATAAATTTGGTGAGAGAACTATTAGGTCTACTATAAGTATTAGTCCATGGTTAAAACATTCTACTTCCAGATATTCGAATTCCTTCAGTCAAACAACAAAATAGAGAGTGAATTATTTCGAATATATGAGTCTATGCATAGAGTAATACGTAAGAGTTTCCATTACTCTCTTCGATGCCTCTTCACGACGTAGTAGGACATTTCATAGAGTTTTATTTGCTGCTGAATTTGACCAATTTTATACTTTCGTTGGACATAAATCGGACAGAAATCAAAGAGAATGCGTATTTTCGTTCAATGCAAATAACATAAATCATAATTTAGCTGTCATTAGTATCAATAAACACTATCTAAAATTAGTTCCTGTCTTCTTTGCTCTCTCATTCTCCATCATCGAAATGGTACCTTTTCGATCAGCTGTGCCATAGAATCCCCCTGGTCTATGATCGAAATGGTAGTTGGAATTTAATAGAGAACAGAATAGTGGATGGGAGAATAAGCGATAAGCAACTAGAAGCAATAAGCATTCACTGCCCGTGCCTTTACGAAGGAAATCGGAGCGGCGAACCATTTGTGAACAATTAAGGACATTTAACGGAAAAGTAACAGTAACACTGTGTGTAATTTTTTAAGTCATGGCAAAATAACCATATACGGACACCACTACGTGATAAAAGACTAAAAATAAAAAGACCCGTATTTCCCAATTTTTCCCAAAGTCACGCACTTTTTTTTTTATGGGCCGCCAAAGATTTGGGGCCTCGGTATCATTTTCGTAAAATGTGATCATTTTCTCAGGCTCATATCTTGCAAACCGTTCAGAATTTCGATTTACTCTTTGTTCTCTTGTCATAAAGAACAAAAATTGCGAACATATCAAAAAAACTTCACCTTCCAGATCAAAATCGCAAAAAACTTAAAAAAATTCGATTTTTTTTTACCTTTTTCCCCGTGTTCAGGTCCATAGGTAGCAAACCGTTCAAAATTCAAAGAAACAATCAACTACAAAAATTTACCTAAGATCTCAATAAACAAATTTCTAGAACATATAAACTTCCTAGAGATGATTCTTAACACTGTTTAGGTAGCACGCAAAAGTGAAAAATTTGCCGAAAATTTTTTAATTTCATTTTTTTTACCTTTTTCTCCTGTTCAGGTCCATAGGTAGCAAAAAATGATAATAGATGGTTTTCGGTTCGACACATGCAACAAGACTGCTTTTAAGCTTGAAACAGAACCATCAATAAATAATCTCCACTCACTAGCGATGTAGTTCATTCCCATTTTTACCACCAAAGCTTTTATATCGTTGCAGTAAGCGAACGAATTGTCATCATTTAGAGTGTAGAGCAACCGAAATTCAGCTTGTCGTTTGCGGTACGCCGTAGAGTTAACATTAGCATGTGTGAGTTTTCTTTGCTTTAAAAAAGCTGTCAAAAATATTGCAAGTCGCTGCGATAATCCCAATATGGCCACAATGAAATCCATTTCCGTTTGTGTTATTAGTTGTGGTCCATCTCTTCCCTGTTGGGGCTCATAATCGGTATCAAATGGATCTTCATAAGTAACACCACTTGATGTACTCATTGCTGTAAATTCTGTAGTACGATCTGGAGTTGGCGGCCTTGGTGATACAAAATTTTCAGGTGCAAGCACTGGTAGTGTGGCTGTTGCAGTTGCTTTATAAATTTTGTTCTTTTCAGAATGTCGATTTAGACGACATGTGTAATTTACGCTTGCATAGCAACTGGTTGCATCATGATCACCTGGGCGATTAATCCAGTTTACCGGCTTACAATACTTCATAGTACCTCTGCCTCCACTCAACCATGCCATGAGATTGTTATAACATTGACGACACACTGTATTAGGTGTGTAATTTTCACCGGTCAAGTCCACTTCGTCGAAAAACAATGTATATGCTCTTTTGAATTCACTAGTTAAAAGATTCTTTTCCTTTTGCAATGTTGTAGAACGATTTTTTCTGATTTGATGACCGCAAACCTAGCAAAATAAATCAATATTTTCACATATTAAAATTGTCAGTTGTCAATGTTGTGTGCGAATTATGCTGTAGCACTTTCACTTTTTTTACTTTCACTTTCACTTTATAACTTTCACCGCTGAGCTCTCGTTGACGTCGCGCTGTGTAATGCCTCGATGTGAGCGTCGTGTCGCTTTTATATTGTGTGCTGCGTCCCTTGTTGCGTGTGCTGAGCTTACTGCATTGCCTGTGCTGCTGCTGTCGGTGCATGATCGCGTGATACCTAAGCGCTACCTAAACGGTGTTAACCCTTGGACAAACACATGGTTCTGGCCAGGCATATTTCATTTTTTGCTACCTATGGACCTGAACAGGAGAAAAAGGTAAAAAAAATGAAATTAAAAAATTTTCGGCAAATTTTTCACTTTTGCGTGCTACCTAAACAGTGTTAAGAATCATCTCTAGGAAGTTTATATGTTCTAGAAATTTGTTTATTGAGATCTTAGGTAAATTTTTGTAGTTGATTGTTTCCTTGAATTTTGAACGGTTTGCTACCTATGGACCTGAACACGGGAAAAAAGGTAAAAAAAAATCGAATTTTTTTAAGTTTTTTGCGATTTTGATCTGGAAGGTGAAGTTTTTTTGATTTTATATGTTCGCAATTTTTGTTCTTTATGACAAGAGCTACAACTTTGCCTCAGAGAGTAAATTCTGAGCGGTTTGCAAGATATGAGCCTGAGAATATGATCACATTTTACGAAAATGATACCGAGGCCCCAAATCTTTGGCGGCCCATAAAAAAAAAAGTGCATGACTTTGGGAAAAATTGGGAGACACGGGTCTTTTTTTTTTAGTCTTTTATCACGTAGTGGTGTCCGTATATGGTTATTTTTTTTCGTGTTGCACTGTGTAATTAAACGTACATGTTTCCACGTGAGTATATGGAGGTTTGGGAGGAAACACAAGAATGCTTCAACGTAAGTATACGGATGTTTGGGATGAAACACGCATATGATTCCACGTAAAAGCATGCATGTTTGCAAGCAAGCATTCTAATGTTTGCATTTAAATATAAGTGAGTCTGGAACTGACAAATATATCAATATTTTGGGTGTGATCCAAACATGTACATTAGGCCGAGCAGAAAAAAAATGTTGAAGCTTCAGGATTTTGTTAGCAAAAAAATCATTGTACCCGTATGGATCAAGTAGAATAAACATAAAATTTCACAAAAATCAATTAACCTCTTCACGTCCCGCAATGCACTTGAAACAAAAACGAGATTCAATTTCACATTTTGGGAAATTTTAATATAATTGGGAAATATTTTCAAAATTGTAAGGATGGTAAAATGTAGCATGTGTCATATTGGTATGTATGTGCATTAAAAGTTTAGGAGAAAATCATTTAAAGTATGCAATAACTGCAGTTTACTTAAAATTTTCAAGAAGTACTTTTTTGCTATTTTTGTTCTTTAAAACTGCAGCAACACAAATTTGAGAATTTGCAATAAATGGGTTTTATAGAGTAGGTAATTGCCGATATAACGCATCAGAAATACACTGAAAAAATTATATAGAGTGCCTGCATTCGGAACGGAAACGCAACAGTATCAACAAATAAAATTAATATTTTTGTTGTTCCTACTCATTCAGCTTATTGCTTGTGACTTATATAAGTAGAAGGCCAGAATTGACGTTCCACATAAAGGTGTATCGAAATAAAAAAAAGTTTAAGATACTTTTGATTTTCGATACACCTAAATGTCAATATATATTTATATATAATATTTATTTATATAATATTTATCACAATGCTCTTCTATACGTTTTAAACAAGGAGATTGACGAGTTGCAACATTAAAAGCATATTCTCCTAATTATTCCGCGCATTGCATTGCAAAAATGTCGATGCCATTGGATTCCGGCACTATTTGCAGACCTACTGCAACACTCTTTGAGGATTTTCATAATGCGCTATATCGGCAATTACCTCCTATAATATAAATCACATTCATTCTACATTCCCAAATTTGTGTTGCTGCAGTTTTAAAGAACAAAGAACAAAAAAAAATACTTAAAAGATTTTTTTCAAAATTGTGGCAAAATCCGGTGGAGCCGGGTTTTTGTCGGGTTTTTTGCTTTAAATTAAATTACACATGTAGCACTTACAATACATTAGTTTAGCGATCATCTCATATACTTAGTTAAGTTTAAAACTTAAAATTTCACAACTCAATTTAAATATGACAATTATGTTTTAATTTTAAATAAAACAATTATGTCATATTCCAATTTGGAATGCGTGTTTAATATAAAATTTAAAAGTTTCGTTCAAATTTACATTAAACTGATTTAAATTCGAAAATCATATTCAAATTTGAAAGAGATTTTCATGTATGAAAATCTTATTAAGTTTAAAAAATTTTAAAAAGTGATGATTTATTTGGTATTTATTCAAAATTAAAATGTTCTATCGTTTTGTTGTTTTTTTTTATTTTGAATTTAAAAAATGTATTTATAAAACAATTTTAATTTTTAAATTCGAAAAAAAATATGTTTGGAAAGTTCAATTAATTCTTAAATAATTTGCATACATGGGTTTTTTTTAATTAGCATTGGATTTTAATTTGCATTGCTTGATCTAATGCAAATGCAAAAGAATTACCATTGTTCGCAATGGCAATTAAAACATTTTGAATTTGCATTTTCTCAGGCAATGCAAATGCAGGTTGTGTAATCAGATGCCAATTGTAATGAAATATGGGAATGCTTTTAATTATTTTGAATTTGTTTGACTGCTGGCAATTGTGTTTTCAAAGAATTTTATATGTAGAGGTATGTGGCTTCAATAGGTATTGCCTCGTAGTACTTTCAAATTCATAAACCTGTACTGTATAAAATATTTGAAAACCAAAATTGTCAGATATGAAGAAAATGCGTTGAAAATAAGTATAATTGCCAATGGTATTGTAAATTTTTTGAATTTGCATTTTAAAAGGTAATTAAAATTAAACTACAAATTATAATTATCATATAATTAATTTGCCCCATGTATGATAACACAGGTCAACAAATTAAGAAAAACTGTTTGGTGCCGAGATATCGTTGGTGGTTTTGTATTAGGTGTTCATTGACAATACTGAAAATATTTAAATTTTTTTTTTGCTACGTGTAGTTTTTGATCTAACGTCAATTTTGAATATTCGCTATAATCAAAACTTGTGAGTGCTTGTTTTTAGTCTAATCGGTTTATTTGAATAAATAAAATCAGTTTAATACAATGTCCTCATCGCGAAGAAGTTGTTCCAATGACCCAAATGGGTTTTGTTACATTTGTGGCGAATTCACAGCTAAAAAGTTCAGAAAACCTATATCAGATTTCATAAAAAGATCATATTTTTTATACTTTAACATGGAAATTAGGGATGAATACAAGCCGTGGATACCCCAAATTGTTTGCAAAATGTGCTATGAACACTTGAGACAGTGTGTCAGTGGTGAAAGAAAACGTATGAAGTTCGGAGTGCCCATGCAATGGAGGGAACCAAGAAATCATATCAATGACTGTTACTTCTGCTGTGTAAGTTTGCGTGGCATTAACAAAAAAAAATGATTTATCCAGACTTGGAATCTGCTAGAAATTATAATATGTAGTTATTTCTTATTCAAGTCATAAAATCATTTTGAAATTTAAATAAAAAAAATTTGTTTAGAAATGCCATTTAGAACTTTTTGGGTCATAAAATCATAGTTGACAATAGAAATCGTGTTTCTTAATACCAATATTTTATTAAAATTCGAAAATCATATAATTTATTATTGATTCGTTTACACTCAAAAAACGGAATTACTACTTGTTTGCTATAAACTATAGCAACGGTGTTATTACTGCATTTGGTAACCTTTATATTAATTTCAGCTAGTGAAATGTCTTGATTTATATCAAATATAGCCAAAATAGCTGTATTTTTTTAGGAATTGAACATAGCCGCAGGTGAATGATTTTAATGCATCAGCGGCGATTTGCATAGCATATGCAGCTATAATGAGTAATTGAATTGCATAGCATTGAGCGTATTTATAAGTAGCTAATTTGGTATTTGTTATAGCTGGCAGTGCTGTAATTTTCGCCATGCTCCCTATAATGAGTAAATGAATTTCATAGCATTGAGCTTATTTATAAGTAGCTAATGTGGTATTTGTTATAGCTGGCAGCAGTGATGCAAAAAGTGGTACAATTGTACTATTTGTGATACAATTGAACTCTGAATGGTACCGTGATACTCTCAATACTTTTTTAGTACTATTCAAATTCTCTAAAATGAACTATGGTACTCTCGGCAATTTTTTGGTACAGAATTCATGATATGTTGCACATCGATTAAATCTTCACCTTTGATGTGAATGTTCGTGTAAATGTATTCATCTTCTCTTTGAATTTTTTCCAATACTTGTCAGACGGATTGTGCTTAAATCTTCACCTTTGATGTGAATGATCGTGTAAATGTATTCATCTTCTCTTTGAATTTTTTCCAATACTTGTCAGACGGATTGTGCTCAAAGACAAGCTATAAGATATTCTTTAGATACACTTTAGATATTTTTTGCTATTTAGTACAACATTAACGGGCAAAATAGATAAATTTGGAAAAACGTAGTTGAAATTGGTTAATGACTGTAATTGATAGCCGGCTTGCATTTGAAAAAAAAAAATGTTCTGTGGCGCAGTCGTTACAGTTTTTATATCTCAAAATAATATTTCCCATCAACATATGTTATTATTCAAAGAGAATGTCAAAAACTATTTTCCAAAATCTGTTAATGAATTAAAGAATGAATACATTTTACTTTCAAATAAACTTCTTTCAATTATCGTTGAATTTAATTGATTTTTTATAAGTAAAATACAGATTCATGAATGTATAAATGAATATATATGCTATTTAAACTTTAATTCCTTTTTTTCTTCTTAATAAATAAAAAAACTAATTCCTTTGAAAATGTATGTTTTGGTTTGGCACAATTGGAGCCTTTTTGGTACAATTTGGTTGCCGCCGTGGTACAATATATAAATTTCAAAAATACCATCACTGGCTAGCAGTGTTGTTATTTTCGCTATGCTCCCTTACATCTTCTAGCGTCTGATTTCATCATTCATTTGTGAAGCTATTGTGAAGTGAGTAACAACCTTTTTATAATGGAGAATTTTGTGAGAAATAAATTAAGTAAATGGGGATTATCCCCACTTATAGACATTTTTGAAGGTAACTTTGTTTAAATTGAAATAAAAGAAGTTAATTTGGGAAGAAAACAACTGATCGACATCTATGTAGTGGTTTTCAGTGCAATGAATTGTAGTAATTTGTACAAAAAATGTTAAAGTACGCGGCACATTTATTACAAAATAAAAATAAATATTTTTAAGCAATCAATATTGTTGTGTTTAAATTAGCGTTAATCTCCTATATTTCATTGTAGCTAGACTACATAGATAGCAACTGGCGCAATAGTATACACTATGCAGTGCTGAAAATATAGCAGTAGTAGCTACATCTCGAATCAGTACATAATATGGTCATATAGACAAGTATGCCAAATGCTATAGCAGTAGTAGGTATATTTCGAATCAGTATATAATATGGCATATAGACAAGTGCGCCAAATGCTATAGCAAGACTAGCTATATTTTATATCTGTAGATATTATGTTCATATAGCAAAAACTATGAGGAAGCGTAGCGTAAAATGCTATTGGTGAAAAACGAGTTACATTAAATTATAACAATAACAGATATTAAAGTTTCGTAGAAAATATAGCAGATGCAGTAATAAAAATCTACTATCCCGTTTTTTACTATGTTTATAGCATTTAGCATGAAGAAAATATAGCCCATGTAGCTATAATTTTTTTGAGTGTAAGGATATAAAAACTAATTAGGTAAAACCCGGTTAGCCGGTTAACAGACGTCAAATAACCGGTTTCCGGTTTGTTCGAAAATTATGTTTTTTAAAAAACCGGCACACGGTTAAAACCAAAAATCCCGGTTAATCGGTTTCACCGGGTTTACGGTTCCGTTTTGGACACTATATAAATGGCACATGCTACATTTCACCATCTTTACAATTTTGATAATTTAAACCAATTATATTAAAATTTCCCAAAAGGTGAAGTTGCATCTCGTTTTTGCTTCAAGTGCATTGTGGGATGTGATGGGGTTAATTGTTTGTTTTTTTGTAATTTTGTGTGTGTATATTCTACGTGACCCACAGAACGATTTTTTTGCTAACCAAATGCTGTAGATTCAACTTTTTTTCGGCCCGGCCTAATGTACATACTTCCCTGCATATGGTTCCTGTTTGGGAAAAGTTTGTTTTCAGCGTGTACTCAGTAGATTACTAATAGAATTTTAAACTATACAATTTAAGATTATTTTTTAACATCATAATAAACTGATGTACAATTTGATGCAACACTGCAGAAGTATTCATTTTGGATTTTCTGATAAAAATTTATTAAAGTGATTTTAAATCGCAAAAGTTAGAAACATGATTTTAAATAGAGATTTAATTTCTATTTAGTTACATAATTTGCGTTCTTGTATTTCACCGAAAATTTTTTTTTTTATGATTTTTAGGCGGTATGAACTAAGTCCCCAATGAACTAAGTCCCCAAAACGAAAAAGAACTAACTCCCCAAAATTTTATACAGGAGAAAACAACAACGTTTTTTGAGGACTTAGTTCATTATTTGGGGATTTATTTCAGTTTCAAATTTAGGGAGTTAGTTCACAATGAACCAACTCCCCAATTGCAAGGAACGAAATAAATCCCCAAAATTATTTTTGGGGAATTAGTTCATTTTCACTAAATACCAAAATTATTAAAAATTCCATTATAATTATATAATTATAATTCCATATAGATCGGCACGTCCAATTTTTTTGCTTTTTTTTTTGGTTGTAGGGATCGCTATTTTAAGTAAAAAAAGTAAAATAAAAAAATCGGGGGGAACCCCTATTTTGGGAGTTACGGGCCAAGTAGCCCTGGCAGGGACCTATGTTGCTCGTACCGTGTGGTAGAACTTTTGGAAAATCGTTAAATTTATATTGCAATTAGTCGCCAGGCAGGGGGGTTAAAATTCCCTCTGTACCTGAAGTCGATGTGTGGCAAAATCCGAAAAATCACTCGATTGCTTTAAGTTTTTTTTCTCGTAATTAGATAGACATTAATATGAACTGTTTTTTTTTAATTTGTTATTATCGAATATGTGTCTGTTGCTCAGTTATAATATATTAATAAAATATATCAAAAAAATGCGGACTTATTTCATTTTAAAAATGCGGAATAAATTCATTATGAACTAACTCCCCAGAAAGTGGGGAGTTAGTTAATTTTTATTTTGGGGATTTATTTCATTTTATTGGGGGGTTTATTTCATTTTCGTTTTGGGGACTTAGTTCATTGGGGACTTAGTTCGTACCGCCGATTTTTATTATTATTTTTTTTTTTTGACGAAGCCTAAACAAAACAAAACATGCCAATTTAATCTCAAATTTGGCGTTGTAATAGCAGCAAAATTATGTTTGATGCTGGTTGCGTCGAAGGAAAATAAAGTCGCTATAAACAGCAAAGATTAAAATAACAGATTATCGTTAACCTACCTTGCGATAAACTGCGATATAAATGCGGCATAAGTTTGATTAGTATTTGTTTGATACTCATGAAAGCTACATAAATTATGTTTGATGCTGGTTGCGTCGAACGAATGTACGCCATAGAGTAATATACATATATTTTGACTGGATGTCACGTCGCAAGTTTTGAATTTCATCGAGTTGGAGTTGCAAATGACAAAACTAGCGTCAAACATAATTTAAAAGTCATAATTTAAAAGCAATTTAAAAGTTATTAGTATCAATCAAACATAATTTAAACCTAGTTTGCCTATCGCTCGTTCCTTCATCCACTTTCTTTTTCATGATTTTCCAACTTCATAGTCGATGATCTGTGGCATCGAAACTCCCTGATGTACGCATTCTCTCACCCATAGGGATGGGGGTATATATCATTTAATACGTAAAAAAATGTAACACATAGATGGAGCCATATTAGACCCTTAGTATCTTTGGACGAAATTCGTTTTAGGACTTTTTAAGGCGTTTGAGCGATGTCCGTCTGTCTGTCTGTCTCTCTGGCTGGCTGGCTGGTCAACACGATAACTGCCGTAAATCTTTCCAGATCACAGTGAAATTTTGTCAGTGACTATTATTTGCCAATATTGAGTTTGGGATTGAAAATGGGTGTTATGACCAACCTTTCTTCTGGTAGATGTGATTAGCTTCAACTCTCACACCGGTTAATAATCTGTAAATGCGTAGGTAACTGGAGGAAATGGGCAAGATTGTCACGCCCATGCTGGTACCTCCCATACAAAACAGGGTGTTCGTTCGGGTTGTCAACCCGATAAATCGTGTGAAACACTTCCGATTGGGTATAAGGCTTCACGTTTACAAACGCCAATCACCGATTAAAATAATGGTGATTTTGCCACGCTCATTGTGGTACCTCCCATACAAAAGTTGTTTGGCCGTCTTGTTTTTAAGCACGAGAAGTCCCGCAAAACCGAACCAATCTATATGAAAGTTTGTACTAGGCAATATTTAGTCGAATAAAACTCTCCTATAGAAAATTAGATTTTTTGCCACACCCATTCTGGTCCCTCCCATATAAAAATTAGGCGGATGACCGGTTGATCGACACGATAACTCTCGTAAACTACAACCGATCTTAATAAAATTCGGTACTAGGCAGTATTTTGCTTAAAGCTTCTTTGTAGTTAATAACTGACTATTGTGCCACGCCTACTTTCGTACCTCCCATACAAAAATTGGGCGTATTTGCAGTTTGACGACTCCATATCTCCAATATATCATAATCTATCCTAATAAAATTTGGTATTGATCAAAATTTTGCCAACCCCATTGCCCATTTTTGTACCTATATAGAAATATTCGGACGGAAACTATCTAATTTGGGTATTCAATAATATTTAGCGCAATATCAATCTGTTATTGAATATGGTCACTGTTGAGTATGGGCGTTTTTTAACAGAGCTCCCATGCAATGGATGACTTAGGGTGAGGGTATGATTAAGTCGGTTCACCCGACTGAAACTTATGTACTGGTTTTATGTCAACTTGTAACAGCAACTCGGACTGCATCAAATCCTCAACTACTTCGGTGACCGCAAGAGAACGTAAAACAGCTGATGGAAAACAGTAGAGTTGGGTAGTTCATGAACTATATAGTTCGTTTAGGGTGACCAGACATCACCCTCTGGAACGTAATGCTCTTGTTCGATATGGCGACTTTGTTTGTGATTGGTATGTACGGCCACCTTAAATGAACGAGTTCGACACAAGTCTAGAAAACAGAGTATGTACATATTTTAAAAAACCGACCAATTTTGTTTGAAACCCCGGTTCCACCGGTTCAAACCGTTCAAATTTCTTTTCTTTTTGTTCGCTCAAAAACCCGGTGTTCTGGATTACGGTTTCGGGTTTTGAATACTCTAATGGAAACTCGTATCTTTTACTCTATGATAATAAGACATTCACAATAGACAAAGTCACCAAATGTTGAGAAACACGTAGGTATTATTATCAATTATGATTAAATACAGTATTTCACGTTTTACAACATAAATTATTTTGATAATTATTATTATTTATTGCGTAGTAAAACAATTATTTTAAATATAAAATGTTATGCTATAAAAAACTCAACACATCTGCCTGAGTAGCCGTCATAATCCATCCATGCACGTTTTAACTTAATTATACCTTTCGCAATTTAGTTTATACCAAATTGATCTAAATTTTGCCACATATTTGCAAAGGTTGACATGGCAATGTGTTAATTTGTCATCTACGAGATAGCTGGCTGGTTGTTAGTTAACTAATAGTTGTTAATAACTGTTAATTAATTGTGTTGATATTGTTTTTTATTTATTTTTGAAACACTTTGTTGTTATTGTTTGCGATGTTTCTAGAAACTCATCTCTCTCATCTGTCAGTCAGTCGATCTAGCTGCCTCCCTTGTGTGCCGGGCGGTTCGTGTTCTGCTTTAAAGTACAATTGATATTAATTTGACATTTTCATGTGGTGCTAAACGATGTAATAAACTATTAACTACTACTAACTAGTATCGCTTGCATTACGTTATATCGAATTACATTAATATTTTATTGACCCAATCCCATTTTCAACTTATTCCATGACTGGGCATATATGTACATCTGTATATAACGGGGTTTTCAATAAGAGCGGTACAAAAGTTTTTTTAAATAAAACAAAACCGGTTTTAGATACCAATGAAATTCTTTATTCCTGTGAAAGTACGTTCGATGCCATTATGAATGGAACTCGATGTCTTTTGCATGGCCATCACGGGCACGCTTGCAGAAGTCCTGACGCTGAACCCAATTTTCGACGGTTTTCAAGCATAAATCGGCCGATACTGCTGCAATTTCACGTTCGATATTCGTACGAAGTTCATCAATCGTCGCTGGCTTGTTGGCATAGACCATAGACTTGACGTAGCCCCACAGGAAATATTCTAACGGCGTCAAATCGCACGACCGAGGCGGCCAATCAACTAGGCCATTGATTGTGGCATTCGCTGTGTGGCTTGTGGAACCACATGTCCTGTTGGAACCACATGTCCTCCAAGTCCATATTATCCAATTGGGGCCAAAAATATTCGGTTATCATTGAACAGTAGCGATTCGCATTCACAGTAATGTGCCGGTCTTGATCATCACTGAAGAAGTACGGCCCAATGACGCCGCCGGTCCATAAACCGCACCAAATCGTAATTTTTTCGGGATGCAGTGATGACTCATGGATTACGTGTGGATTGCTGTCTGACCAATAACGCATATTTTGCTTATTGACGAAGCCATTCAGCCAGAAATGAGCCTCATCATAAATTGGACGTAGCGCTCTTAAAGTTAAGGCCACTGACTCCAAATTTCGGTAGTAAATTTTAATAATTTTGACTCGTTGTTGGCTCGTATATCTTTCCATGATGAAATGGCAAACCTTACTGAAGAGAAATGTCAAAAGAGCGGGAAAAAATATGGCGTCGTTTGCTGTCCCTATCGATTTACTTTTGTAGCGTCTCTGTTGAAAACCCCTTTACTTATACATATATACATATGTATATGCTTTTGTACGTACTGAAAGTATTGGTGTGAAATTGACATTTTGATTAGGTGATTACTATAGGCATGGGAAACACGATATATAATAGGTAATATTACATATGTATATCTATTTCTAAATCAAAACCTTATCACTATGCTTATCGACTATGAAGTTGGAAAATCATGCACAAGAAAGTGGATGAAGGAATGAGCGGAACGAGGAATGAGGTTTAAATTATGGTTGATTGATACTAATGTCTTTTAAATTGTGTTCGATTGATACTAATGGCTTGTAAATTATGTTTGATTGATGATAATGACCTTTAAATTATGTTTGACGCTAGTTTTGTCATCTTGAACTCCAACTCGATGAAATTCCCACTTTGCAACGTGACAAGCTGTAACAGCTGTTGCATACTCTATGCATATTACTCTATGAACAAAACGGTGCACCTTTGGGAGTCATTTGGATATAATTTTTACAATTCTGTGGTTCGGTGCTTTCTGAGGCTTAGTAGGGCTACCTACTGACAAAAATTATGTATGGATGTCCAGATGGAAGTAAAATTCTCTTGGTCTGCTTCGTTGCAAAAAACGTAGTACTAATTATTAGATACCCGCATGAACCAAAAACGACCGAGTCGAGTCGACTTCTTTTTTAATCGTTTGTTACCATCAGCTGTTTTCTGTTCTCTAGCAGTCACCGAGGTAGTTGGAGACATATTCGAGTTCGAATTATTGTTCGAATTTTGACGAAAAACGAACAGAAATAATAGAGAATGCATATTTTCGTTCGATGCAACCAGCGTCAAACATAGCTTAGCCGCCCAGGTTATAATTATGTTTGATTGCTATTAATGGGTTTTAAATTGTATTTGATTTATGCTGATGGTTCTAAATTATGCTCATGCACATGAATGAGAAGCCTGTGCTTCTCTTAATACGCTTAATTTCGAGATTGGCAAGATCCGAAATAGCTATACAGACAGCCTTGGTATCATTGGAACATTTTTATGCTCGACTTTTTTGAAAGTAATATAAAGATAAAATAACTTTATATTATTTGAAAAGGTCTTGAGCTTGAATAAATTTGTAGGTACTAGAAAACAGACCGAATGAAAATTCCCATAGGGGAAATGATAAAAGTTGACAAAGAGCACCGCGCGCTTGAAACAATCATATTGTTGATGGCAACCCTCTGTTTTGTTGTTTTTGTAATGACATAACAAAAACAAATCATGTCTGATTAAAACCAATGGTTTTACGGCATGATAAAAAGAGTTGTGCATGAAGGTGTTCCAATGGTAGTGCTTGGGAGTCTTCAAACGAGTATATGAAGGAATTCTCATTAATATGATGAGTGTTTCTGGATATATATTTTTGACGAATTCACCAAAAACGTCTGCTGATGAAGATCTTGGCAAGATCCGAAATAGCTATACAGACAGCCTTGGGATCATTGGAACATTTTTATGCTCGACTTTTTTGAAAGTAATATAAAGATAAAATAACTTTATATTATTTGAAAAGGTCTTGAGCTTGAATAAATTTGTAGATAAATAGTCGGAGGAAACTAACAGCCTGTTTCTCTATCTCGAACGAAAAGCTAAGCGAACGAAAATCAGTCACTCATATTCGACTAAAATTGGGTTCCTCTAAGTCGAAATTTTCGTTCGCAAGGCACTATGTTTGTTCCCAACTGACAGCACATTCGAAATAGAGAAACCAAAATTTTTACTGAAAAGTTTTGGAAAAATTTATGTTTTCATTCGACTGGAAATGACAAGATTGTGGAACCCAAATCAACTTTCTTTCGTTCAGAACACGAACGAAAGCTTTCGTTCGAGATAGATGAATAGGCTGTAAATTACATTTTTCAAAAACTAACACAACTACTAAGATATCGAAACTTAAAATTTATTAAATTTCATTTAATTTGGAATTTAGAGAAAATTTAAAAAGTGGGAACTAGCAAAGACGCCAACCATTTTTCTTATTGTGAATGGTTAGGAACAAATTAATTTGTAACCTACTGAGAAAATTTAGCTTTTCCAGGAAAATATTGAAGCAACCGCAATAAAATTTTCACATGATATGGAAAAACTCCTGATCTATCCAGAAATGACGCAACCCAACGATGCTTTATTCTAGGATAGTGTCGCAAGGCTGTGAATATGGAAACCGTAGGGTAAAATACAACAAACGAAATTTAAAATTCATTAGCATCTAGGAAGCGTGCATAAATGCAGGGCATTTCGATGGTACAGCTGATCGACTACGTAATTGGACATTTATGCGGAAGAATGTAATAGAGAGAAAAATGGATAGGTAAAGTGAAGTATTTGGGGTTGCGCAATGTGTTTTTCACCAAAAGTACAGAGCACATCAACTGAGAGAATTGATATTGAAAATTGAGGCAATTAAATCGAGGTGAAAACGGGTAACTGAAAGAAATCAAAATGTAATGAAGTGTTAGAGTAAAATTATACGTATATAGACTCCAATTAAAATGGGAATTATTAAAACTAAAGTTTTTTCTGATTCTCCCTGAAAACTCTAACCGAGGCCAGTGATTTTCCAAGGTTTCTGATTCTCCCATTACACTCTATTCTCTACGAATACTCCGACTACCAAGACGAACACCTGTGGCATCGAGAGTCACGGTATTCTCCCATTACACTCTATTCTCTACGAATACTCTGACTACCAAAACGAACAACTGTGGCATCGAGAGTCACGGTAATTTCAGGTCTTAATTCCATACACATCTATTACAGTTTCGTCGAATAAACGACTGAAGGGATTTGGAAAAGTTTCTAACAATCAATTCGCTGAGCGCTACAGATTACACCGATTCTGAAAGCTTCGTCAAATAAACGACTGAAGGGATTTGGAAAAGTTTCTAACAATCAATTCGCTGAGCGCTACAGATTACACCGATTCTGAAAGCTTCTGGTTTGGGAAACTTTTTCATGGCAAATTACTTAGTAGGCGATATGACCGCTGCCGAAATAAGGCAGTCAGACTGGGGGCTAGAACCAGTATTGTCACGTATTTACATACACTCGCTTGAATAATATCAAGCAGTACTAGCAGTAGTTCATAGCAAGTATTTATTTCCACCGTATCTACAATTAATCTTTGCAATTTTTGTTAAGAATTAACGAATCGCACAATCAATTTTTGGCAGACAATAACAAGCTATTAAAAATTTGATCCAAGCGCAAATTCCACTACAACATGATAAAAATTAAATCGTGAAACGAAATATGGTTGCAATTGCCGGCTATAAAAATCCCTAATAACTGCCGGTTATACCAATAAAGATAATCAAGTAAGTAAAATAATAAAAACAATAATAAAATTACCAACACGTTTAAAGGCATTTTTTGCGTTTCAAGGTAAAATGGCTCTCAAGGAAATTCAAGAATACAAGATGCTAAATACACATTGAGTGGCATTTAATAGTAGTAAATCTTGCTCCTGTTTCATCATCATTCAGTCGTCGATGTCTAAAGGGGGTTTCCAATAAAAAGCCGCTCCATAAAAGTTAATTCCTTTTACGTTTTTACCAAGATTTAACTTTTTTTGTATTTATTTTGTCTAAATTAGTTGCATATACGATATACAAATATATGCATGAATTTATTATATTACAATATTTGAGATGAATTCTAAAACGTTTTTAGAAGTTAAATAAAATTTCAATGCTATGTTTCCAAGTAACTTTTTTCTAAAAATCTTTTAAGAACAAAAGTCATCTTATCTTTAAGCATGTCGAAAAATAATTATTTAAAGTACGAGTAAGCGGCAATAAATTACAAAAACTTAAGCAAATTAAACAACATAGTTTTTTCAACTTAAACGCGATTTGCTTCACGTGTTCACAAATTCAAGGATGTCATGAGAATATTGGATAGAAGTGTAAACTATAGTGACTAACGGCAGGGCTGTTTAAAGCCAGCGGCAATAAGATGCTGCAATAATTCATAGAGAAATAGATAGGAATTTTCATCTCTCACTTTTCGTTCTCTTACGCTCAGTGAGTTAGTTGGAAATTGCACATAGCTCGAGTTGCTGTTGTATGTTACTCTATAGTATGATATATGGTTAGTACTTTCGTTCGATGCAACAAGAATCAAACATAAAGTTGCTGTCATTAGAATCAACCAAACACTATTTAAACCATAGAGTAATAAAGGGTGGGCCACGTAAAATTTGGAAATTAATTTCGTTTAAAAAAAAAAATACTTACAAAAATTTTTTCAAAATTATGATTTTATATTTATTTTATATTTATGACCAAATGGCTTCCACGACTTGCATTACAATACCTCATTCGATCTACCCACTTTTTCAGAACATTTTCGATTGTGTGGGCCTCTATCTGGTGAACGACACCGTCAATTTCGCGTTTTAAGGTCTCAATGGGTTCCTGATTGTTTGCGTAACACTTATCTTTCACGGCATCTCAGACGTAATACTCTAATGGCGTAAAATTGCAAGCGCAAGGCGGCCAATGAACTTCCGAGTTTCGGCTGATTATGCGAATTTCAAACACAGTGCGCAAAAGTTCGATTGCAATGCTGTGTGGCACGTATGTAGCACCGTCCTGTTGAAACCATACATCGTCCATGTCATCTGCTTCAATTTTTGGGAACAAAAAATCACGGTAACACTCGCCATTGCCGGTAACGGCGACTCCTTGCTCATTTTCGAAGAAAAATGAGCCTATTATGCCGTAATTCCAAAAACCGCACCAAACAGTCACCGGATTCATCACTGCATCATCACACTTTCAGCTACAGCGACAATATTTTCCACTGAACGTACCGGACGAGCACGTACTCGAGATGTTTTGTCCTATAAGGACCCGGATTGATTAACTCGCTTCACAAAGTGACCCGCAAACTACATCTATCGAATTTATTCCCTAGATTTCTTAGACTGATGTCAGAGTGAAGGCTAGAAGCAATAAAAGTTATGAAGCGTCAACTCGCTACAAACCACTGCTTGTGTATTAGTATGGGACTCGACCGAACGATGTCAGAGTGAGAGCAAATATAGAAACGAGTCGTTCGTTCAAAGCGATTTGTGAAATGGTTTATCGCTAGAGCTTTCGTTTTTCTGATGTGATGTCATTTCCCTTCAGAAAAAATTAGTATTCTGTAACTTGCTAACGCTTAATCTCCATCGCTAAAAGCATCTAAAATCAATTTAGCGATTTTTAGCTACGAATGCCATTCTGTAACGTGGTATCTAAATTTAGCTATCTCTTAAAAATTTAATTCGCCGTAATTTTTGGGTTTGTTGTCATCGCTAAAATTCGTTTATTTTGTATTCTCTAAGTCCCAATCCACACAGGGAAACTTTTGTCGCCGGCGACTCGAGTTCGTTGGAGAGAGAGGGACGACGTAAGTACCCCTCTTCCAACGAACTCGTGTCTCCGGCGACAAAAGTTTCCCTGTGTGGATTGGGACTAACGAGTAAACAGCTGTCAATTGTCACTTAAATTTAAAATTTAAAAAAGTTGAACAAAAATACTTTTAGATTTAAATTCAGTCTAATTAATCTTGTCACAACACAATATTCACAAACTGTATGTTTCTTTAACTTTTTTTTGCCAAATATAACAAAGCCTTTATCGAGCTGCCATGTTTTGCAACCTTTTAGAGCGATATCAATAATTGGTGGTTTTTCGGCAAAATACTTCGTGTATGTTGCAAAAACTAAATAAATTTTGACAAGAACTTAAAAACTTACTTTTAAAAATTCACGTTTTGCAAGTTATTTGTAAGATTTTGTGAAGGAAATTTTTTTATGATTTTGAGGAAAAGAAACTATAAGGCTTTGGCAACACTAATATAAATCGCCAAATCTGTGCGTAATATGTTTGTATCTTTCTAAAAGCATTTTATCAACGTAGGGGTAGAAGTCTAGACTACTTTTAGCAAATTAGCTACGGCGAAAATAGTAACATTTAGCTAAGCGATTACAGTACCAGAATACGGATTTAGCGACATCGCTAAGAAATTCGCCTTAAATTTTGTTTAGCATTTTAGCGATCGAGATAGGGAATAAGCTACGAGAATTACAGAATTGACCTGCAGGACTACTGTTCGAGTACTCGCCAAGCGATAGCGACTACTCTCTCTTCATTTCCCCGTTAATGCTTTCAAGTGCTGATTTTAGCATTGGACTGTGATACGAAAACCAGCACTCGCTTTCGGAGTAGTCCACGAGTGCAGACTTTGGGAGTACCTTTCTTTTTTCTTCACGACACTTATCAAATACTCTTTTTTATAATATTCTTTTTGTTTTGCTACTCTTCGTTGGAAGGTGCGTTTATTAATTTTTATAGTTTTTCCTTACGTACTTTTTATTTGTTTTAATCAAGGAATTTCCAACACAATTTTTTTTCACAACTAAACATCAATTTCACAACCAAACAGTTGTTGACAGCAATTAACAGCGTTGCCAACTTATGTATATTTTGGTAGTGTTGCCGGCTTAACAAAACGAGTAAAGTATTTGCGAGTAGTCTACCAGTACTTGCCACCCGTCTATAAATCGTATCCATTGCCACTACTGACTTTTACTGCAGTACAGCACCACTCGCCAGACGACAATACCACGTTCTTCTGCAGGGTTTCTATAAGGTTTTGTGTGGATGTGTGTGTAAGTTTGTGTATTTTACGCTTGGTGTATTGCTTTTTTATTATGCTCGCTCGCACACAAAATAGCTGCCACTCTGACATCCGTAGTAAGAGCTCACAATAACTATTATTGCTTCTATCATCCTTCAATCTGACATCAGCGTTACAGTTTGAGTTGAAGACTCAGATCTTTGGAAGAAAGTTTTTAATATCTCCCAATTTTCTTTAAGCGTAAAGCGACCCATTTCGTAAATATCTTGCCTCTTACTAATAATCTGTCACTTCATAAGTGTCAAATTTGCCATCTGCTTCGAAGTAATGGGAGTTTCCAAATTCAAAATTTTATATGGCCCACCCTTTAAATGTGGCTGTCGGTGGTGCAATGGTTAGTGTGCGTTCCTCTTAAACATGAAATTCTGGGTTCGATCGCTGCTCCGACCACCTTAAATTTCTTTCGGCGGCGGTTACCTCGCATAGTGACGGCAACACTATCGAGTAGTTAGCCATGAAAAATTTTCTCAAAAATAGTAAGTACAACTTGGTGTCATCAGTGCTAAAGATTTCCAAGGTCGGTCATTTAAGATGTGGTGCTATACACACCGAAGGTTAGGTAGTATACCATCATCTTTATAAAGAACGAAGTTCCAAAATTTAGTAGCTTATCAAGTATATAAAGGAGAACAAGGATCGCACCATTTCGGAAAAGTTGCTTGCATACTAGCAAAGTGTCGAAAGAGAGCTATAAGACTATTAAAATGTATGTCCTGAAATGGATCCCTGAATCATCAGACTTGAATCCAATTGAAAATCAGACGTTAAGAAGTGGGTGTTTTTATTAGAGGTATATAACTTTAAGTTGGCCACAGTGTTTTGATGGTCAGACATTTGGACAGCTGTCACGTTATTTATATTTAGCTTGATTTGATTGTCAATCACGATTTTCACAAGAAAATGTTGTTCATCGATGAAGTTAATTTTTGGACGAATGGCTACGTCAATAAGCAAAAGTGACGAATTTGGAGTGAAGACGCCGTAACATCCATAATAGGCGGGTGGGGTCAATGGTCCTCACTTCTTCAAAAACGATGCCGGTGCGAGTGTCACAGTTAATGATGACCACTATAGAACAATGATCAATAACTTCTTCATCCCTGAATTGCTTCGCCTTGACATGGGAGAGCTGTGGTTTCAAATTTTTGGTGAGCACATAATAACCATTTCGCATCTATGAGTTGGCCTCTAAAATCGTGGATTATTTTCTGTGGAAGTATGTGAAATTTGTTTTTGGTGATTTGGAAGACAACATTCGACGAGTTGCGACGATATTCCCCTAACATCCCACATGTGGGAGCTTCTTACAATCAGAATGCTGTGCGATTTTTAGTTTTCAACTTACTGATTGTATCCTACAGTTTTTTACAGGTTTCGAACGGTTTTAAGAAACTTTTTCATAGCTAATTCTTCGATAGTGTCGCCGTCACGAATGAAATGTATGGTGCTCAGAGCGGGAATAGAACCCACATTTGCATTTATTAGATTCGCGCACACTAAACATTGCACCACCTAAGCATCGATATAGGACCCCAAATGCTTCAAAATATGACCGAAAATTTGATCTCCCGATTGAGCTACATTCGAGCAGCCAATTTTACTGCAATAAATATAATTCATCTGATTTATTTAATTTACATTAGCCCCTCCCTCCAAAAAAAAGCGGTGGTAGAACACATTTTAAATAAAAAATGTAAAATTAAAACTAGGCGGCGAGGCCAATTTCGGAGTTACGGGCCCCCAAAGTTCAGATATATGAAGTGGTATTGTGATTCCAAGTACCTCTAGCAAATAATTTGCTTGATTATCGAGTTATCGGAGATGCAAAACTGTAAAATACCGATTTTTTCAATTTTAAAGAAAATATTGATTAAGGGCTTAATAGGAAATCCAAACAAAATAAAATTAAATAAGCTTTTCCGATAACTTGATTTGGTATCGATATATAATAGTTGAAATATATTGATCGACTTCTTAAAATTAAGAAAATGCTTTAATCGTGGACGGACTTCTACAGGGTTTAGGGATTTTCTCCTCTGAGAATGGTAGTTTTTGTTACAAAGCCTTCTGCGTGGCCGCTCTTCGGCCGGAGCTTCTTCTCCGTGGGGAAGGTTTCAACACCAGCTTCGGCAGTTTTTTCATGTTACAAAGCATTCTGTGCGGCCGAGCTACGGGTGGACTATAAAAGTCCAATATTATGAATTGGCGGATTATGGAATTTTTGTATATGGATCTTGATAAACCTTCCTCAGCTTTCCAACGATACCCATGTTGCCATATGCACCGGAAAATATAAACCATATAGGGGTATATATACTCAAGGTTCGGGGCCTTGTAATCCGAGAAATATGGGCGATCGCCAAAACAGATATACATATTTTCTCTGAACGACTAGTGCTGTGTGTGGAAAAAGTTTGGAGCCGATACTAGAAGTGTGGCTAATGTAGATATAAGCCGCTCCGTTTTGTTGCAGAGAACGTATGTGGTGTTGTAGTTTTTGTTTGTTAAAATAATTGAAATGTTCAAACTCCGTTCAAACAATTGTTTTCGTACGAAATAACTTTGGCGTAACAACCCTGTAATTGATTTTGCCTAACGAAAATTTCGCTTTAAATTGTTGTTATTTTTTATGCACGTACTTCTTATGGCAACGAAATTTTTGAAAAAACTGAATACCGGGCTTAAAGTGCAGAAAGTTTGTTGTTACGCCTTGACAGTGAATTCCTTAAATGTTTACATTGAGATTGTTCGCAATACCATTTCAAAAATTTTTTATGCATTTGTCTAAAGAATAATATAATAAATTAGGTTCCAGAGAAATATTTACTTAAATGAAAAATGTCAGCAATTAAAAGCATTCACATTGTCGAACTTAGTGAAAGTATTTTCTTTCCAGTCACCATTTCTCAAGAATTATAAAATAATAATAAAAATTCTTAATGACATTAAATATAACTACGTGTAATTGATGAAATATATTGCATTATGTGTTAAGTGTTTTTAATTAGATATTTTTATGATAACAAATAATATTTATAATTAAAAAATAATTACTTTTCTATCAAATACAAGTGTAGCATATAGTATGATCCATAATCGATCAAAACAAATACCTACGAACTAGGTAATTGATAATAATGTTATTAAAACACGCAAATTCACACCTATTTCCGCATTTGAAATTGTCACAAATATAGTCGTTTATATACAAATGTCTGTTAGTCATCTTTCACCGAGGAGGCAAACCTTTTTCAATTGGTCTCCAGTGACGTAGGGTATTTCTCTATGGACGTAGGAACTATTTTGAGATTTTAAATTAAGTTGCTCAAATTTAATTTATTGTTTTTACTTGAAATCGAAACTTGTTGCTTTGATCAGCACTTTTATATACAAAATTAAACGAACTTCAAGGCAAAATACATGCAAGTACATATATATTTCAAAATATAAGGTCAGATAAACTTTCTAAATTATACCTTAGCATATCAAAAATATCGTAGCGTTTGTCTCTAGAATGTCTAACTGTCTATCCTTTCAATGATACAAAGAAATATATATCTTTTGTAGCCTCACCCATAATGGACTCTTGCACTCATGCGTAATCTTATAAATTCTTACTTTATTTTAAAATTTGTATATTTGTAAAATTTGTAAATAAAATCTCGCAGAAGAGTTTTAACATCATGAAATTTGGGCATACATATGAATCCCTGAAAATGTGTATATTCTTTTTCTCATTTCTATAAATGTCTGACATACATCATAGAGGAAATTAGAATAGAGTATTTTATTCTCTCAATAATTTTAACTTCATAGGTTTGATTGCATATAAACGTTGGCTGTTTCAAGGCATGGCTTCAATACTTCCAGATAGAGGCAATAATACACATATCCTCCAACAAAGCAACAACAACCCCAGTTCGTGTTTGTGTGGCAAAATAGTTGTGTTAAATACAATACAAATGTATACCAACGATAAAAGTCAACAAAAAAGTGCAAAATGCATTTACAGCCTGTTTCTCTATCTCGAACGAAGAACTAAACGACCGAAAAGCAATCACTCACATTCGACTCAAATTGGGTTTAACTAAGTCGAACTATTCGTTCGGCTGACTCTATGTTTGTTCCTAACTGACAGCACATTCGAAATAGAGAAACCAAAATTTATACTGAAAAGTTTTGAAAACTTTTACGGTTTCGTTCGACTTGAAACGACAAGATTGTGAAACCCACATCAATTTTCTTTCGCCTAGAACACGAACGAACGCTTTCGATTGAGATCATAGAATAACACATACTATAGAAGTTTTTATTCGCTCAATAAATTAAACGTCATAGGTACGATGGAAATTACACAGTGGAGGGTGGAAAATATGGGTTCAATAATACCAGATGGTGGCAATAGTATACAGCGATCCGCAAAGGAACTACACCCGAATTTCGTGTTTTTGTGGCAAACTAGTTGTGTTAAATACAATACAAATGAATACCAACGTTAAAAGTCAACAAAAAAGTGCAAAATACATTTAAATTTTTCAGTTCTACACCAAAACGACAGGAAATAGTTAAGTGAACATATTTTGTAACTCCACCTGGTGTATGTAAATTTTAAATTTAATTTGCTCTCATTTCCACAGACCTACCGAGAGAGTGTGAAATGAAACGTCAGATGAGAGAATAAGTTCTTCTATAGTATGTGTTATTCTATGATTGAGATAGAGAAACAGGCTGATAAATGTCACAATTCTATACCAAAAAGACGTGAAAAAGTTAAGTCAACAGTTCTTGTAACTCCACCTGGTGTACGTTAATTTTCGTCGAATATCTCTCATTTGTACAAACCTATGACGAAGAGACTGAAATGAAACGTCAGATGAGAGAATAAAATACTCTATTCTGATTTCCTCCATGAATTAAATATACATTTTTCAAATGAATAATAAAGAGCCATGACATCGTTCTGACAAATCAATAGGATGATCTTTCATATATTCTCAGTCCCTTCACAATTAAACATCATCAATTTTGTCTTGCCCTCATTAACAGCAAGACCCACCTTCGCTGATTCTTCTTCGATTCTTGAAAATACTGCAGTAACCTCTCGCAAATTTCGCCCAATGGTGTCTATGTCATCAGCATACGTCAGCAACATATAGCTTTTCGTGTTACTGGTATTGTTCGTATTTACTGCAGCTTTCCTCATTATTATCTCCATTAAGACGTTGAAGAGATTATACGAAAGTGTGTCGCCTTGTCTCAGTCCTTGCTTGGTACAGAATAGTTCGATGAGGTCTTTCCCCACTTTCAGTGCTGATTTGGTGTTGGTTAGTGTCATTCTACAGAGACGGATCAGTTTTGCCGGAATTCCAAGTTCAGACATAGCTTCGTACAATTTTTCCCGTATGAGGCTATCGAAAGCAGCTTTGTAATCGACAAAAAGATATCGATATGTATCGATTTGCTTTTCGTGGGTTTTTTCAAGTCAGGTCCGATCAGATTTTCAACAATTGGCTTTAATCTTTCACATAATACACTCGACAAGACCTTATACGCGATGGAAAAAAAACTAATATCGCGATAGTTGGAACAGACACACGGATCACTCTTTTTGAATACAGGATATAATCCACTAAGACTCCAATCGTCAGGCATAGATTCCCCCATCTATATACCGCATATAAGTTGATGCATGTGGGCTAGCAGTCCTTCGCCACCTGGCTTAAAAAGTTCAGCGGGTAGCCCATCCGCATCAGCGGCTTTATTATTCTTAAGCCGGGAGATTGCCGTGATAATCTCGCTTTGGTTGGGGGCGGGGGTTTATTCTACACTGTCTTCAACAATCATTACCTCCTGATCTTCAGTGGAATAATCTGAGTAGTGTGGTGCTGAAAATTGGTCTGTCCACATTTTAAACACACACTGCTTATCAGTCACCATATTCCCATTCTCGTCCTTGCAGGGGGGCAGCCCATTATTCGGCCCGTTATTCGGTCTTCTTACCCTCTCGAAAATTTTTCGGGATCGTTATTCATTCTGCACAATTCGATTTTTTCACTCTCCCTCTGCTCCCACTGCCATTTTTTCCGCCTAAATAGTTGGTTTTACTCCCTTCTCAGCCTCTTGTACCACTCATTCACAGCACGCGTTGTAACTGACTGTTTCTTTGCCATACGTGCTGCGTCTTTTTCGTCAGTTGCCATGCGACATTCTTCGTCGTACCGTGGCGTATCCTTCTGCGGTTTTTGATAGCCAAGTTCAGTCCTTGCAGCGGTTTCCAATGAATGGGAGATGTGCTTCCACTGCGGCTCTGGGTCCTCAAGAGGGCATATTCTGCCCTAGCAGGATATTGAGCTATTGTTGTTTTTCGCCCTGCTCAGTGTTTTGAGTGAACTTTCGCAGCCACCAGGTAATAATCCGAGTCGATATTGGCACCTTGAAT
This sequence comes from Phaonia tiefii, assembly GCA_963931995.1. Lineage (NCBI taxonomy): Eukaryota > Metazoa > Arthropoda > Insecta > Diptera > Muscidae > Phaonia > Phaonia tiefii. The sequence continues at coordinate 213,436,711 of OZ008370.1, read as the reverse complement.
CACGCGTACATCCAGTACTCTAGAAGAGTGCCTGCCATATATTACCAAGTGATCAATATGGTTCTTCGTTCTCTGATCAGGAGATATCCACGTTGCCTTATGTATGTCCTTATGCTGGAATCGCGTGCTACTAAGTATCATGTTCTATGCAGCGGCGAAGTCTACAAGTCGTATTCCATTATCGAAGATGGTATCATGTAGACTGTGATTACCGATGGTTGGTAGAAAGACACTTTCCTTTCTCAATTTGGCATTAAAATCGCCTAGGATACTCTTAATGTCGTGGTCAAGGCAGCGTTCGTATACTTCCTCCAGACGCTCATAAAATGATTCTTTGACTTCATCCTATTTATCCTCTGTCAGCGCGTACACACAAATTAATGAGATGTTGAAATATTTCGCTTTGATGCGAATTGTGGCTCACTGGGTTGAACCTTGAAACTAGGTGTCGCACCCTCTTGCCAACTATAAATCCGCATCTGAATTCGTTCTTTCGCTCATGGCAGCTGTAGTAAATATCGCAGTTTTTCTTGCAGTGCAGTGCAACCATATCCTGTCCATCGAACTTCCTGGATAGCTGTGATGTCAGGTATATATTTTTCGAGGACATCCGCCATTGGCACCCGTCCTGTACAGTGCTCGCACGTTCCAGGTACATATCCTAAAATCGTGGTCCTCATAACGTTTGCTAGGGTCGTCAACAGTTAGGGGTTTTCTTCGTTTATTATATTTTCCATGTATTTTCATTGCCTATATAACGGTGACGGGAGGCAAACCCAGCCCACCGTGGTTTGCATTTTACCTACTGCCAGGATGATTATGTTTCAGCCGCCCATTATGGATCAGACGCTGACCAGAATGCAGTGTGTCGAAACTTTATTTTGGTTTCTTCAATTTTGATCCGCCGTTGGCCAGGGGTGTTGGCTCATTCGCCTTCAAAGGACAGAAGAATATGTCCACTACTTCGAAGAGCTTCAGTGACAGGGTCACCTAATAATCCTGAGACGTATCAGTGATCGCATAACGAAGCAGACTGCTCATTCGTTTCGCCTTCTCGCTTTAGCTAGCTAAGGTTCCCGATAAAGCCATTGCCCAGGAAATACTGCGTGGAAGTAGACTGTCCAATGAAGGAATCATTTCTGGCCACTCCCAAGTGAATGGCTATCAGAAACTTTCCACCCCCAAGGCCAACCCCATGTTCCTCGCAATTTAAGCCACCTACGACAAAACTACTGACACGCCATGAAGATGCCTTATATATATTGTCATTACCTACTGACATTGTCCTAAGGAAACACCTTTGAAAATGTTTTCAAGACAAAATTTCCAATATGGAAACTTCGGCAGATTCCTGCTGACTTTTGACCAAATGTATAAATATGTCAGGGGGATGTCACTTCTTTATCATTGATGATGGCTGTAGAAAATTTCCACCTGGGTTGTTAAAGGTATTACTAATGCATTGAGTTTTTTCGCTATAATTGGATAATTTATAACCGAGAATTTCTTTCTCTGTACTGTTGTTACGAGTAATAACGCAAATCCTTATTGAATTTAACGAAATCCCGTTATATGTTAAGATATTTCTTATGGAAACTTTACAAGGTCTAAGCGATTTTCTGTCTAAATCTCATAAATCCTCCAAAATATGGAAATGTAAATGTTGGTACAATTCAAGAGGCCACTGTTGAATGTAAATTTCGCAAAATTATTTCACAAGTGAAAAAGGTAAATACTGAGTGCAAAATAGAGAAAGAAACACAATGGCAACTGTTTCTTTCCGCTTCACATCAACAAGATTAAAAATGTCTTATGACAAAAATTTGATTTATAATTTAATTTAAGTAATCTTTCGTCGCAGTTATTTTTTATTTTTGACTTACTTGAAGATGTGGAAATAAAAACTGGTATCTAGATGTCTGTATTTAAATAAATACGTGGTATAAATATAAAGATGGTATATGTTCTTGACCCTTAAACTTCTCGTTGTTCTGCGACATGTGACAAGGTGGTATGAAAAGTTTAGGAAATGCTACAACTGAAAGGATAATTTATTTATGCTTCAAATTTATTTCTTAAAATTTTATAATCAGAAAGGTACTTAATATTTTTAATGACGTGGATTTTTATTTAAAAGAAATAGCTTTCCTTTAAAATTAGGATGATTGACTGTAATAGAGGTACTAAACCACCAGATTCGTTAGACCTACTGCTTAACACGCAGTTGCCAGGGAACTGGTCGCCGAAGATATATAGTCAGACTCACTGACCAACTGCGTCATTTCGCGCGTTGCAGGGAAAATAGTGACTTACGAAACACTACACTCGGCAACGGAAGTTGTAAGCCCTACAAGTCATCTGATTTGACAATAGAGTTACAAAGTAGACTACACATTTTGATCCACTGACTCCCGAAACTTTATACACGCTGCATTTAGCTATTCAATGTCCCTGTTAGATGGGGACAATTCAAGGTAGTATTCATTCCGAAAGCGGGGAAATCATCTCACGTTAGTATGAGCCACTTTAGACCCAATAATCTGTCACCTTTCCAACTGACGACTTTGGAAAGGATGATCGACTCTACTTCGTACAGCACGCATACAGTCAAATCTACGGAAACAGCACTACAAACTCATGTCAGCTTCATAGAGTTATCTATATACTTATCTCCGGAAGTACACTCTTGTCGCATTCGTCGAGGTTTATTTTAACGAAGTCGTCTTGTCGCATTCGTCGAACTTTATTTTAACGAAGTCCTATCGGCAATATCTGTTGACCAGCGGATCAGTAATTTTGGTTATGGATTCCTTACGCGTGGTCACTGCACATATATATCTTCGTCGCTGGGCCATACCACCTTAACAAGAAATCTGAATAGAGAACATACTCAAGGTGATGTCGTATCACCACTTCTTAGGAACGGGAATATATTTTGCTTCACCTAGAGGGGTCAGGCTGCAAAGTTGCAGAATATCGCGTGTGATCAAGGGCTTTATCAGGAGAATCTCTAAGTGGGCCACGAAGAATTGGTTAAGAGTAAACCCGAAGAAACGAAAACTTATAGTACTTTTTACCAGGTACCAGAAGGTTCGCTATATTGAGCCATTGTCTGTAGGTGGTACGGACATTCAAAGATAATACAAAATATCTGGATACGATTCTCGACAGAAAACTCTATAAGTGAGACACGGAGAATTGGTTGGGCGAAAATCCTGAGAAATCTGAGCTCATACTCTTTACCAAGGACAAGGAAGGTTTCGTATATTGAGCAATTGTCTCGAGGAAGAATGGAAATTTCCCGAAGAATAGTGCAAAGTATCTAGTTGTGATTCTCGACGGAAAATTCAATTTCAAATCTAAACTGTGAATAGGATATGTAAACCCTCAATGGAGTCAAGGGCCATCGAAAGCCGATGGGCAAATATATTTACTTGGGTATATATAGCTGTCGTCCGCACGATATAGCTTTAGTATATACAGGGTGATTCAGGAAGTTCCGGACAAATTTCTCCAGCGTATTCCTTGGCTCATTTCATGAAGAAAAGTCCACTAGGACCATCGAAAATGCAAGAGTGCGAAATGGCAGCGGGTTCAAAATTTTCGGATTGGCGGTCGGAGGGTAGTAGGGTAAAGTTGCTAACTTCTGAGCCAGTGGTCGGATTTTTTTGTTTTTGGGCTTGTTCGAAAGGTCTTTAAGAGGCCTTTCAGAATCAATAAAGATCGCCGAGATACAGAGCTTTCACATAACCTCAATTTGCTCAGCCAGATGGCAGGTAACTTAGGTTGAAAGATAGCCATACATCTTACCTTTCCAAAATGACCTAAACGAAGCCGAAGAGGTCTTACCGTTCCAAAGTTATGACAATTTTACTGAAATGCAAAAAAGGTTGTTTATGTTTTTGGAAGCGAAATAACAGCACACATTTATTTGTTTTTGTAAATTAACACGTTTTAGATTTTATTTTATTGAAATTTTGGCTGAAGAATCAAACACATAAGGAAAAAAAATCATTTGATGTTAAAGGAAGTTTTCAATGTGGTTCCCATTTTCTACTAAACACAACTGCAGCCGTTTGCGAATCACATCCGCCACGTTTAGTTCACTCATCTTATCACGAACTTTCACCGCAGTTTCCTCAATGCGTGCAAGTAACTGCTCACGATTGTGGATCTGCACAGAATACACACAATCTTTCATGTAGCCCCACAAAAAGATATCAAGTGGTGCGAGATCTGGAGATCGTGGCGGCCAGGCGATTGGTCCAGCTCGTCCAATCCAACGTCGAGGGAAATTGGTGTTAAGCCAATCTCGAACAATAAGCCCATAATGCGCTGGAGCACCATTGGTAGAAAACATGATTTCGTACCGCAAGAGGTACTTCCTCTAGGATTTCTGGCATGACTTCTTGCAAAAAAGCCAAATAATTTTGCGAATTTAACCTGGGCGGAAGTACTTTTGACCCAATCAAGGTGTTGTCGAAGATGCCACCCCAAACGTTGACGGCAAATCGGTGTTGAAATGCTGTTTCTTTCTTGTTGTGGGGATTGTCATGGGCCCATTCGTGCAAATTATGGAAATTAGTTATGCCGTCTCTCGTGAATTGCGCTTCGTCGGTCCACACAATCGAACGTAAAAACATAAATGCGTGTACATCACGTTGCAACATCTCACGGCAAAAGTTGCCGCGTAGTGGCAAATCGGCCGCCAAGAGTTCTTGAACTGGTGTGAAATGGAATGGATGTTTTTTTTCTTTGTGAAGGACGCGCCATACTTTTGATTGTGCCACACCAACTTGAACCGCGATTCGTCTTGTGCTTGTCGTTGGGTTCTCGTCTGTCGCATCCAAAATTAACTCTTCAACTGCAACGTCGTGTTGTTCATTTCCGGGACGCTCCATTTGTGTAAACAACATACCTTCACGAAATCGACGGTGCGTCTCACTGAATGTTGTTCGGTTTGGTGGTCGTCGATTAGACAAACGTAATGCATATTCACGCGCAGCAGCTCTTGCATTACCATCGCAGAATCCATACATGTAATGAATGTCTGCTAATTCTTCGTTTGAATAAGTTGCCATTTTTACTAATACAGTGAAATCTCCCACAACGGACACCTCCATTGTGCGGACACGCCCTATGGACGACACTATTGCTTGGTTCCGGCAACGTGCCATAAGAAAAGCATTGCAATAGCTCTCCCTTGAACAGACTCTCTCTTGAGCGGGCGCGGAGACGCATTCGTTTCTGTTGTACGGAAATTTCTTTACGGACATTCATTTTTAATTCTTTTCATATCACTTTTCGTTTTAGTTGTCAAACTCTTGTACATTTTGGTTTTGTACTATTTTGCATACTTTTTTTGTGTAGAGTTTGACAACTGAAGAAAATATCAATCGATCATATTAGAATAGAGTAGCATATTCTCTCAATATTTTTAACTTCATAGGTAGGTTGCAAGGAAACATTGGATGGTGGAAAACATGGGTTAAATAATACCAGATTGAGGTAATAGTACACAACGTCCAACATAGTAATACCAACCGCATTTCGTGTGTTTGTGGAAAAAATAGTTGTGTTAAATACAATACAACTGTATATCAACGATAAAGTTCAGATAACATTTGATGGCGATTTTGAGTCATTTAACCTAAAAATCCATTTATTCTAAGTTCTCAAAATTGTGCTGCTGCAGATTTAAAGACCAAACCCACCAAAAAAGTAAGTTTTTTCTTTAACATTCAAAGTAAATTGCATCTATTGCATACTTAGAATTTTGTTCTTAAAAACTTTTGATGCACATACATACCAACGTGATTCATGCTACATTTTACCATCCTTACAACTTTGAAAATGTATCGCAATTTTATTAAAATTTACCAAAATTTTTAATTGCATCTCATTTTTCATTAAAGTACATTGCTGGACATGAAGGGGTAAATTGTTTTGTCTCAAATTGTATGTGTGTATTCTACTTGACCAACCCATAGAACGATTTTTTTCCTAACCAAATTCTGTACCTTAAATTTTTTTTTTCGGACCGGCCTATTTTACATATTAAGTTTTATTAGTTAATAAAACCAATTGAATTTTTTGTTCTGTTTCGAAATGGAAGGATGTTTTAATCGCAAATTCATCATTTTAGACAAATTTTTCTGATAGAATTTTTCAGTTCTCTCTTGAGAGGACACTCCTCTTGTACGGACACATTTCAATGGTCCCTTAGGTGTCCGCTCAGGAGAGATTTCACTGTACCTATAAATACTACTTACTTTTTTAGGCACTGATGAATGGACTGGAAACTAAAATCTTAAACGTGTTAATTTACAAAAACAAATAAATGTGTGCTGTTATTTCGCTTCCAAAAACAAAAACAAACATTTTTGCATTTCAGTAAAATGGTCATAACTTTGGAACGGTAAGACCTCTGGGCTTCGTTTAGGTCATTTTGGAAAGGTAAGAGGTATGGCTATCTTAAGTTACCTGCCATCTGGCTGAGCTAATTGAAGTTATGTGAATATTTTTTTTTCCATTCGCACCCTTGCATTTTCGGACATGGTCCTAGTGGACTTTTCTTTATGAAATGAGCCAAGGAATACGCTGGAGAAATTTGTCCGGAACTTCCTGAATCACCCTGTATAGTATAGACACATTTATTCTCCCATCTGACGTTTCATTTCACACTCTTCGTCGTTTGTGGAAATGAGAGAAATTAAATTTAAAATTACCTTGCACCAGGTGTAGTTACAAAATATGTTCACTTAACTTTTAACTCGTTTTGGTGTAGAACTGAAAAATTTAAAAGTATTTTGCACTTTTTTGTTGACTTTTGTCGTTGGTATACATTTATTTGTATTGCATTTAACACAACTAGTTTACCACAAAACACACACACGAAATGCGGTTGTTGTTCCTTTGTTGGACGTTGTTACTATTGCATCTATCTGGAATTATGGAACCCATGTTTTCCACCATCCAATGTTTACTTGCAACCATACCTACGACGTTTAATTTATTGAGAGAATAAATGTGTCTATACTATATTCGTCTATGGACGGATTACAGGCAATATAATGTATTTAGTTTCCAAACTAGAGGGCATTGTAAGGTTTGGAGTTTATTCTAAAGAGGTGGGTCTAGAATTTGCAGATATCATAGCAGTCGCTGAAATTGCGCTCTGACTTGGTCGAAACAGTATCATCGCCAGTAGTATCAAAATATACAGTGGCAGTCAAATAAATAATTAGTTTTCCATTACATCCCGTAAAGGGATGTATGGAGTAGTAAGCTGTGCGCTTTCTGAATGAATGAATGGTTTCCCATTACATCCCATTGAGGGAATTAAGGAGAGCTTCTCACAACCAGTGAGCTGTGCGCTTTCTAGTTTTTATACTCACTGATTGGGACCTACAGTTTTTGATCAGCTGTGCCATAGAAACCCCTGTTTCTACACGCAGAAAAATCTGTGTTTTGTTGTTGTTTGGATGCAACCAAAACGTGTTTTAGATTGTCGCAAATATGGTATACTTGTGTCACAAGTACACACATTGTAGGATCACCAGTCAGGTTTGGTCCAGAAATGACTTCAATTATTCGAAAGACAGTATATCTCTACGCTACTAACTCCGATCATTGTGAACTGTTCAATAAAAAGACAAACGTCTGGGCTTGGAATCTCAGTTCACGATTACTGCAGAAGCTGCGGGTTTAAATAGAAGAACGGGAGCTTTGAACATCTAGTAAGCTCCTGCCCCGCCATTTGTGTGAGTAGGAGACAATATTTATGGTCTTACTTCGTTTTGGATTCATGGTGTTAAGAATATTTTTGGGGAGCACAAATTGATTGGTCAGAGACTAATATAACACCAGAATGGGATTATAGGTTTGAACGTCTCTTAATTATACCAGGTCAATTTATATGTTCGACGGTGATAACGGAACATAACGCCCTTGTGGTATCACAATGGTCCTCAAATGGCAGCCTGACCTAACTAAACTAATAGATTGTGCCCCTCTTGCAAGTCCCAGTGTAAAAGATGTGTCTTACGTATTATACTCACCGGGTTTGATTTCTAGGAACCAGTAGGGCAATACTGCCAGTCTGACCGAATATTTATGAAATATGTATCCAAAGATACGTGGAAAAATCCCAGAGTTGGATTTGTTACTTTGCAAACAATTGGATTGAAGAGTTTAGGGATTTATGATTTGAGAGCGTTTGCAAACAAAACACATAGAACGGGCTTTTCCTGACAAAAAAAAAATTGAATCCAAAACATACTCAGGTTCCGGTCAAAAATGCTATCTAAATTTTCTTAGGATTTTGATCTTCACATCGTAGGGTTAATTGATGACAACCCTGAACTATATTTAATATTTCGCGCGGAATTTTATAAAACTACATACACAAACAAATTTTCTTTAAAATGTCGATAAAAAATTGCACATTTGTGTAGTACTTACTTACACCACCGATATATTAGAAATGTGTAGGGAGCAGCATTTAAATGGTTGTACGAAAAATATAACGATCAATCAATTTATGGTAAGAAATTATCAATGTTGTCAAATCTCATTCAATTTATCAAACAAAAAATGGTTTGTATTCAAAAAAACTTAAGAGCACAGAAACCATAGTTGTCAACCCTGATTTGTTGCTGGCCAATTTCGCAAAAAAAATGTATGTTACTCATTGCTTTCCGTGCGAATGAACTTAATGACAGCTTTAAGGCATATCTGTCTGCCTTTTCAAATATTGTTGAAGACAACCTATAGACACGCTAGGTACGAGGCAGAAAATACAGGATCATCCGACAATGAGTTATGATCTAAATCGTACGATAAACTTCATATACAGTCCTATGCAATATATCTCTATGATAGTAGTTGTGATTACGGGACACTGTTTAATAGACAGGCATGCGTCTATACTTGGAATTTTAGCTCAAGATTATTGAAAGCGTGGGACATTTCATATGCTACTGACCGACGTTTAGTGGGAGTAGGAAACAATATCTAGGCTCTTACTTCATGCATTACTAACAGACATTCAACAAGTCAAGCTCAATGATCATACAACCTTTTTGTAAAGAGTGTACTAATTGGTTCGCCAGGGAATAATGTACGTCTCATCTTCAGCCACATCCTGAAATATCGGGATGAGGTATCAGATGACCATACCCTTGACCTTACCAGGTTAATTTACAGGTTCAACAATGAGCAGAGAATACGACGTCCCTTGGTATGACAATGGGCCTGATTGGACTAAGTATGCAATAGTGACAGCCACTTCTACCTAACCTAAACTAGTGTTGATATCAGCGAAATTTTTACATTTCGCCCACACAGAATATACCACCCACCACCTACCACACAATTTCTGAAAAGTAGTCCCTAGTTTAAGATTAAATTACATACCAACTTAATTACCATTGTTTTAGACCAGGGTAAATTCTTAACTGTTAATCAAATAACAACCATCGTTTAAGTTATTAAGAGCAATCAACAGTCGTGTATATGATATTTTCTAAATAATTTTGAATGTTTACATACCTGCTTAACTGCTTTAGAACATAAATTATTTTTAAACAAACATACGATGGCACGTAATCAGGTGACAAAGTCACGCCAAATCATTCCGTTTTGGTTAACGAGAAACATGTATGCGAGCAAATAAAATGTGCGAATGATATGAATGATAACTGCAACAGAAGCGTAAACAAATTCTCATATTTTCCCCCCTCACAACAGAATTAATATGATAACTATTTTTAGTAACAATTAAAAATTGTTCTGCAAGATAATAAAATAGTACAAATAACACATACGCAATGGAGTACCGCATTCTCATTATAATTATGTATTTCGCCTTAAGGTATACTTTAACTTTCAACAGTTTTAAAAATAATTGACAATAGAGTAATGACGTATAGAGTAGCCAACTCTCTCAGTAAATTGATGACATTTAGTGTGTTGCAGATGGGCGGTTGGATTTTGGAAAGTATTGCTTTGATAATATCAGATAGATGCAATAGCTCAAACCAGCCAACAATAAATAAGCAACGGCATTTCGTTTTGTGCGTTAAAATTTTTGTTTAAATACATCACAAATATACACTAACAATAGAATATAACAAAAAAAACTTTAAGTAAACAAATTTAAGTCTCGCACCGACTGCACCACGAATAGTGTGAAAGGAAAAGTCAGATGAGAAGAATGACAGCTCTATATGATATTACTTTATGGTCTATACCATGTTAAGAATATAAATACTTATATTTTGGTAAATTAAAAATAAGCACTGAAAACATACCCTCACCCAAAGATAAAAGTTTTTGGTCGTAGAACATTCCAATGATCTAGTTTAAAATGTAAGGGGTTCATTTAGTAGGCCAAAATAAATCCGTAGGTACGATATATAAGCCAGAGTCGTCAAGAACAAAAAAATTGTCTAACTTCAATAACTTAGAAAACTGGAATCTTTTTTCTGAATGAAATAATCTGAAATCAAAAGACAGAAAATGTTCCTAAAATGTTATCCACGTAAAACAATTGTAGCGACGCTATTTTGATATGATTTTACAAAGTGTTTTTCTATGAATAAAATCAAAATATTTATCCAGCCTAATGTTCTTTAAATATAGCAAGGAGTCTTTAATTGTATATGTTAGTCCTTTGTCGACGAAATTTCACAAAAGTCCACTTTTGTTATATATCCACACCTCGTGTACCCTTTTTGGTGAAATTTTGTGACAATTTTTCAAAAAGGATTCAAAAGGCATATGGTGCAATTTTTCACGAAATATCTCTGTACAACATTAAATGTGGAAAATTTCGCCACAGACATGTGCTAACTGGAATCAGCTTGAAAAAGTATTTATGCTGGATTTTTAATTGTATTTCCTACAATATCTGGTAGGAAAAACAAAACCTTAGCCGGACGCAACAAAAGTGTAGCTGGGTATGTTTGTCCATACCCACCATGTGTGTTACACTGTGTTATTGATAAGTGATTTTAAACAGAATTAGAAGACAGCCTGGCCTTGTAATGATTTATATAAAATTGGACATACCTCTAAGATAAAACAGATAATATGCATTCAAACTCATATATGAGAAATACACGATACAATTATCGTACCAACTTAAATCGTATGCTACAATTGTATAATGTGTGTGTAATGAACCTTTTGTGCGAACACAGACGGAAGCGGCACGGTGCTGTTAGCTGCGGCTTAGCTCACTGGATGGGAAGATTATTTTCCGCCGGACGGTTCTACATTTCGTGCCAATTGAACAGGAAACGGAAAACAAACTGGAACGGGAAATAGGCAAAGAAAGAAGGAAATATAAACTTTAAAGGGAATTGACATTCACACCAGCTTAACCTCGACATCAGCAGAATTTGGAATCGTCGTGGGACAAGCTGCCCACCCTATTAATGACCATTTTGGGTCAACCGTGGTACTTCGTGTGCCTGGAATATTTTTAAGTTGAAAGTTATCCAAAAATAACAGCCGATAATTTTTGAACTGGCTCTACATTATTCAACCCTTAGAGTAATATACTAAGAGTTTGCAACAGCTGTTTTCCAAGAAAAGTCACTGGAAAAATTGGAGCACAGAGTTATACAAACTTGGCAACCCACACAGAATGAGAAAAATCTTTATTTTAATACATTTGTGTTTCAAGTGTAGTCTCTATACACAGTTTTACTCTAACACTTCATTACATTTTGGTTTATTTCACTTTTTATCCCTTTTTGGCTCGATTTAATTATCACCAAAACACGCATTGAGCAACCCTACATACTTCCAGTCATTTATCGCTATTTCTCTTTGTTACTTTATCCTGCATGTTTCGCCAACTCTAAGGTTGATCAGCTGTTTCAAACTGTTGAAAGAAGCTGAAGACATATTTTACACAGTATAACAGACAAGAAAATTTTATTTAACACTTAAATTACAAGTTCAGATTTATTAATGAGATGCAGTAATCATACACGTAATACTAAACACAAAAATACTTAAGTATATAATTATATGTTTAATTAACTATATTTTTGTTTTAATTAGAGAATTTTGTCAATTAATTAATAAATTTGTGCATTCAACAATATTTTGTTTTTATGATGGAATTTTACTTACTCATTTATTTCTTTATTAATTTTAATTTAATTTTTAATTTTAATTTTAAAATGTTTGTTCTTATTTTATAATTTTTGTTTGTTTTAATGGCAAATTTTATATATACTGTTTTCTTCTTAATTTTATCATTTTGTTGTTTGTTTTTATCACAAGTTTTTATATACATATATGTACATACAGTTTTAATTCTTTTAATTCACGCTTGCGTTAATTCACTTCACGGTTGCGGTCACTTACGAAAGCTGTCACTGAAGTAATCAAAATATTATGCAATTCGACGATATTTCATCAAATTGACTGCTCAAGTGGAATCGAAAAATTTTCTAAAATTTTAGTCATATCAATATCAAGTCTTTGTTACGTCAATAGTGATGAAATTTCGTCAAATTAACCTTCGACTTAGTTGATTTCACCACTCCATTTGGTTCAGTATAGCGAAGTCTACTCGAATTTTAAAATATGTATACCTGAACCTTGTGGCCGTCGGCGGTGTGGTGCTCATGCGCAAGAGAACCTGGGTTCGATTTAAAAAAAAATTAAAAAATTTCTTTCGACGTATTAGCCATGAAAAAGTTTCTCAAAATACCGTTCGGAACCGGTGTAAAACTATAGGTCCCATTCAGTGGGTGTAAAACTAGAATGCGCACAGATCACTGGTTCCCTTCATGGGATGTAACGGGAAACCATTTTTTTATATCTGAACACTCAATATTTCGAAGACGTTTCTACACAATAAATAACCATAGATAATATTGCCTAATTTGGGTTGGGTGATTTTTTTTGTTTGAGGTCAAGAAAAAGAGGCAATATTGCCCAAATTTAAAGTGCCAGCTACACTATTAACGACAATGCTGAATTTACATATTATGTACGTTGGCAACTCATTTGTTGTTATTAGAATGTCAACCAACAAATTTGGGGTGAGATAAATAAAACTGCGTAGATTTTTTCTTCAGAAACTACAGAACTTCAACAAAACGGCCTATTGCGATTTAACCAGGGCTGAACTCTTAAATTCCATGGATTTAACTCTTAAATTCCGCTACAATTCCTAATTGAAAACACATCGTTTGGTGTTAAGTGCCTCAAACGATTATTTTACTGTGAGGTAGTAGACGATGAGTGTTCTATTAAACTGTTCGAAGCCCATAGGCGTACAATAGCAATGCCTCTACATAAAATTGTAATGGTAAGTAAAGTAGTCGAGGAAATTTATGTCGAGAGAGTAAAGTCTTTCCCCATTCTGTTTTTGCAACAGCCTACAAGTCCAAACGTACACCGAAAAGCAGTCCCTTTAAACAATGCCGACGCCACTGTCAGTGCAGCAGGTCGTTAGTTAATACAGTAACAAAAACGTATTGTGAAAGGTGACAATGTTCCGCAACAACATCAACAGCGTAGTATGCAGCAAAAAACATGCACGGGTTTTACCTCGGCTACCTCCTCCTCGGTTTTAATTATACCCGTGCAACAGCAGGTAAGCTCAACAACATTTACGCGTATAAAACAAGAGCTTAAACATGATTGAGTTCATCGGTGGTGGTTATAATATCTTTTAAGGAATCAACTTAGCATCGCTACTTACCCTTTTAAAAAACTTTGAAACGGATACAAAAACAACAAGAAGAATAGTTTGCTGAACAGCAAACAATTGCCACCATATTTTTGGTTGATGGAGTCTATGAAACAGGCATTATGCTGTCATTCAAACATCCTTAATACAACATGTATAAAATAGAAAAAATATGTATAAATATGTATGTATAAATTAATAAACAAAATTAAAAAATGTATATTGTTTTTATTAATATTCTCGAAAATGCACTGTACGTTTTGCACAAATTCACATTTTGAATCACCCACAGACAATTTTGTTCGTTACCCTTTTGCATTGGGTAAACCTACAAATATGAAAGGCAAATTTCTGTATGGTTGCCAACATGAAGTTGCCTACGTTTATTGGTTATTGTCTAATTAAATAGCTGACCCTATGGTAATTGATTTTTTTTTTGTGTACAACAATAGGCATTTTGCTTTGTCTGGTATTTTCCCACAATCAAATTCAGCACAAATGTATTCCAAGAATAAAAGTAAAACAAAAAAAATACAGCAGACAGTTGTCCGAGGCCTTCGGCCACGGACTGTCCCTGCAGGCTGTGTCAGAGACACGGCCATTAAGTTTAACGTAGAATACGCCATCCGATAAGACAGAAAACATATATAACAATAAATTCATTTGCTTATATTATTTATCATTTATTGTTATATATGTTTTCTGTCTTATCGGATGGCGTATTCTACGTTAAACTTAATGGCCGTGTCTCTGACACAGCCTGCAGGGACAGTCCGTGGCCGAAGGCCTCGGACAACTGTCTGCTGTAATTTTTATATTTACCAACGGCATTTGATTCAAGTCCGTTTAAAAAAAAATATTATGTTCAATTTTTTTAAACTTAATTTAATTTATGTATTTTAATTAATATTTTTATTGAAACAAGTTCTGCGAATGTTGAGAGGGACGCCCTAATATTAAAAAAGGTTTACCTTATCGAGTCTTCGCATTAGCATTCGAGCGTTGTGTGAAAGCTTTACGCTTTACAATTCAAAATTAATGTTACAACAGCTTTATTGAAGCTTTCGCAAAAAAGCTTTATTACGTTAGCTTACTGTTTGTTTCACTTTTTACTAGATACATGTGGCCAAGCAACATTAGCTTGCTGTTCGTTTCACTTTTTACTAGATACATGTTCCTAAGCAATGTTGAGCAACCAAAAACACTCAACCAAACACCACACATATGTTTGAGTGTATGTGTTTAAACAATTTTCATTTGAGAAATTAAAATACTAGAAATATATCAACCAATATGAAATGTATATCAAACGAAAGATAACATCTTAATTTACCTACAAAACAAATTTTAAAAAAATTCATTTAGCCGTTTCCTCAAATTCAATGAAATAAAGATTACAACAATAAAAACCTGACATGACTCCTCATACCGTAAGGTAAGACGTAAAAAGTACTCGATGTCGCAGCCCTATCCCACAACTGAACAGTCACACGCAATTCTCATCCCGCGTAACAAACATATAAATAAACTTTCGGACGTAGGTGAATCTGATTTTCAAAAATATGTGGGAAGGTACCGCTGACACGCAGCTTTATAACATTGCTGGCATCCTCCTTAAGCCCCGTATTCAGTTCTTGCGAAATTTTCGTAAGAAATGTTGTCATTTATTTTCTACGAGTAATTTGTATTCAGTTCTTAAAATCGATGTGTGAATTTGCTATATCATAAAGAAATGTAAGTAACAATGTGTTCTGCAAATGGTATTAGCAAAGAATACATTTCTATTGGCCAAAAGTCTATATCAGCGGTCACCAATTACTTTCATTAAGGGTCCGTTTTTCAAAAAATCATGATCGTCGCGGTCCGGAAGGTAATAAAGTGAACTAATTTAATAATATGTTTAGATACTGTATCAATGGACAAATAAAACGAATGGGTACCGGTGCATTATTTTATTAAATAATAAATACATAAATGTTTTGAATCAAAAAAGTAAGTCCTTATGGTTTTTACAATATTAATGGGAAAAATTACATTTTTTGCCTTGGACAATCTGTCGAAAGTTTGGAGTAAAGTTTGTGGAGGCTATCGTCATTAAATCTTGGAGATGTACATCGGCGAGTCTGTTCCGGAATTTATTTTTAATGAAGTTCATCTTAGAAAATGCTGCTTCACAAACATATGTTGACCCAAACAAAGTGAGAAGTTTCAAGGCTAATTTTTTTAATTCTGGGTATTTATTAGCACAAACATATTTTATCCAAAACTCTAGACAAGAAAATTCCTGATTTTGGTTTTTATAACTGTATTTTCTTTTAAATCGATTATTTCCATCTGGAG
Source organism: Phaonia tiefii (assembly GCA_963931995.1). NCBI lineage: Eukaryota > Metazoa > Arthropoda > Insecta > Diptera > Muscidae > Phaonia > Phaonia tiefii. The sequence goes on along the minus strand of OZ008370.1, from coordinate 213,420,651 downwards.
AGCAGCTTTATTACTCCCGAAAATATTTGCAGCTTCATTACTCCATTCATCCCCAGGATTCAGAGAGTAAATGTTACTGAGGATGACGACGACATTCTCAATTTTCTTAAAATCTGTAAATCTGTTCTCAAATCGTGATTTAAGATCCTCAATGAACGTCTTGTATTGGCCGACGTCAAGCTCGTTTTCACTGCAGAATTTTTTTAAATTAGGGAAGTGCAGGCGTTCATTCAAGATCAATGTGGAAAAGATCGAGTTTTCGCAAAAAGCTGTTTACTTCTGTTAGAAGCTCCCATACAAGCTTTCCTTTGCCTTGAAGTTTAAGGTTGAGATCATTGATGTGTTTAAAAATATCTGATAAAAAAGCAATGGAAGCTACGTTTTCTTTATCGCTAAGAAAACTTAAGTAATCGTTTTTTGACGTCTGATCAATTTTGAAAATAAATGTCTTCAAGTCTTCTAAAATGGTGAAGAATCGTTGTAAAACGCAGCCTTTGCTTAACCATCTCACATTATTATGCAATAACAGATCGTCATATTGAACATCCACTTCGTCAAGAAATAATTTCAATTCACAATGTTTCAGTGCTGATTTTGCCCGGAGAAAATTTATTATTTTCATCACTTCTTGCATTATTCTCTCGAGATTGAGATTAAGTTTGCAGCAAAGCACAGTTTGATGAATGATACAATGGTAAGAAATCAAATTTTCACTACATTTTCCACTGGTTCTCAATAGGTGCACTAGTCCTTTTTTAGCCCCAACCATCGCTGGTGCACCGTCGGTAGTTACTGATATAAGCTTTTTTAAGTCTAACTCATTTTTAACGAAGTAATCCATCACTGCGTCCATCATGTCTTCTCCTCGGGTTCTTCCTTTTAAAGGCAAGATAGTTAATAGCTCCTCAACAAAAGTTTGTCCCATTTTGTCCAAGAAACGTACAAAAATAACCAATTGTGCTTTATCAGTGATATCACATGATTCATCCATGGCCAAGGCGTAATAGTCGGAATTATTTAACTGCCGTTTCACATCACATTGATTTTCTGTTCTCAAACAAAACATTGCCTGCCTCGAGCATGCATTCCTTGACTATGTCAGCATCGGTGAATGGTTTCATATGCTTAGCAAGAGTCCAAGAAATACGTAAAGAAGCTTCACCACATTTCTCCTGCTCAGTCATTGAACGAATCAAGATTTGAGTCGTCGATGCGTATGTTGACAATATACTTGCAATTTTAGATTTACGCAGATTACTGCCAAGTGGAAAATTGTCTGCAAATGATTTGTGTTTGGTCTCATAATGTCGTTTTATATTCGAGCTTTTAATTAACGCAACTGTTTGTTGACAAATCAAGCACATCGGTACTGCTCCAGCACGGTTTGGCAGCGTGAAACAATACAAATCGGTCCATTCTGGCAAAAACTGTCTATTTTCGACTTCCACCTTTCTTTTCTTCGGTTCCATTATAAAAAAAAAATAACTAGAAATTTACACAGGTGCCTTAACTCTTAGCGTAGCTATGTAGGTAATCGTATTTAGCGTACTCCGTGTAAGCGTCCGTCACTCAACTTAAAAACAAAACACTGAACCCATAAGCGACCGAAAGCCTCAAATCATTCACCGAATGCTGATGTCGATGAAGATAATATTTCTCATGAAATTGAACACGCACCGACACGTTCGGCAATTTACATGTACACATCAGCCAGTCTCTGTTTGTGCGTTGCGAAAGCAGCATTCAACACACAGCCCAACAACAATGTTTAAAATTCTTGGGACAGTGACATCGCTTCTGTTTGCACCCGCACACAAACACATAATATGTTTGTGTACGTGCCTTCGGTTTTGCCGAGCACTACATAATTTTAAATATTTTATATTTTTAACACAAGGTCCGCATAAAATAGGTCTACGGTCCGGATTCGGACCGCGGTCCGCCATTTGGTGACCCCTGGTCTATATTGTAGAACTTTTGTAAATATAAAAGTCTTATATGTATATTGATCAATGGAAGAGTGTCGAAAGTGTTTTAATAAGCAACAGGAAAATGCACATCTCGTAGCGAATTTAAGAATAGAAATGTGTGTCCTTTGTAGAAACGGAAAAAAATTTATAACCAAGTGTTTAAAACATTTATCTAATCATTAATATATTCCTTCAGAGGGAACCTGACTGGAGTCTTTGCCAGTAACAAACGAGTGGTCCTACTACATTTGAGGAGCCTGGTAATTCGTGATTATAATGTTAGCATTTTTTTAAATGTTATTATTGTAAGCAACAATGCAAAAAATACTTCTTTAATCAAAAACAAAAACAAGTTGCTTCTGTAAATATGAAAAAAATTATCTTAACATTTGGTAAGATTGCATATTAAAATTAATCTAATTCACCTATAATAAATTCTGTATATTGCCGTTTTTGCATGTGATAATTCTACACATACGCAAGGCAAATTTCCATATTGTTGGTGAACGTAAAATTGACTAGGTTTATTGGTAATGTTACCCAATTAAATAGCTGACCCTATGTTGCCCAGTGCATTGGCTGATATCAGACCATGAATGTGGGTAATATTACACTAGGTTTTTTTTCTGTATATTGCAACGGAAATATCATAAAAACTGAATACCGGGCTTTACCACAAAGCAACAACAGTGTATGCCAACACATAGATGCCCTTAACTCACAATTCTCCTGTGAAACACTCGATGGATGACTCCTATGGTGAGAGGTTTTCACCCAACTGTACAAAGTGACGCGTAGTGACTCTGACTCACTCGCGACTTATATAATAACACCCAGACTTCTTTCAGATCCCACATTTCGTCAGATAAATCTGGGAATGTGAACTTCGCTTTAGTATACACCTACACTGAACCAAATGGAGTGGTTAATTCGCCGATAAGTAAGGTTAATTTGACGAAATTTCATCAATATAAACCTAACAATAACTGGGTGTTAATTTGACTAAAATTCTATTAAATTTTTCGTTACGCTTGAGTAGTAAAATTTAATAAAAAAAAAACAGCAGACAGTTGTCCGAGGCCTTCGGCCACATTAAGTTTAACGTAGAATACGCCATCCGATACGACAGAAAACATATATAACAATAAATAACATAAGCAAATGAATTTATTTATTTGATAGTGACTTTTGATAATATACATAAGCTTATGGTAGGAAAAATAGGATAAATATGCTTTGTTTTGTTGTTGTTGTCGTATTACCTATACCTATTTACTTATACCTACTTACTTATACCTACTTACTTATACCTACTTACTTATACCTATTTACTTATACCTATTTACTTATACCTATTTACTTACTTAAATCGACTATTTGTTGTTGTTGCTGCTATAGGAACTGTAAATTAAATCCATTATTAGGAATTTATACATTACATTAATATATACATATGTACATATGTATATGTATGTAGGTATAAAACTTACCTATTTGATTGATATTGGGTGCTGCCGCTGCTGTTGCGATTTGTTGCATATTTGTTGTTGATGTTGCGCCTACAAATTAATTAACATTTTTAATAAAAATATACATATATAAACAAGGGAACACAAAACTTACCTGAGTAATTATTTCTCTGCATAACAACCACTCGTTGCTTTCTTGTACTTCGTGTAGGTGCCATTTTGATTAGTAGTTTTTATTTTAATTTACTAAACGTCAACTGTCAGCTGCTGTCAAACGCATTGTTATTTTGCTTACTTGGCAGCACTTTCATTTAACATAAAAATGTATGAATTAATTTTTTCATATATTTTTTATAATTATATATCCATGTTAAATTCAAATTCACATTTAACATTTTGTTTCACTTAAATACATAAGTAAATATACGATATTTCAATATTTCATCAATCAAAACAACAGCCGAAGGTTTGTGTCCACACTGAAACAGCATCATAGTTTGTGTCCACGCTACAAACTCAAACACTCAACCAACCACCACACATATGTTTGAGTGTATGTGTTTAAACAATTTTCATTTGAGAAATTTAAATATTAGGAAGATATCAACCAATATGAAATGTATATTAAACGAAAGATAACACCTTCATTTACCTATAAAAAATTGTTTAAGAAAAGTTATCTCGCCGTTTCCTCATAATCAATGAAATAAAGATTACAACAATAACAATCTGACATGACTCCCTATACCGTAAGGTAAGACGTATTCTACGTCAAAAATATTACATTTTAATAATGATTTTATTTAATTTGACTACATTTTGTCGATAATAAATCTCAGTATATGCTTTTAATATACATATAACGGGTCCGCCATCTAACGTTTTTTTCAACTAGTGCTTATTTCGTGAATGGTAACACTTAGCTCATGTCTGATTTGACAGATAATTAGTTTTATCCTTCCGCTGAACGAATATGGTTGTGTATACGCTTGAACGACGCTGGGAAATATTGCGACATTACTTTGAAAATCATGGTAATGTTGCAGAATGTGTGCGAAACTCGATGCCCTGTTTTTGAAGATCGCATTATCAGCCGTAGAGCTGATGTCGTTTGGCCACCTCGGAGCTGCGATTTGACACCGTTGGACTATTATTTGTGAGGTTCCCTCAAAGATAAGTATTACGCCAACAAGACAGAGACAATTGACGCGTTAAAGACAATATTCGTGAAGCCATTGGTGAAATACAGCTGCACACAATCGACAATGTGCTTAAAAATTGGACCGATCGTGTAGGCTACTGCATGGCCAGCCGAAGCAGCCATTTGAATGAAATTATTTTCCATTATTAACCGGAAGGATTGTACTTTCAAATAAAAAAAGAAATTTTAGAAAATATTTAGTAGTTTTTTTTATAGCATTTTAAAAAAAAAAAGTTATTTGGCGGACCCTTTATTATTCTTTTTTAAAAGACGTATACTCATTATACTAATATTATAATGACACAATGTAAATTAGTATACAATTATAAAAATTAAAAAATTTGTGCATCTTGAAATAGAAGTCACATATATTTCCAAGAAAGCACTTATTTTGTAACCACAAGCCACTAATTGATTTTCAATTCATTTTGTCGGACAATATACCCGAAAATAAGTAACTGCACACGTTACTATTTTATTGCAAAAATGTTTATTAATATTGCTAACTTTAAAGACATTTATTTGTATTACTAAAAATGTTGCTCTATTCCTGAATAACGCGCACGCACACTACTACTGAAACGTCTCGTTATTTGCAAATGACGTTCACATTATGAAATTTCATATTGACGAAATTTCGTCAATTTAACAAAATTCGGCTTTAAAAACCAGGGGCAGGCAAAAAAATTTTAAAAATAATAAAAAACAAAATACCAAAATTAAATAAACAAATAAATATTAAAGAATGTGAGAAAATGGAAAACTAGACTTCGCAGGACCTATGGAGCCCACAGGGTCCAAAAAACCGGCACACCCAGCGACATTTGGGTATGGATTAGTGTGGGTACTTCAAAGAAAGCTATTCGTGTCACGAATTCCGCAGTGTCATTCTTTTTTTCGTAGGATGTAAGTCCATATAAGTCCACTTTTGTACGTACAGTGACGATGAGATTGGTTACGGTAACAATCCAGAAAAAAATTCTGATTTTGCCACACATCGACTTAGGCACAGAGGAAATTTTAACCTCCTACATGGAATATAAATTTAACGATTTTCAAAAAGGTCTACCACACGGAACGAGCAACATAGGTTCCTGCGAGGGCTAGTTTTCCATTTTCTCACATTCTTTACTTTTCCTTTAATTTTGTTTTTTTTAAATTTTTTTTTTGCCCGAATTTTTGCCACAAATTTCGTCAATTTGAATAAATATATTAGTTAAAAAGTTACTAAAATTGTTCGTTGATTTTACCTACGACAATTGGTGCAGTGTATTTACGCGGTCGTCGTCGCTTCTGCTCTAATTGTGTTTAACTTACTGAGTTGCAATTCGATGTATTATTAAACACTGGCGGTACACCATTGAGCAACCGTGCACTCAATTAAGAATTTTTTTCGACAGGCGACACGAGCTGCTGCAGGAAATTGTTAGATATTTTGCAAATTCTTTCACCGTGAAAAGGAAAGTTAAATAAAAACTATAACAAAATGACTAACGCCTGGAGAGCCGCTGGACTTACGTAAGTTGTAGTTTGTAATGAATCTCATTGCTCCCCCTGTTCTAAGGGCAATGCTGCTGAAAATCATTACGTAATTTATATCACTGCTAATATAGACGTCAAAACTTTTTATGAAGTGAAAATGTATCAATGTAAACTTATGAAGTTGTTTACATAATATTCCAGCTACATCCAATACTCCAACATCTGCGCCCGTGTTTTGCGTCAGGCCTTGAGGTCCGAATTGCGTGTTGACGCTGCCAAACGCGACGAAAGTCATGTGAAATTCACACCCTGGACTGATGGCAAACCTGCCCGTAAGTATTTAAAGTGCCAACAAAAATTTGGAACACGTCTATTTTACGGCTTACTCTCCAGAAAAAATAATCGGGTGGGCAGAACACATTATTTTAAGCGAAAAATAAAGTATCCGGAAATGCATAGTTTCGGAGTTATGTGAGAAGGTAATAGGGTTAAGGATGTGGGCAAACATTCAGGACCTGGGGCATGCAAAAAAAAATTTTTTAAAAATAAACCAAAATTAAAGAAAAGGTAAAGAATGTGAGAACATGGAAAAGTAGCCATCGCAGGGACCTATGTTGCTCGTACCGTGTGGTAGAACTTTTGAAAAATCGTTAAATTTATATTGCACTAAGTCGCCCGGTCGTCCGGCCGGGCTCAGGCAGGGGGTTAAAATTCCCTCTGTACCTTAAGTCGATGTGTGGCAAAATCGGAAAAATCACTCGGTACTTTTTTAAAAAAAAATTTTTTTTGGATGGTTACCATAACCAATCTCATGGTTACTGTACGCACAAAAGTGGACTTATTTGGACTTACAGACATCCCACGAAAAAAAGAATGACACCACGGAATTCGTGACACAAATACCTTTCGTTGAAGTACCCACACTAATCCATAGCCAAATGTTCCTGGGTGTCACGGTTTTTTGGACCCTGTGGGCCCCATAGGTCCGTGCGACGGCTAGTTTTCAATTTTCTCACATTCTTTAATTTTGATTTTTTTTTAAAAATTTTTTTTGCCTGCCCCAGGTCCTGAACTTCAGCCAGGATGTGTCAAATGCTGATCCGACCACTTTTTTTTTTTCTTTCAAACAAGTCAAAATAAACCAAAATGTTAAATGAAAACCTAACGTTGAAATTTAGAAACGTTTTGTAAAATTTGTTTACGTGTTCCCCAAGGAAAGGATGGAGTATCAGAAAATAAACGATAAAAATTAGATCAAATTTTTCGATGTCGCTTAGTTATCGAGGTATTGGATGTGGGTGGAACTAAACAAAATGTAGAATAATTGTTAAATTTTCCCAAGTGAACCATTTTTTCCTGATAGGTCCAACACCGACTTCGCGGCGTTGGCATTGTTTTTTGTGTTACAGATTTCTATATGGCCGGGCTTAGTGATTTTCACCTCTGAGTAGTGTTCAACACCGGCTTCGCGGCTGTGGCAGGTTTTTTTTATGTTAAAACCCTTTCTTTGGGAAAAATTTCCTATGAGGAAACGTAAAATAAATATTCGATAATTTTTGAAATTTCTAAATCCGATGTCGAGCTAACTCGATTACCGAAAATTATTATTTAATTAATATTTTGACTTGTTTTACACAATAAAGTGACCAGTCAATAGGTTTAGTCAGTTCCTTAACCCTATTTATCATCTCACATTCCGAACTTTGGGGCCCATAACTTCGAAACTATGCAATTCCGGAAACATTGCTATTTAGCTTTTTTGTTCATAATTACGTGTTTTACCCAACCCAAACAAATTTTTTAGTGTCTGGAAAGTAACCCGTAAAATAAACAAGCCCAACATTTTGCTGTCTGGAAACGGGTTTAAAGAATAGAATTTAGAATTTGTATACCATTTATTATACTTTTAGTATTTGCTAGAATTTTATATATTTTAATTTTTATTTATTCTATATTAATAATAATTCCAGATGAAAAGTGAAAACTTTAAAATAACTTATTATGAGTGCGTCATCTGTTCTAAAGATCTTATCGTTTACATCTTTAAATTCTGTAAGTTATAGGGAGGCTTTTTCTGGCTTGTTACCTGCAATTACGACAATTTACATTTGTGGTTTGAGACAAATGTTTTGATGTAGATATCAACGTCCCAATACTAACTCACAAGTTGCCTGCTTGTATCGTACCTGTAATGATTTATTAAGTTTGTTACTAAAATGTCTGTGATAACCCTTTGCCACAACAAATGTTTAATTGTCCCCACCAATATATAAGAATGCGCAAGATTTTGGTTTGTTTTAAAAACATCCCCGTATATCCTATATTAAACTATCAATCTTCTCATAAAAATATCAAATAAATATTTCCCCGGACGGAGAGAGCCTCTCAAAATCAATGAGCTGTGCTCTTTCTATTTCTCCACTTACTAATTGGGCCTTAAGGTTTTTTCACCGTTTCCGAACGGTTTTTTGAGAAGCTTTCTCAGGGCTAATTACTCGATAGTGTCCCTGTCACTATGTTATGTGACCGTCGTCGGAAGAATGTAATGGATAAATGTACAAGAGTCGAGTATCCTATATTAAACTATCAATCTTCTCATAATAATATGATCAAATAAATATTTTCCCGGAAGGAGAGAGCCTCTCAAAATCAGTGAGCTGTGCTCTTTCTATTTCTCCACTTACTAATTGGGCCTTAAGGTTTTTCACCGTTTCCGAACGGTTTTTTTGAGAAGCTTTTTCAGGGCTAATTACTCGATAGTGTACCTGTCACTATGTTATGTGACCGTCGTCGGAAGAATGTAATGGATAAATGTACAGGAGTCGAGTACACTAACAAGTAACTTTTGATTAAATTTTTCTTTTTTTGGAAACTCATTAAGTTCAAGCCACACCAATCACGCTAACACCAAATAAATATAAATTTTCAACAGTTATATTTTGTATACAAATACTCAAATGATTGCAGGAGTATAAACCTCAGATGGCATCAAGCCTAAATGCCAACACAAAGATAATTAAATTTTCAGTTCGTGTTTACTAATATCAACCATTGAAAAGGTAACACTTCAAAATTACTTCCACATTATCACGTGTGTTCGGACTGTAACTCTGTTTTGAATTCACTTGAGATTATAATTTCACTCTGGTGAAGTTTCGTGTTCCAAGAAACACCCATTTCGAAATGATTTTAATTTCACAGAGTGAATTCGAACAGCTGTTTTGTCTTCAAAGTGTCGAGAAATTAAATGTTTTAATATTTTGTGTAAAAAAATTAAAAGAATAATGATAACGGGAATGTTATTATACGTCGTAACTTCTCAGAAATATGCAATCCACACAGGAACGTATTGAAGTTCTTTATCTTAAGCAATTGTCATTTACTCACATCATTTTTGTACTTCATTTAATTTTAATAATCTTGATTTACGTAACTGAAGAATATAAATCTTAACGAATAATTTCTTCTAAGTTTTGCAAGATCTGGTAATAATCTAGAATATGACCTAGAGTGTCTATACTAGGATACCCATTTAATCGGTTTTTTTTATTAATCGGTTAATCGTTAATCGTAAATTTCAATCTGCCAATTAACCGAACGCAATCAAATTATTCGATTATTCGAATAAAATAAAACAAACAAAAACAGTGTTCCAACATTGTACTAGGCAAATTTGTTAAAAGAAAACAAAACGTAGCAAAAGCAACTTCATTATATGTATAAAATATATATAGGTACAATTCACAAATCGTAGTTGTAGAAACATGAAAATTAGTGACTTGTCACCAACTCAAAATTAATAAAAGCTCAAAGTTTGGACCCAAAAATGACACGCCTTCGAGTACCTCCCATAAAAAAGCTAGGATGGGCTCTGAAACTATATCACACTGGAACAACCTATTGGATTGATTAATTTTTACCAAATTTTGCAAAACGTAATTTTCTAACTATTATCCTTATTATACACAGTTTGAGCAGAATCGGACCAGGCTTTTTGGTACCAGTGGGTCTTGAAATTGCATCTGACTTTACACCCAATTAACTGAATGAATCAAATTTGAGACATTTTTGTTTTTGATTTATGACTTTGAGCCAAAGTACTATGGGACGATTTCTCTCAACAAACTATCAAATCTGTTCGAAGTGTGTATAAAGTTATGAAATTTGTTAGTCATATGAGTTGACACATTGTAGGAGTGTTTCAAGATAGACTGCTTGCCACAAACACCTACTTATATTTTATTAATCGATTAATCGCAGATTTGTTCGAGTTAATCGTTAATCTAAAAATGTATAATTAAAATGTTCGGTTAATGCAAAAATGCACATCTCACTAGGTGGAGAACACATTTTGTTGACAAGTTTATAGATGTCAGTCAGTCAATGCCAATTTTTGTGTGATATTAGTGAAATCAATTAAAATAAAGGAAGAAATGGGTAGGTAGATGGTTTTTGGATTCACAAAAAAATTAGATTCCTTCCCATTACTTTTTCTAACAAAAAATATCTATAAACAGCTCTAAATTTTCCAAGCAGACACCGCTCTCCCCTAGTGAAGTAAAAAAGGGAAGAGTTCAACAGAGACCCCCTGAACATAGACAAAATCAGCTGACAAGAAAGGACAACAAAAATATTAACGTTAAAGGGCTTAGTAAATCAAATTTTTGATGGAATTTTTCTTAAAAGCATATATTTTAATGTTTTTTAATTAACAAATAGACAAATTTAATTTGTGAATCAATTTCTTTTCAATTATTGATGAATTTGTTATTAAAAGATTTAATCCGATTTTTTTTTCACCAAGAAATTTTGACGATGATTTAAAATCACTCACTTTTTTGTGTGATTCGTAGAACATGGATTATGTAAAAATGTTTCACTTTCACTGCAAAGCGATAGTCCGAACATACGTGTCTCTCAGGAGGGATAGGGTAGACTGTCTCGCAAACACTGACCTGTGCGATATATTTTTGTTTACTTACTGATTGGTACCGACAATTATGCCGATTCCGAATAGTTTTTGAGAAGCCTTTTCATAGCATATCAGCAAAGGCTCGCAATTAATTTCACAACACAAACGCAAGTCTGTGCCTCTGTTACAAATGGTTTAGAAAAATCAACATCTTAACAAATGGTTTAGAAAAAATCAACTTCAAAATTCACACTTTTCAATTGGTTTATCCAAAATAAAAATTTATGAATAGCTATTAATGTTTATTTACCCCGCACATCATTATCTACATTAACATGTCTAACAGTGAGAACATTTTGAGATCATTCTTTGACATATATCACGATCTACATACTTTATATAAATCAAAAAAAAAAGCTTCGAATTGACCACTCTGTGAATGCAGGAGATCCTGTATGCCGCTCAATCCCTCGTGTCAAGAAATGTCCTAACTTACCACGTTTTAAACGTATCTAACGAAAGCATTGAATTTTTACTATTTTAGTTAAGGCTTACTATGTCTTTTGTACATTTTTTAAACTTAACTTGTACTAATAATTCTTTTTTTCTGTTTACAGGACGCGCCCAAGCCGCCAATGAATAAATTTATTAAATTTTTTTGATTAGTTTATTTAATAATTCCACCTTCTTCGATTCTTAATTCGTCAGCAGCAGTAAATGTGTAAAATTTTAAATTAATTTGAAAATGTTTATGCTTAAAGCAGAAAAATAAAACAAATATAAAACATTATAAAAAACAAAAAAAAAACAATTTTATTTGTAATTATATAACTTATAAACAACAAACACAAGGCACACACATAGCGTATTTTACACATACAGTGGGGAGCAAAAAGGAGTACATGTTTGAAGTACTGGCGTTTCTAAGCGCGTAAAAAGAACAATAACAAAGCAAAACGAAATATTGTTGATCTATTTATTTACTGTCTACTTCTCCACAAAACGCTATGTAACAAAAATAAAAACTAATTAATTAAACTAAGAGAAACATCTCGAATGTACTCAATTCTGAACTTTTAACTACTGTACGAATAGAGCATATTTCAATATCTTGTCCATAGCCCCCTATAATATTACTTTCAATCAAGTCTGTATAATTTCGATTGCAATATTTCGCCACTTCAGCTGCACGCGTTGCTACATCTATTCCAGGTTCGATCAGACTGTTTGGCACTGGCCTTACAGACTTTTCATGACAGACCATAAATTCTCAATCGGATCGATTTCGGAGCTTTGCATTGACCACACTGCATAAATTAAAAATTTTGAACAATCAGCCATTCCTGCACTATTTTCGCAGTGTGATTTGAGTCACCATTCTGTTGAAATGCCTTCTTCAGGATATGCACTCATCACAAAAAAATCGGGAGGGCGGGTCTGTAAAATGTTCAGGTAGTCCTCTTTCTTCTTTATGCCGATGATTTCATGTAATGGTTCAACATGCCACCAAGTGAAGCAACGCATGTTTGCTTAAAATGGTCTTTGAATTGATTCCCTAATTATACATTTCCTATTTATCCTCACCCTAACGTTCTTTGAAGACAATGCCGGTTTAATTTTTGTTTACAGCTCAGATAGTCAATTTTGTGCAACGCTCATCTTGCTGTCCATCGGCTCACAATCTTATTTTTTGCTACAGAAATATTTTAGTTAGATATTCAGCCTTATTACGAATGTCGTTCTCATATTTCAACTACGACAGTTTTGTAAAAGATTAAAGATAACACGCCAACTTTGTCTTTAATCTTTTACAAAACTGTCGTAGTCGAAATACGAGAACGACATTCGTAATAAGGCTGATTATATTTCAACCGTTAGAAGTTTTCGTGACTTCTGAATTGTCCTTTACGAGCAACATTTTGCATTTTGTGAACTCTATTGATCACTGACTGACTTGTATTCATTTCTTTAACTATTGTTCGTGACGTGGATGCATTGTCTGTCAATCATCATCAATGATTCGCGATAGGACCTTCATAATTTTAAATAACTAAGAAATTGTCAATCGGTTACAGTATCCGGGGTTAGAAAAAAGGGGCATTTTAGCACTGACGCTCCCATTACTGTCAAAAAATGCCAAAATTTTTGAGATAAAATATTAGAATATGCCATATGCGTACCGCCGTTCAAAAATGCAAAATTTTGTTGATTTTTTTTTGCAAAAAATAATTGCTTTTTTGTTTTGTAATGTATGTATGTACCGGTTTGTCAAGAATTAGACAAAAAATAAATAGTTTAAAATATATGAATGTATATGGTTTTGCTTTGATATTGTCCTTCTTACGCGCTTAGAAATGCAAGTCCTTCAAACATGTACTCATTTCTGCTCCCCACTGTATAATAATTCATATACTAGGAGCAATATAAATTTTAAATGCATACATGTTGCAAGATTATTCAACATTAATATAAATTCATGTCATATTATTTTCATGAAAATTATTCTTTGTTTTTAGCCATTGTTTTATTCGCCTTCGCTCTCATTCAGTTCATCCTCTACTGTGTCATGAAAATGCTCCCACTTTGTAATTTCTTGAAATAATTTACTTCCCGGGCTTTCTGTGCTAATACATTGACGGTGTCCCATAAGTTTGTAATTTGGCGCTAGATGACCCTCATCCATTCCTCTGGAAAAGTTACGAATGTACGTCAAATATATATATATACTATTATGTATAGTTTGTTTGTTTTTCTTACCTTTGTAATAACTTTTTGCAAGCTTGCAAGGCACGTGGTGTTGGTAGTTTACGCATAAAACATCCAATAAATGATATGCCAATAGATCTGATGTTATAACTAAATGTGTGTGCACCTTCAACGCCCCAGCCGCGGCCTTCATAAACGTTACCATCACAGCCAATAAGAAAATTATAGCCTATATCATCCCAACCACGCGTTTCAATATGGAAGGTCTTAAAGATGTACAAAAAAAATTTAAATTATACATAAACACTCAATTCTTTTTTTTAGTTAATGTATGAGAAGTCCCTACTACAAGTTCAGGAACATTCTTCTAATGTGAAAAATTGCTGGTTTTTGTTGGAATAATAGACAACTCAGTTACGCACACTCACTTGCATGAATAGTGTCGAACTCTGTGACAAGTCTCTGAATTGATGCCAGATCATCAATCGTATATACAAACTCAAATATGCAATTTACATATACGAATTAGTATAGATCGAAGATCCCTAAGTAAAAACACACACTGAAAAGTCAATAATTCCAACACAAGAATATAAAGCTTTTTTCCTCTATGTTTTTCTCTCCTCTTGCATCTCGCACCGACGCGAGTTTAGTTTATTTAAAAATAAATAAAATTTCTGATGCAGCCTTGCGGTTACCCCCCTTAAGAACATTAAATTTCGTTTTAATAAGTCGATCAAATCTGGGGTTATACCTAACCCGACCAACTTGTTGTCACCAAAAAGCGGGACACAATGGGTAAAAAGCGTATGTTATTGTTTTAAATAAAAATACACGCATTTAACTAAAAAAAATGTAACCAAATATATAAAATAAAGTTTTTAATTTTGTTATTCTCGGTTGAAATCGGTATGAGAGACCAATCAAAGGAAAATCCCGCAAAAAGAACAACCCCGTAAAAAGCAGGAGAGTTGATCAGGTTAATTATACCATTTATTGTAATATGATTCTAATCAAATACAAGTATAAGATAAAGTGTTGTTCCATTATAAATCATTTATGAAATCTGTTATCAGCCGGACAAAATAATTATGAGAAATTATTAAATGTTAATTTTGTAATTAGAATGTTCACATAAGGCAAGATTATCACATAGCATTTATAAAGTGATAATACATTTGCAAAAAATTAAATGAAACTTTTATATAAACCCATTGTTAATGTGTGGTATATGATCAAATTAAAAATAAATACTCTATGACGGAGGAGTTTTTATACACTTTTGTTTGTTTGTGGTTAAGGCGCTAAACCAAAATGTTTGATATTAATAGACCCGAAAACCAAAGGCCTGGAATTAAATTTCATGAACATTTCTTTGCATATCGGTACCTTAGTACTTAAGTGTTGTAAACAAACTGAAGCTTTTTTTAAATCAACTTTTAAATTTTGATCAGATGAAAACAATATTAATGATTGTATGTCTCAGATTGTTTGATTTACGTAGAAGAAAGTGTATGTCAGAGTTTAAGTGAGTGAAAGAATAGTGCTGTAGCTCTTGTAGTTTAGAAAAATACATTAATTTTATTTTAAAAATATATAAATATTGCGGATATTATATTTAAGTACTGAGGTGACGATATGTAGATCAGAGACCGGTTTCGAGCCTGTAGTTTTCATGCACACTCGCTCATTGATTGTGATTTATATGGATTAAACACTTTTGCGCAGCAACAATGAATGATTGTTTTCACATAGGCTCAAGTCAAACAACCGCTTTACGATCATAAGCCAAAATCATACATGAATGTTCGTGATTATTTATTTTGTGTTGTATCAACAAAGAGTGATCGCTGTCGGATGTTCGATTGAGTTGCAATGATTGAAAATGAACAAAGGATGATCGAACATACTCGATCGCGATTGAAACCGGTCTCTGATGTAGATTATATTATAATAAATTGTGTATTACAAAATGTAAAGAACAATTATAGTTTCAACATTTGGTAAACCTTCCGAATTCTATGGTTGGTGTATTACACATTTAAAGATAATATTTTACTACAAACATTTGGTAGTTATGCTAATTTTTATCTTACCTGTATGTCCCTTATTATGCCAATATTTTTCGGTTGTTCTGTTGCACTTGTTGTGGCAGTGTGACCTTATAAGAAGAAAACAAGGCATATTTAAATGGGGAATCATAACTTCGCCATTAACCACTTACATATTATAACAAGATCAACAGGTTCTTTAATATAATTATAATCATCCATAGGATCCATAGCTAACCAACTAGTACGGGGTACAATAAGGCAAGGGGGCCTATATTTCGGGGATGCTTAAAACGATAAGATGGTCAAAATTGCAAATAATTATAGGAAACAAAATTTATTTGCTAATTTCCCAGTTGTTTTTGTAAAACGTAATTGCCCGAAACTAAAAAGTAACTAAATGGTGTTTCGTGTGTCAAATGAGGTAAATCTTTTAGTTTTGGATATTATTGATTTGATTTTAATAACATTAAAAGTGCAAGAAAAGGTCGAATAACCTAAAAAAAATAACTCATTTCACCTATAAAATCTCTTATTATTTATGTTTGGATTAAATTCGTCTTATAAAAACCGGCTGTAAATACTACCTGATTTAGTTTGTCTTAAATTCTCCTTTTCAGTTGTCACTTCATCTTCATTGCCCACACCCGGTTCCTTCTTATCCTTGTTATCCGACGCCACTTCATCATTCTCTCTGATATTCGCCTCACTATGGTTGCCATTTTTAACATTTACAATAAGATCACCTTTGATTTTAATAACATTCCCCAAAACCACATTTGTGGCATTAGAGATACTTATATTACTAAAAGTGGATTGTGGCAACAGATTTAGGAATTGTGTCTTTATGCAATCCCAACTAGCAATATCTTTGTAGTTAGGCATTTCTTTGATGTCATTGTACTTTGCTTCGTCATCTTCATCTGAAAATGTACCTGCGTATACGTATATTTAAATTTAAAAAGATATTGATTCGATTATGTTTATTGGTATGTAAATACAAAGAGTTGGCGGGGATTTCCCCGGAAGCTGTGTCATAATTACTTGTTGCTAAAGTTGCTTTGTTTGGCTTTGTACCCAGTTGTTGTTCTTCTCCTGATTCAGAATCACTAGTATCTATTATACTAGATTGAGCTATAGACTCCAATACTGACTCCAAATCATCATAGTTTTCTGGATCAACGGAAGCTAGCCAATTTCGTGCTTTCTCTTCGCTTACTCGCATTCGTTCATTAGAACTTATTGATGTCATAATTGGGTGAAATGTCTCCTTCGAATTTGGTACGTATTGAGACTCCTAAACATTTATTTTTTATCACTGCGTATTACTTTTACGGAGTTATCTTATCTCAATTACGGCAGCATTCTCGAACAAGAAATTGAACTTCTGATTCTGTTCTTGCTATATTTTAGTTTATTGTAAATTTATGAATATTTTTATGGCACAGAGATCGTGATTATATGTTAATGACGCCTTTGGATAAATATAGACCTCCAATTGTATTAATTTCACAAATGAAAACAAAATAAATAAATATTGCACAAATAATGCCAGGGCACACTAATCACGGTAGTAGCAGTAAATAGCTCTGTTTCTTTACTTGCACAATTTTACACAAAGTTACACAAATTTACACAAAGTTACACAAAAGCGTTTCTTTACTCCAAAAAATTGTGTAAATGAGAGAGATTTTTTTTCTCTTAACATCAAAATGCGTTTCTCTTTTACCCAAATTTGCACAGACTTTTTCTTCGGGAAAGTTTGTGTAAAGTGTCAAACAATCAGCTGTTCGAAACGTCAACATAAAAACATATGTATTATTTGTGAAAAAAATAACGCAAGTGAAAAAAAATTATTGAATTTACAATTTTATTAACTTGAAAAGTGATTGCTTTGAGAGTGCTTATTTAAAGAAAATGGGAAGTGTGCAAATGAACAGTGAAAATTAACATGATATGCAAGATTTGTTGTCAAACATATGTTTTGTGTTTTGACATTTGTTTGCGTGTAAGAAAAGTGGTTTTTTGCGTTTCTTTACTTTTGTGTAATTTTGAGTATTTGACAGTGAATTTTGCTTTTACTCTCATTTACACGCACTTTACGCAAAAAGTAAAGAAACAGAGCTAATATGTGTGTAATCATGTGCAAAATCGCACTTGGCTTCTGTCATACTCAGCTGATAAAAATGTAAACAAAATGTGAATTTTTGTATCATTTGTGATATAATTGGAAAGAAATATTTGCAAATTAATGAAGATTGAAATTAATAATTGAAATTGTTAGATACTGCAGTTGAATTGGTTTTTCCCGGTGTGAAACTCTAACTCGTATTCGCGTCTGTTGTTTAATTCCGCGTCTGTAAACAACTTATAACCAACAAATGTAAACAAATTTGACATTTCCCAAGTGCGTCAAATGAACAAAATCAAATCAGCTGTTCTAACGATACAACCCTACAAGAACAGTGACAGTCATTTGACCGGTCAATTGACTGTCATTGTTGATGGGTATATCCATCAAAGTTTCTATCACATTCTTAAAGCCGAAATGAAAAAGTTGATGAAACTTTTGTGTACGAGTGATTTTGTATCTCCCTCGAACTTATGAATTCGGTCGCCTATAAAACATATATCTGAGCTGCTCACTCTAGTGCTGTTCACTAATCAAAGATTATATGAGTATTAGTCACAGTTGATAGATATATCCATCACAGTTGACTAATCATACTTGATAGATATACCCATCACAGTTGACTAATCAAATTTGATGGATATATCAGTCAAAGATGATGGATATAGCTTTTATAAAAAAAAAGACAGAAATGTTATTAATGATTTTATGGTATATTTTTATTATTTTTATATATTTTTAATGGCTTAAACCTAGAATAGGTCGGCAACTCGCTTCGGCTCCAAACTATTACCATTGGATAGAACTTTTAATTTTAAGTAAAAAAAATTAAATAAAAAAATCGGGGGCAACGCCTATTTTCGGAGTTGTGGGCACCCAAAGTTCGGACATACAGGATGATACTACGAGTGTGGTGCCGTGTTATGGGACCGATTTCACAACTTTTTTGTGTAAAACGAGTCGAAATAAACAAAAATAAATAAATACATTTTTTCGATAACTGCTTAGTTATCCACGTATCGGATTTTTAAAAATATCCAGAAAATATTTTTTTTCAAGCAATCGAGTGATTTTTCGGATTTTGCCACACATCGACTTCAGGTACAGAGGGAATTTTAACCCCCCTGCCTGAGCCCGGCCGGGCGACTAATTGCAATATAAATTTAACGATTTTCCAAAAGTTCTACCACACGGTTCGAGCAACATAGGTCCCTGCCAGGGCTACTTGGCTCGTAACTCCCAAAATAGGGGTTCCCCCCGATTTTTTTATTTTACTTTTTTTACTTAAAATAGCGATCCCTACAACCAAACAAAAAGCAAAAAAATTGGACGTGCCGATCTATACTAGGTATGTTCCTTTTTAATATCTAATTGTATAATAAATGGCAATGACTGATTCTTAGTCGAGAATGGGAGTGAATGAATAAGAATAATCGCTCAAAATGAATAAAGTAGTAACTGGGCAAAATAAAATACTTATTTACAATTTGTTTTTAATAAATCTTCTGCTTCATCCTATGGTGGCTTCGTTCAATTGTCTTTTAGCACATCTAAAATTTGAAAAGGAGATATATAAATATATGTATTAATAATAATAAATATATATGAATGTATATAAATTAATAATTATTTAATCATTTATAGACAAAAATATGTATGTACATACCACGCAGTCTTGTTGAACCACATAAGCTTCCCTATCGTATGCTTTTCCAACCTCCCATCCCAATTGTATATATCAAGCAGGTTATCCTCCTGCTTTTTGATGGCTTTTCAATGCCTCATTTTTCATAATCATTATCTTTGTTTTTTGGATCACATAAGTTTATTCTTTTCCACTGTTTATTTTTATTCCACGATATTTAACGATAATGAAACTTTTGTCGTTGCACTTTGCCGAGGATTCACAAATTTTACTTTTTAAACGTCAACAAATACAAGTTTCCATCAACACTGACCGAAACTATTCTTGTAGGGTTGTTTCACTCTTGCAAATGGAACCATAGAGTAAATATGGGTAGAGAAAATCTTTCACTCACCAAATTTCTGACATTTGTCCTCGTGTGATGTATACGTTTGATGTTGAAAATAATTGCTTTATTAATACCAGATAGAGGCAATGGTTCAAAACAACGAACAAAATAACAACAACGGCATTTCGTTTTGTGTGTTAAAATTAATGTGTTAAATACAACACAAATATATGCTAACAATAACAGTCAATAAAAAAGTTTAAAACATTTAAATTTAACAGTTTTTCACCAAAATGGCATGAAAAATTAAAGCAAGAAGTTATTGTAATTCCACCTGGTGTATATCACTTTTCGTCAAACATCTCTCTATCACACCGACCGCATCACGAAGAGTGTGAAAGGAAACGTCAGATGAGACAAATGGCGGCTCTACTATAAATTTACTCTATGAATGGAACTCAGTATAAAATAGTTGCAAGTGTATCAACTGAGTTCCATTTGCAAGAGTGAAACAACCCTGCAAGAATAGTTTCGGTCATTCGACCGTCAGTGTTGATGGAAACTTGAATTTGTTAACGTTTAAAAAGTAAAATTTGTGAATTCTCGAAATTTGTGAATTCTCTCGTTAAATATCGTGGAATAAAAATAAACAGTGGAAAAGAATAAACTTATGTGATCCAAAAAACAAAGATAATGATTATGAAAAATAAGGCATTTAAAAGCCACCAAAAAGTAGTGGAAGATTCTGTCTGGCATTCCTGGCCAAACTCAGGACAAAATCATTGATGATGCATGCTCCTTTTCCTGACCATTACAGCGGTGCAAGAGGTAGAGCAGAAATTGGGAATCCCAGATTTTGCTCAAGCAATATCAACAAACTAAAATTTATGGTTCGATATTTTAATATTTTGATATTTATACATATGTACTTCTTCACACAAAATATACTGAAAGAGGCGTCAGAGGATGTCAGCAGTGTCTGCCCCCCAATGTTCACGGATAACCTGCTTGATACCCTGTAGGAAGTCTGGGGACAAGTGTCTCCGTGTCACCAGTTTTGTCAACTATTATGGTGACATTGTCGACAATTTGTCTACAAATATTTGTCTGGCTTTGATGTGTAGAGAAATTTATGACAAATGGACGTCAATGCTTCTTCGTCTTTTCGCTTTGTTTGGTTGTGAAAACACGTGGGTCGCATACATTTAGTTGGAAAATATTTTTAAAAAAAAGTGAGTTTTAAAAGACTGATAACATTTTTTTAATGTAATTTAGATCATAAATATGATTTTAGTTTTAAATTTTACGTCTTTTTATTTGGTAAAAAAATCTCAAGTGTTGACAAAAATAACGACAATGGACTACTGATTCACTGGTTCCAATGTCTCCATATGGTTCCAAAAGAACCACCTAGTCAGTAGTTCTTTTGTCAGTAGTTCATTCTCAATGACAAGCACATGTTAAATGTCAATAGAATTTTACATTGCCTTTGGTATATTTGGTCTGTAGTACTGGTGACACAGTCAATAGTAAGGCAGTACTGTTTCACTATAGATATTTCCTACAGGGTATATACAATTGGGATGAGAGGTGGGTAAACCATGCGATAGGGAAGAACCGCATAAGCAAGACTGCGTGGTATGTACATATATTTGTCTATAAATGATTAAATAATTATTAATTTATATACATTCATATATATTTATTATTATTAATATATTTATATATCTCCTTTTCAAATTTTAGATGTGCGAAAAGACAATTGAACGAAGCCACCATAGGATGAAGCAGAAGATTTATTTAAAACAAATTGTAAATAAGTATTTTATTTTGCCCAGTTACTACTTTATTCATTTTGAATCGATTATTCTTATTCATTCATTCTCATTCTTTCATTCTTAGTCATTCATTGTTTGTACTTCATTCATTTATTATACAATTAGATATTAAAAATATATAAAAATAATAAAAATATACCATAAAATAACTAATAACATCGTCTTTTATTATAAAAGGTATACCCATCACCTTTGATTGATATATCCATCAAATTTGATTAGTCAACTGCGATGGGTATATCCATCAAGTATGATTAGTCAACGGTGATGGATATATCTATCAACTGTGACTAATACTCATATAATCTTTGATTAGTGAACAGCATTAGAGTGAGCAGCTCAGATATATGTTTTATAGGCGACCGAATTCATAAGTTCGAGGGAGATACAAAATCACACGTACACAAAAGTTTCCATCAACCTTTTCATTTCGGCTTTAAGAATGTGATAGAAACTTTGATGGATATTCCCATCAACAATGACAGTCAATTGACCGGTCAAATGACTGTCACTGTTCTTGTAGGGTTGTCTTTCAACCATGAAAGCAATTTATTAATTTGCAGTGTTACCACTGCCAAAGAGTATTTATCAAGAGATACACAGCCTTTACACGGTGCCATTTTTTAACCATGCAATTTGCGTTTGTTGATAAGGGGTGTAGAGAAGCAAGAAGGGAGGAAAAAATGGCACGACGCGCAACCGCACCGGGTTTCATGAAATTTTATTGCAATTCTCTTTGTGCTCGTTCCGCATTTGTTATCATTTTGACATTTGATGTTATTGTTTCTTTCATTCTAGTTTTTCGTGTGTTGTGTTACATTGTTAGAGGTTACGTGAAATAATTTAAAAGAAGTTAAAAAAAAGAAAAAGAAAGTTAAACATAAAAATTAATTAAAAATAATAAAGAACAATTTAATTTCTTCCTTCGAAAAAGCAATTTTTAGACTTATGGAGAACAAAATTTGATCGCTTACAAAAATGAACAGCACACACAAGAACACTCACTAAAGAGAGATGTCAGAAAAAATGGCTAGGACTAATATCATGAGATGGCAACGTGTAAAGGCACAAAGATTTGCGCTGCAATTTCAAACGAGAATTGATAAAAATGGCAGCTAAAAATGGCATCGTGTAAAGATGGTGATATTGCTGCAATTCATGAGTTCCCTGGAGAGAGAGGTACGAAGAATGGAACGAGGAAAAAAATTGCATGAACTCTGCAATTCTCTCAGTTCTTCTCATTCGTAATTTTTTAGTAATGGCGTCTGCAGAATAATTTGACATTTCTTTTCATTTACTCATCCGTAAAAATTTCACACGAATGGTCTCAGATTTATACGAATGTCAAAGCAGCCATAATAAAATCCAGAATTGCGTGCGTGTAAAAGCAAATTGCAATTCCAAAAGAGAATCATGAAGAATTGCAGCAATTACTATTGCACGTCTAGAACCAGACATTGAAAATATAGAGGCAAAGGTAGATCAGCAGTGTTGCCAGAGACTGACTAAAAAAATTTTGCCGTTTGCGAAACCATTATGCTAAAATTGTCATTTTAGTCTTTTTGTAATTCTGTGTCCAGAACACAAAAAGTTACTCCAAGAAATGGGTGCATATCTCCATTTGACAATTTAAACAGCTGTTATACTAAACCTTACCAACTGGTTGCGACGAAAAAGCGGGACACAATGGGTAAAAAAACATTATTTGGTTTTAAATAAAAATCTAAATAAAAATACATGTATTAAAATAAGTTAAAATAAGACTAAATATTATATTATTATTATATAAGTTTAAGTAGATTCAAGTCAGGCTACGACACCCAAAATGCGGGATATTCGCGTATAAAGCTGGATAATCGCGCAAAAAGAGGGGTAATCCCGCCAAAATTGAGATGATTGGTTACGCTAGTTATACTTTAACTCTTCAACTTAAAGAGAAGTATTATTTTAAATAAATCTTTTAAAAAATCCATTGCTTTTAAATCGTCTACTTCGCGGAGGAATCATAATTTCATTATACGCACTTGATGCAAAAAAGTTGGCTCAATAAATATTAGACTTTTCGATGTGGGGTAATGTATAAGAAACAGTGTGCACTATTTTTTGAAGCCGTCGCTTTGCCGAAAATACGCTTGCACAGGTATGTATTTAGGAATTTCAAAATGTGGAATTATACCGCAAGATACCGATAAATATTACAGCAACAGATTTTTCAATAACATTAAATTAAGATAATTTTAGTACTCACAATTATGCCGTTTACAAACCAATTGTGCTAAAAAATTACACTTAAATTGAAAAAATTTGCAAATATTTTGGGGAAATTGTGCTAAACGGCACTTGGCATAATTTTTCAAAAAAACAAGTGCCAAAACCAAAAAAATTGTGCCAAAACGGCACTAATTATGCTAGCGTGGTAACACTGTAGATCAGCCTTGGGTACTCGGGATTCACACAGGTCAATTTTGCTTGCGCAAGGCTGGAGTTTATACGAGAGAGTGGGGAAGAGCTTCCATTCTCTTCCCCTCTCTCTCCCTAAAAACTCAAGAATTGCGCAAGTAAAATTGCCGTGTGTGAACGCCGAGGTAGAAGCAGTAGATAATGGTAAAATAAGTAAGGTAACTGCAGTAAGAATTGTTACAACAAAAACAAGTATTTTGGTTTTGTTTGGTGTCCATAATCTGTCAAATTTTCTACATGTGTGTATCTACTGTAAAAGTAAACACAAAAGATACAATTTGTCATAAGAGAAACACCTAAGGAAGAAAAATGCTCAAATCAGCTGTTCTAACGAGTTTACCTTACTTATTTTACCATGCAGTAGATTTTGTAGTAATTTTGTTTTCCCTTTCATTTTCATTAGTTGTGAATGTCAGCTGATGTAAATGTAAACAAAATATGAAAAATTAATCAATTGCAGATGAAAATCAATGTTGTATTATTGTTTTGGGCTGAAGTTCAGGACCTGGGGCAGGCAAACAAAAATTTAAAACAAAAACCAAAATATTAAAGAATGTGAGAAAATTGAAAAATAGCCGTCGCACGGACTTATGGGGCCCACAGGGTCCAAAAAACCGTCACACCAATGGGCATTTGGGTATGGATTAGTGTGGGTACTTCAACGAAAGGTATTTGTGTCACAAATTCCGTGGTGTCATTCTTTTTTTCGTGGGATGTCTGTAAGTCCATATAAGTCCACTTTTGTGTGTACAGTAACCATAAGATTGGTTATGGTAACCATCCAGAAAAATAAATTTTTTTTAAAAGTATCGAGTGATTTTTCCGCTTTTGCCACACATCGACTTAAGGTACAGAGGGAATTTTAACCCCCCTGCCTGAGCCGGCAATATAAATTTAACGATTTTACATAAGTTCTACCACACGGTACGAGCAACATAGGTCCCTGCGAGGGCTACTTTTCCATTTTCTCACATTCTTTACCTTTTCTTTAATTTTGGTTTATTTTTAAAAACAAAAAATTTACCTGCCCCATGTCCTGAATTTTTGCCTTGTTTTGGTATATAATCTGCAAAAGCTCTGTTCGATTACTCGAAAATTTGTGCACATTTTTACAGAATCGTTAGCATGGTACAAACAAAAGGTAGAAGCACTAGCACAGCTGATTTGAAGTTTTTTCTGGAGAAAGTATGAGTGGGTTTTTCTCTTATGTCAAAGTTTGTTTACATTTCTTTGTCTGCAACCCCGTCTGCCAGCAACTTCTGATTTGGAAATATTTTCTCCGTAAAACTCACGTAGAATCGTTTTAATTTTCACACTTAAACACTTTCAAAATAGCATCTACCACTATATTTGTACCACAATTGTGTGCAACAACAACAGCCACTTTTGTTTTTGTTTAGTCCGCGTTTACGCGTACAATTTTCATTGCAGCAATTCTTTGATTCTCTTTTGAACTTGCCACTTGCGTTTACACGCGCAATGAGTCAGCGTTTGAATTGCTGAAATTCTTGTTGATGTGTTAACATCTATAGGCGCGGGTACGGCCTAAATTCACAAAGTGAATACATCCAAACACAATTTGTCCGACTGCGCTCACACAGATTGTCCGACAGCGATCACACATTGTTTGCCGTTAAACTCCTCCGAAACGGCTGGACCGACTTATATGAAATTTTGTGTGCATATCGGGTAGGTCTCAGAATCGGTCAACATCTATTTTCCAAACCCCTAAATGAGAAGGGTGACCACCTCTATATAGAACACAGATTTGTCCGACTGCGAAAGACCGATTGTCAACCTGCGAAAAAGCACACACACTGATGTAGCGGCAGCGAAGAGTTGGATTGTGTGGGTGCGAAACACTCTCAGAGCAAAGATAATAATGACGTGTTATACCCATAGAGTAAATATGGGTAGAGAAAATCTTTCACTCACCAAATTTCTGACATTTGTCCTCGTGTGATGTATACGTTTGATGTTGAAAATAATTGCTTTATTAATACCAGATAGAGGCAATGGTTCAAAACAACGAACAAAATAACAACAACGGCATTTCGTTTTGTGTGTTAAAATTAATGTGTTAAATACAACACAAATATATGCTAACAATAACAGTCAATAAAAAAGTTTAAAACATTTAAATTTAACAGTTTTTCACCAAAATGGCATGAAAAATTAAAGCAAGAAGTTATTGTAATTCCACCTGGTGTATATCACTTTTCGTCAAACATCTCTCTATCACACCGACCGCATCACGAAGAGTGTGAAAGGAAACGTCAGATGAGACAAATGGCGGCTCTACTATAAATTTACTCTATGGTTATACCAGTGTTGAAAGAAGCTGTCAAAAAAATCATGCTAAATAAAGTGCAATTTGCAAAAAAATGTGCTAAAACTGAAACAATCAAAAATTGTAGTACTGCAGCACTTTACGGCCTACTGTGAGCGTCAAAAGAAAGTTTACACGCTTGTTAAATGTGTATTCAAATTTATTTGAATGTTAAAAAATAATAATTGATTTAATTAACTCTTTATATTTTCTGAACATGGTATTGGACCCTTTTTCAATTTATAAAAATATAACAACGAAAATCTTACAACTACAAAAAATACATTACTTCTTTTTTGTCGCGTCAAAAGAAAGTGTACAATGCAAAAATTATTCATAAAAAAATTATTTCAATATTTTGTTTGTATTCCTTTCGCTTTAATAACAGCTTGTAATCTCTTCGGAATCCATTTAACTAAATTTACGGGTATTTCAGGTGAAATTTTTCGTCATTCTTCCATTATAAAAGATGTGAGAAATCCTCTGTTACTTATTACTCCATTTCTTATTTTGCGATCAAGATGCCCCCACAAATGTTCAATCTGATTGAGGCCCGGCGACTGTGGAGGATGATCCAATTGTTAGGAGTGTGGTAAAGTAGACATGCCTGAAATAATTTTGATGTGTGCATGGGATCATTATCTTGTTAAAGATTAAAGTCCTATCCAAGCACAAGACAAACAACTCTGCGAGCCAAATTTTCTTTCAAAATACGAAGGTAATCTGATTTAGTCATGGTACTTTCAATAAATTCTAATTTCCCGACTCTGATCCCTGTAAGGCACCCCAAAACCATCACCGAACCCCCTCCGTACTTTATTGTAGATAATGCATTTTGTTCAGAAAATTCTTTGTAGTTACTTCTCCAAATTTTGATGAGCTTTATTTTACAAAAAAATTTCTAATTTGATCTCGTGGCTATGTTATGTTATTCCAGATATAAATGTATTGATTTTTGTGGTTATTAGCAAACTTAAGGCGCCGCTTTTGGTTGACTTTGCATACTAATATTTTTTTCCTTGGAACCCTACTATGAAGTCGATTAGCTTGTAGTGCTCTAGGTATTGTTGTGACGCTGACGACAGTTCCAGATGTTGCAGCAATATCTGTCGAAATTTTAACTGAATTTTCAGCTGGACACTTACAAATTTCGAACAATGAATCGAATTTGAGCTTCAGTTAATATTTTCGGTCTGCTAGTTTTTGGACGAATTTAAATTTTTTTGAACTTTTGACACTTATCCGATACTGTGTTGTGGCTTAAAACTGAGAGTCTGGTACAGGTGGACTTTTGTTACTCGAGAGAGGGCTTTATCTCTAAAGTGCTTGCTTAGCCCAAAATAACATCTATTCGCAAGCACAATTCTCCGCTTGATCTCAAGACTGACGTTGTTGTTCTTGTCCACTACCTCGAAGTTATAACGGTTATCAACGTTCACGCTTTGGTCTAATCGCGTGGAGGTCCTGTTCGTTGAAACCATTAATTTTGTCTTGTCCTCATTTACCGTCAGACCCACTTTTGCTGACTCCTTCTCAATTCTCGAAAAAACCGCAGTAACTTCTCTAATTGTGCGCCCAATGATATCTATATCATCAGCATGTGATATCTATATCATCAGCATGTGACTTTTACTGCTGATGGTTTTATTCATGTTGACTGAAGCTTTTCTCATAATGATCTCCATTAAGATGTTAAAGAGATCGCCCGATAGGGTGTCGCCTTGCCTGAGGCCTCGCTTAGTTTCGAAAGGTTCGGTAAGATCCTTACAAACTTTCACTGCGGATTTGGTGTTCGTAAAGGTCATCCTGCAAAGGCGTATGAGTTTTGCAGGAATACCAAGCTCAGACATTGCTTCATAGAGTTTCTCCCGTATCGGACTATCGAAGGCCGCTTTATAATCGAAAATTGGTGATAGGTGTCGATTTGTTTTTCGTGTGTCTTCTCCAGGATTTGGCGTAGCGTGAAAATCTGGTCAGTTGTCGATTTTCCAGGGCTAAAGCCACACTGGTATGGTCCAATCAGGTCAGCGATAATTGGTTTTAGTCTTTCGCACATTATACTTGATAGAACCTTATATGCTATGGATAAAAGGCTTATTCCACGGTAGTTGGCACAGATACTCGGGTCACATTTTTTAAATATGGGACATAGTACACTGAGACACCAATCGCCGGGCATGCATTCATCTAACCAAATTTCGCTAATGAGCTGATGCATGCACCTTATCAGCTCATCGCCGCCAGCCTTAAATAGCTCCGCCGGTAATCCATCGGCTCCTGCGGCTTTGTTGTTCTTAAGCCGGGCAATAGCTGTTCTGACCTCGTCTTGGTCGTCGTCCATATTGTGATCTATTGTCCCATCGTCATCGGATATCTCAGGTACTAGTAGCGCGGAGAAATGCTCTCTCTTTCCGTCCTTGTCTTTACAGAAGGGGGCCCTGAACCATGCCCATTAGTTCCGTTTTTAACTTTTTGGTAGAATTTTCGGGCTTCGTTCTTCCTTCTGTATGTCTCAATTTTCTCACTCTCGCGCTTTCTCCACTGCCGTTTCTTACGCCTAAAGAGACGGTGTACCTCCTTTCTCTTCTCCCTATACCGCTCAGTTGCAGCTCGCGTTGCAATTGACTGAAGCATTACCATACGTGCGGCGTTCTTTTCGTCATTTGCTATGCGACACTCTTCATCGTACCACGGTTTATTGCGAAGCGGTTTTTCGAAACCAAGTACGGTTGTTGCGGCAGTTTTTATAGAGTCGGAAATGGGTTTCCACTGCGCATCACGATCGTCATCGGGAGGGGGTGGGTTCTGTGCCAAAAGTTGCGAGAGCTTCCTTGAGTAGGCTGTGGCTACCTCTGGTAATTGCAGCTTTCCGATGTCCAGCTTCCTCTGCGTCTGGTTTCGTACGATTTTCGCTCTACTTAATCACTACCAGGTAGTGATCAGAATCGATGTTAGCTCCTCTGATCACTCGTACGTCCATTACACTGGATGAGTGCCTTCTATAAATTACCACGTGATCAATTTGATTCTTAGCTCTTTGATCAGGGGATACCCAAGTAGCCTTGTGGATGTCTTTATGCTGGAATCTTGTACCACTAATGACCATGTTTTTTGCCGCGGCAAAGTCAATCAGTCTCATACCGTTGTCGGAACTGTCAGCATGTAGACTGAAATTGCCAATAGTTGGATTAAACACATTCTCCCTTCCTACTTTGGCATTAAAATCTCCTAGTACAATCTTAATGTCATGGCCAGGGCAGCGGTCATACGTTTCCTCTAGGAGCTCATAGAATATGTCTTTGGCATCATCATCTTTATCTTCTGTCGGGGCATGCACACAAATTAGGGAAATATAAAAATATTTCGCTTTTATGCGGATTGTGGCTATTCGTTCACTCACAGGATTGAACCTAGAGACTAGATGTCGCAGTCTTTTGCCAACTACAAATCCGCAACCAAATTCATGTTTTTTTTCATGGCAACTGTAGTATATA
Source organism: Phaonia tiefii (assembly GCA_963931995.1). Taxonomy (NCBI): domain Eukaryota; kingdom Metazoa; phylum Arthropoda; class Insecta; order Diptera; family Muscidae; genus Phaonia; species Phaonia tiefii. Next base: position 213,390,635 of record OZ008370.1, on the reverse strand, counting down.
TCGCAGTTTCTTTTTCTTGTGCAGCCATGTCCTATCCATCGCATTTCCTGGATAGCGGTAATGTCAGCCTTATAACTTTCGAGGACATCTGCCAGTTGGATACTTGCACCGGATCTATATAGAGTTCTTACATTCCAAGTGCATATCCGTAAATCGTGGTCCTTATAACGTTTGCGGGGTCGTCAACAAATAGGGGTTGTTTATGTTTTCTGTTTCGTTTTTGTATTTTCACTGCCATTATGAACGGTGGCGGAAGGCAAACCCAGTCCACCGGGTTTTGCATTTTACCTACTGCCAGGATATTTGATTGCAGCCGCCCATTATGGATCAGACGCTGACCAGGATGCGATATGTTGAACCTGGATTTTTCTTCTTTTAGTTTCTATACGCCGTTGGCCCGTATGTTTGGCTCATCCGCCTTCTAAGGACAAAAGAATATGCCCGATTGTTTGATGAGCTTCAGTGACATCAGTCACCTACTAAACCTGATTTGATGCTCATTTGTTTCGCCTTCTCACTCTAGCTAGCTAACGGAGGTTTCCGAAAAGCCATTGGCCAGGACATACTGCGTGGAAGTAGTGAGCTGCTTGGACTGCCCCATGAAGGAATCATTTCTGGCCACTCCGAAGTGAATAGCAATCAGAAACTTTCCACCTCCACGGACAGTCCCATGTCCTCAGAATCGATAACGCACCACTTATTTCCTTTGGTACAAAAAGACCTTACATTTTACCCAAAAAGCATGCCGTGACACACCTTATAATTAAATTCTATCATGAACGTCAACACCATATTAATGATGGTACTGTAATCTGTCAAATACGCCTTAAATTTTGGATCCCATCAATACGTGTTGCTCTGAGAAGCGTCAAAGCTGTATGCTGTGGATGCAAGTTGAGAAAATGTAAGCCCTTGCAACCGATAATGGGGCACCTTCCAGAAGACCGTTTAAGTGCATATGTTCGTCCATTTTCTTATACTGGATTGGACTATTTCGGCCCTGTGTTGGTAGCCGTACGTCGCAGTCATGAGAAGCGTTGGGTTGCACTGTTTACGTGTTTGACAGCTAGAGCTATGCACTTGGAGCTGTCTGCCGATTTGTCTAGTGATTCGTGTTTGCTATGTATCCGAAATTTTATTAATCGTCGTGGTGTCCCTGTCCAGATGAGAAGCGGCAACGGTACGAATTTCGTTGGTATCAACAAGGAGCTTGGGGAAGAGCAGAATTTTATTGATTTTAATCAGATTGATGTTGGGTTGAAACCGCTGGGTATAAAATGGAAATTTAACACCCCCTCTGATCCCAGTGCTGGTGGTTCATGGGAACGTCTTGTCCAATCAATAAAAATGCCATTGTATGCAACATTAAAGGAGAAAACACCTCGCCCAGAAACATTGTACGGTTTATTAGTGGAGTGTGAGAACATCGTTAACTCAAGGCCACTCACTCACTTGCCTGTTACCCCAGATGAACCAGAGCCGCTGACGCCCAATCATTTTTTATTAGGCTGCCCAAATTCTACGCAGACCCCGGCGCCATTTAATCCACGATTTTGCTCTTTAAGAAAACAGTGGAGAATTCTGCAAAATGCAAAACCTTAAAAATTGTTTATGGAAAAGATGGATGCTGGAATATTTGCCTGAGCTAATGCGAAGAACGAAATGGTGTCTCCCTGCTAAACCTTTGTCCACAGGAGCCTTAGTTCTGATTTGTGAAACTGACCAGCCGAGATCGAAATGGAAAAGGGGACGTGTCCTTAAATTTTTTGTGGGCAAAGATGGCGTTGCAAGATCAGCAGAAGTGAATACAAATACTGGGTGTCTGCGACGTCCTGTTTCTAAACTTGCTGTATTGGACGTTCAAGATTGTGGTGAAATGGTCCACATGGAGTCCATTCACGGGGGCGGGGATGTTGATAGTGCAGATTCCTCTCATCCCTAATTAATCATTCAGGATCTCATCCCTGAACAGCTGTTTTTCTTATTTATCACTATTACTTTGTTTTTTACACATACATATCTCTATGTTGTTTTAATTTGTTAACTAATTTCCCCTGTTTAAGACAGTAAAGCCAACATTAAAATTAAAAACACAGTAAATAAGAATTTATAGCCATTTAACTGTTATTGTAACCAACAAGGTGATATAATTTTAATGTTGGTACCAGTTTGTTTAAAGTTGTCCAAAAGTTAAGAGGTCCAACAAAATGTATGTGCTGTGAATAGTTTTTAAAAAGTTTAACCTATGTAAATCTTAACCTATATATTTTTAGAGAATAAATTACTCATTACTCATCTCTATATGGACGGAGTTTTTTACACGTTCACTTTCGGGACTTTTAGAATACTACCCTTAGTGGAAGCACTAATGGACTCCTGCCAAAAAACTGGAGTACTCGTCAATTATGTGAACAAAGGCTGTGGGCGGATCGAACTCTTTTAGTCCGTGGTAAATTTGGGTGAATAAATTTTGGTATGGTATATAAAATTTTTACAGATTATTAACAAATTTTTGACATTCAGTTGCCGCACAAAACAGGACAAGTGAGTGAGTGGTGGCGTTGAAATGAAAAAATAAATAAATCAAAAATATTGGAATTGGTGAAGTTGCAGTTCATCGAAAGGACGTTTTTGTTAATATTCCGCGTAAAAGACAAATAAAACATTTGTGTCCCTGTTAAGCAAGATGTATTCAATAAGGTGGTGGGAGCAGCAGATGCTGATGTTGTATAACAATCTTTGGTTTTAATATGACCTGATTAATATGAAAATAAAACTATAAAATTACTTAATATTGCACATATTTATATTTTTAACTTTAAACAATGCAAACACAATTGTTTAAACAACATTTGACAATTTTCGTTGGACAAATGAATGAAACAAAACCAATCAGCATTGTTGATGCTATCACCTTACCAAATACATCTCGTTGTCAAAATTTATATTTATGTTAAATTTATATATTCGTTGTCAAAATTTATAGTAGCCCTGGCGCTAGTCTAATTTTTGACATTAGAAATTCAACACGCGAACTTCAAAATTTTGTTCGGTGCAAAATATTTGAACCAATCCGCCCACAGCCAAAGTGTCAAATAATGCAATAACATTTTCTCAATAAAGATGCTACAAATCCGATTATAAAAGTTCAGCTAATATACAGCGAAATGAAAAAGTATGGTGCATCTAGCAGCAACAATTACGAAGAACCACCAAGTAAGAAAGATGTGAGTATTTAACTTTAATAAATGAAAAATTTGAGATTTTAATGCTATTAGAAATAAAACATCTTAATCTTGTCACATATTATTAAAACTACAATGACGGGGTAATCATGAAGTATTTATAGGCATCGCATTATAAACGCAGAAGTCGCAACTTCTTTTCTCCACTTTCTGCGTAATAGAGTTAGATCTATTGGGCTATTTTGCTCATAGTATTTTTTTACCTGTTCATGTCTGGCTACATGTCATTTAAAATGGGGTTTATAAAGAACATTTACCGCGTTTTAAATATATGTATCTTAAATGCGTTGAAAATTCTTTATAAATTACTATTAATATTGATGGATTATCAGACAAGAATTAATTGTTTATTTATATTATTTATTACAAAATATCCGGAACGCGTAACAAATTTTGGGTTTTGTAGCTTTATGCCAGCAAGATTCTATGGCAGACCCACTGACTTTGGAAAACAAAGTTACAGCAGCCGAGACATTGGAGTGGTGGAGAGAACACAAGCAGGTAAAAATATGTAATAATAAATACTCAGATTTATTTTAAATGTCCTTTCCATATTATAGGTTTTCCCTAGTGTAAAAAAACTAACCACCATTTGCTATGGTATTCCTGCCACTTCCGCATCATCAGAATTTCACATTCAACATTAGTAAATTACTCGATATCTATCGCTTCAAACACTACTTTCGCAGCCAGCAACTGGTAATACATTTAAATCGTGGCACATATACACAGTACACCATCATACTTACAATAATACAATAATTTCAAAATACAAAAATTGAAATCCTCAGCAACAACGTCAGAAGCTCTACTACTCATTATTCTGTCGAAGAAAATCCATCGAAATATCTATTCCCCATCTCAGAGTCATGGTCATCGACGTGATATTTCAACAAAACAACCTTTATCTAACTAAACTGCAAGTGCGGACAAAGTTGCTTACTCAATATTTCACTGGTACATTGAGAGTCGTTATTACTCAGCCTAAACTGCATGTTTAGATTTAGGTATTTCAGGTGAGTAATGTAAAACGTAAAATCAAAAATAGTTAAATGATATGAAATTTCCATTTAAAGCCTTTATTATAACAATGTTACCAATTACCCCCACCTGGAGTAACAAACTTGTCGCGATGTGGGGCTTAAGTGTGGCCTTGGCTGCGCGAACTAAAGGTTACTCCGGGGGGAAGTTGAGTCGCGTTGTAGGTCTATCTGTTGATCAGGCCTACTTAAATAACGAATGTCAATGAAGCTTCCCCGACATGGCGATTCTTGCGATTTTGGCGCCATTAGAATATCCAACGTCGAATGCAAAAACACTTTTAAGGTCAAGGTGGTTGGAAGCAGTGCCGAGGACCTAGAATGGCCAGTTAGTGTTTAAACAAACTGGTACCTAACAGCTCCCTCCGACGCCAGGACACGGGTCGGTGGTAATGTGTCGTCCGGTCCAACTCACGCCGTAACTGGGGTGGACTGTAGTATATTTACTGGCATACTCGTGGGAGTAACATGAACAAAGAAGAACTTATGAAAAAACTTAAAACAAAAACAGAAAAACAAAACAATGATAACAACACTGCAAACGAAACTGATACACGAAACGATACCAATAACATTTGAAAAGGAACACAGGCTAATCCACGATAGCATTGTGCAACAACACCATGAGATCGTTTCGATGATGATGAAAACGCAGAGTCGGGTTCATCATACTCATGGTTCTACAGGGGGTGGTGTATTGACCCCTGTAGTAGAGTCTGTGGCAAGCACACAAAAAGCCAGTGGCAACCAAACAAGGATGATGACGCGGACGAAACCAAGCGGAGCCATCAGCCTTCAATAACAGGTGATGACTCCAACTCTGATTCCCAAAGCGATACTAATGAAAATAACATTACCATTTTAGCAACTCCAAAAAATGACGAGGTAAATAAAATGGTCGATGAAGTAAGCGAGAGCATAGCAAAGCTATCAACACGGAAGAAACGGCTCTCGGAGGCTCAACGCATGAAGATTGCAAAGAGAAACCGCTCAGCCAAACAAGCCGAAATGCAGGACGTTCCTAAGGACCTGTCGGTGCCTCCCTCGACCTCAACAGAGGCTGAGAAGAGAAACCGATCACCTGAAGAGCAGAAAACTGTCAAAATAATGGCAAAGAGGAAAAGTGTTCCCCGTCATCTGGTAACTCGGAGACGCCCAAACCCCATATTACCCAGGGTATTCAACAGAGTTCCAGGGACAATAGGAGCAAAGCCGATGCGATTACCAGAAAGGCGAGCATATCAGCCGAGAAGGAAAGGGCGCGTAAACACGAACCCTATCCAACTCGGAAGAGGAAGCTGAATGTGAACACAGGCAAAGAACCACCATCCTACGCAAAGGTAGCAAGAAGGCAACTCCTGGACGATCTCTGCTATGCAGTAATTGACAGCGGAAATCCAACTGGCCTAATACCAAATAACCAGCACTAAACCGTGGAGGACATCGTCAACACGAAGGTTATGGAATACATAATGAAGGCCGAAAGTGGGCCTCCCATAGAAGTCGTTAGCAGCGGCTTCAAAGGTGAGGTACTCACATTACAGCTGGCCTCACAACACTGTGCGGATACATTGAAGAAGCTTGTGGATGAAATCTCTGCCCCTGGGAAGGCGGTAAGCTAGCCCTCGTAAGGAAGAAGGACATTCCAAGGCTACCGTGTACATAAAAGGATGGGGGAGCAAGTTTGCATCGGCCGCCGTACTTAAAGTCATTGGCAAGCAAAACGCAGGACTAATCGTGGATAAATGTGTCGTTTTCCACAAGGAGGCAGGAGGGCACTCTCCTTGTGATCGGAATAGACCCGGCATCCATGGCTGGTCTTGCCAAGACTAAAGGTATGGTGTTCTTTGTGAGCAAAGCTGTCTACATCAAAGTTGGCAAAGTTCCAATTGGCATGACGACCGGAGAAACACAGCCGGAGAATGCGAAGTACGATGAAGCGAGTGGAGGCTCGGCGGAGCAGACACCGCAAAACAAGAAGGAGGAAGTGACCGAATGCATCACCAACTCCCAAGAAGACCGGTTACTGGAGGACCAATGCTAGAGGTCATCCAGATTAACCTCCACCGGAGCGAGCCGGTAACCCACGCTCTGTTGGATAAAATTAATAAAGGTAAATACACATTGCTTTAATACAAGAACCTTGGACCACTAAAGACAAGGTTATTGGATTAAATCATATTAATTACCAACTATTCTATACGAGGACGGGTTCACGTCCGAGAACATGTGTCTTATGCCATAAAAACCTTTGATTTCTCTTCTCCCCAGAGTTGTCAACATCGGATGCAACTGTACTGAAACAGGGAGATGGGAATATATACCTGGCATCAGTATACTTGCCATATGATTCGCCGACACCACCACCTTCGTCGGAATTACAGCGACTGGTAGAGAGGCCCAAACAGACAGGTAACGAAGTATTAATAGGTAGTGACTCTAACTCTCACCACACGTCGTGGGGTAGTACTAACTGTAACCGTAGGGGTCATACCCTAGTAGAATATTTGAATACTAACGACCTTTTCACACTGAATATTGGGAACAAAGCCACTTTTTTCAACAAGATTAGGGAGGAGGTGTTAGATATCACAATCTGTTCTGAACACCTTATAGATAAGATTCAAGAATGGAGGGTTTCAAATGAACACTCATTCTCGAATCACAGATACAGTAGATTCAGGATAACACGGCCACCGCCGAAACCGATAAGTTTCCGAAATAGGACCAAGACAGACTGGACAAAGTTCGGAAGCCTACTTAGGAATCGACTAGATCACCTTCAACTCGAATACTCTAGCAGGGACGAACTAGACGACATCGTGACAAAGACAACGCAAGCACTAGTAAAGTCTTTCGAGGACAGCTGCCCACTTCGGGAAAGGAAATTGACCCAAGAAAAACCCTGGGTTACAGGTGAAATACGAAATCTAGGGAAGAACGTCCGTAGACTTTACAACAGGGCCACGCGTAAGAAATCACCAGTATACTGGGAGGATTACAAGAGGATATTGAGAAAAGCGAGACCCAACTCCTGGAGACTATTCAGTGAACAGGTCGATAGCGTCAACGACATGTCGAAGATGAAAAGACCCACGTACAGCCGGAAACGCTAGTAGATGACACGGGAAAGAGAATGGATACAATGGAACAAACGCTAAGGCAACTGATGGATACACACTTTCCAAATGGGAACGCGGAACCCACAGGGGAATGGTCACAAGGTGAGAATGTAGTACATCAGACGCCAATCATTACGGACCAAATGGTCGAAAAAGCTATAAAGAGCTTCTCCCCATATAAAGCGGCGGGACCTGATGGTATTTTCCCGGCTATCCTACAACATGGGGAGGCCAAATAACAACCCATTTGGCAGGAATTTTTACCGCATGCTTAAAATACGCCTACACACCGAGAAACTGGCAGGAGGCCAGGGTACTATTCATACCCAAACCTGGAAAGCAAGCTATGCAACGGCAAAGGCTTATAGACCAATTAGCCTCACCTCGTTTCTACTCAAAACCCTGGAGAGAATAGTGGACGACATGGTAAAAAGTGAAATACCGAGCGATATGCTGAAGTTTAGACAACACGAATATGTCAAAGGCAGATCAGTGGATACCGTACTCCATGAGGTAACCTACTACATAGAGCAATCTCTCAATGACAAACTATATACACTCGCTGTATGCATAGATATTGAGGGAGCGTTCAATAATGCCCGGACCGAAACACTCATCCAATCCTTAGACCAGTTTATGGTGGACCGGGCATTAAGAGACTGGATCAACCATATGCTATGGAATAGATGGATAAACTGTGATTCCCATGATGTAAATATTAGAGACAGAATACAACGTGGAACTCCACAGGGAGGGATTATATCACCACTCTTATGGGTCCTCACAATACACAGTCTCCTAAGGAAACTTACCGAAGATGGTCTTAAACCAATCTGCTACGCAGATGACGTTATAATACTTCTTAGGGGAAATAATCCTGACCAATTATGCAAAGAGGCCGAGAGGGCACTGAGTATAGCGTACGACTGGGCACAGCCAAGGGGCCTAAATGTAAACCCGGAAAAAACGGAAATATGTCTATTCACAAGGAAGACGAAAATCTCAGAATATGAGGAGCCACGATTCTTGGGAAAGACGATTAAAATATCCGATAAGGTTAAATACTTAGGAGTAATCTTAGATCGGAAACTGAATTGGAAGCACCACATAGAGGAAAGGGCCAATAAGGTCAACAGATGCTGGTCGCTATGCATAAGGGCTATAGGATCCAAATGGGGCCTCAAACCGACTATAACACACTGGCTCTACAGAAGCGTAATCAGGCCCGTACTAACATATGCTAAGTATGGTGGACGGCAGTTGAGAGGAAATGTAACATCGCAATACTGCAAAGGTTTCAGAGAATGTGCTGCATTGGTATCAGCGGTGCAACAAACATCAAGACACAAACGGATAACTGGGGCCTTAGTCGGGTACACGCAAGATACGAGTGAATCTGACGGAATACCCGAGATAAGGGTTAAGGCGAACTGCGTGACCTTAACGCCAACTGGAGACACCTGGCAGAATGGGACAAATGGGACTTGCTGCTACATGGATGGCTCAAAGCTACGAGAAAAAGCGGGTCTAGGATTCTTCATTGAAAATCCAGCAACCGAATCCCATCTACGTCTCCCGGATCATAATACAAACTTTCAGGCGGAAGTTCGGGCGATTACGGAGTGAATAAAATGGCTCGGCGATAATACAATCCCAGCCGAGGCATATATCTTCACAGATAGCCAAATGGCAATCAAGGCAATATCATCGCAAACTGTCAAACCTAGAACGGTCCTTGACTGTAAGAAGGTGATAAACGATTACTCTTTGCATGGCAGACTCAACATCATTTGGGTGCCGGGGTACAGCGGAGTATTCGGCAAAGAGAGAGCGAACCTCCTGGCAACGAAAGCCAGGGAACTCCAAACGGTGAGCCTAGATGGAGAGAAACCCTGTGGGGTGACGAAGGCTGAGTTAAGTAAATGGGCGGAGTCGGCACATATAGCCCAGTGGAACCGGGAATCAGTAGGCAGGATGACAAAGATCCTATGGGGAGACCCAGATGGATTGAGGACAAAAGGTTTGCTGAAACTGGGAGAATCCGAAATGAGCAAAATGATGGGAGTCTTAACGGGGCATTCTGGATTACGGGCCTGTTGTTTATGTCGTATCTATTCATCTATAAGATATACTAAGGATGTAAACCATCCATTACTAGTTCATAAGATTATATATGATATTAGGAAACACCCTGTTACTATATCACCATAGACTTATGATAACACAATAATAACACTGATTCTCATTATCACAAGGATTCAATAAAATAAAGATCATCTACACAACATGGCGTCAGAAGTGAACCACATAAATTAAAAAAAACGGGAAATATACAGGTCGGAAAACAATAAAATATGTCACTCGAGAATAAAAAAGAAGCTAAAATGGAAGGTCAATTCTGTGCAACTCTACAACCCATAAACTTGGGAAAGGAATGGAAGCTGTGGTTTACAAAATTTAAAATATTTTTACCTGCATCAAATCTGGAGTCAGAGTCTGACCAAAGAAAAGTTGCTCTCCTTCTCAATCACTTGGGAAGTCATTCATTAGAAATCTTCAGTTCGTTTGATGCTGATATAGATAAGGTCAAATATGAAGACTTAGTAAAGAAATTTGAAGCGCACTTTATACCGCAATGCAATATTGTGATGGAGAGGCACAAGTTCTTTACGTGTAAACAACAAGAAAATCAAACGATTGATGAGTTTGTGACAATATTGAAAAACTACAGTTTAAATTGTGAGTTTGGGAGTTTCCGAGATGACCTGGTAAGGGATATTTTTATTTGTGGTTTGTCTTCTAAGTTTGCCAATATAAAATAAAGACTTCTATCGGAAGGACATATTAAATTTGACAAAGCAATTACAATAGCAAAAAACATTGCAATGGCGAAAGAGAATGCATTATTGTTGCAACCAGAGTATATGGAAGAAAGTGTTGTCAATGTACTTCGGAGAAAAAACGCAAAACCACAGTTTCAGAAATATAATGAGGACAAACATAATGAAAGCGGCAGCGTAAGGCGTTATAATAGCAGCAGTACCAACGTCAAATATAGCAGTTGCAATAAATGTGTGCAATCACATCGAACTAAATGTCCGGCTGAAGGAGTGAGATGCCATAAATGCGAAAAATTTAATGACTTTGCGAGAATGTGTTTTTCAGACAATAAAATGGTGAAGCAAGTAAATGTGGAGAAGGAAGAAGATGATGATGAAAACGAAACCGATTATTTATTTATCGGATTGGTCAATAAGGAACCAAATAAAACAACAGAGTGGATTGTCGAGGTAATGGTTAATCAAATCAAAATAAGATGTCAGATAGATACGGGTGCTCAAGCAAATACTTTGTCCTTTGAGACAGCCAATGCACTAAATATCATGCAAATGTTAAAAAATACTACAATTAGAATTTTTACGCTCAGCAAAGAAAGAATACCAGTATTAGGAACAGTAGACTTGAATCTTACTTAAAATAGTCAAAATTTTGTTACAAAATTTTTGACGTAGAATACGTCTTACCTTACGGTATGAGGAGTCATGTCAGGTTTTTATTGTTGTAATCTTTATTTCATTGAATTTGAGGAAACTGCTAGATGACTTTTTTTTAAATTTTTTTCGTAGGTAAATGAAGATGTTATCTTTCGTTTGATATACATTTCATATTGGTTGATGTATTTCTAGTATTTTAATTTCTCAAATGAAAATTGTTTAAACACATACACTCAAACAGATGTGTGGTGTTTGGTTGAGTGTTTTTGGTTGCTCAACATTGCTTAGGAACAAGTATCTAGTAAAAAGTGAAACGGACAGCAAGCTAATGTTGCTTGGCAACATGTATCTAGTAAAAAGTGAAACAAACAGTAAGCTAACGTAATAAAGCTTTTTTGCGAAAGCTTCAATAAAGCTATTGTAACATTAATTTTGAATTGTAAAGCGTAAAGCTTTCACACAACGCTCGAATGCTAATGCGAAGACTCGATAAGGTAAACCTTTTTTAATATTAGGGCGGCCCTCTCAACATTCGCAGAACTTATTTCAATAAAAATATTAATTAAAATACATAAATTAAATTAAGTTTAAAAAAATTTAACATAATATTTTTTTTTTAAACGGACTTGAATCAAATGCCGTTGGTAAATATAAAAATTACAGAAGACAGTTGTCCGAGGCCTTCGGCCACGGACTGTCCCTGCAGGCTGTGTCAGAGACACGGCCATAAAGTTTAACGTAGAATACGCCATCCGATAAGACAGAAAACATATATAACAATAAATGATAAATAATATAAGCAAATGAATTTATTGTTATATATGTTTTCTGTCTTATCGGATGGCGTATTCTACGTTAAACTTAATGGCCGTGTCTCTGACACAGCCTGCAGCGACAGTCCGTGGCCGAAGGCCTCGGACAACTGTCTGCTGTAATTTTTTGTTGTTAATTTTAATTGTTAGAATATTATTGGAATTGAAAGCGCCATTAACATGGATTTGATAAAGAAGTCAATATCATTTCTGCAAAAATATAATTGAAAAACATGCTGATGTATTCAATGGTCTTGGTCTACTGCAAAATAAGTGCAACTTAATGATTAAAGATAATGATTAGTACGATACCGGGCATGAACAAACTTGTGGGTATGGACTGGAACCAACTAAGGAATTTCGTGAATAGTACCGAATTCCTATAAGGGATATAGTGAAGTAGTAGGATAAACTTAGAGCGCACAACAGGTCGAATTAGCGGCTTAAGTGTATGTCTTACTGACATGGGAAGGTTTAGAGTGCTCCTTCTGAACACTCAACACCAACCCCTCTTTTGAAACTAACTAACTAATTACGTATTTTTATAATATTTAATAACGGGTACGCTTCATGCGCAAACACTAGACGCATAAATCTTCTGAGGTATTGTTTGGCAGGACACCATACTTACTAACTCATGGTAAGTCACGGGTTCTTAATAGTAAAATATTTAGTGTTGGTAAATATGCAGTTTATACCAGTGTTATTATGTATTAAAAAAATGTTTAACAAACATATGACCAGTGAAATTAATACCATAAATAACGTTAAGAACCCTGATGACAATCTGGGCCAAAATAAATTATATATCTAGTCTATCATCCCAAAACTGGGAACATTTCACCGAAAAATAGTCTTTAATCAGTATTTCCTAGGGAAATTATGCACATGTATGTAACACTAACTAAAATTTATTTTAATTTTATACTGTAATGTATAATAATAGCGGTCACTAAAATTAATTATTGTCAGGTGGTCAGATTAATATTCTATTCGTCCTTTTTGCGTTGTTTTATTCCCAATAATAAAACAAGGTTCGTTTTAAATTACGATAATTACAACGGTTTAACTTTCTTTTATTTTACTTATATAGTTCAACAGTTTACTTTATTTATGACACTTTAACAAGTCTTATATTTTACTATCAAATCGCGTTGCTCACTTTACGGCGGTTAATCACAAACTGAACTCTCCATTCCAAAGACCTCCGCTATTTATACCAACTCACCATACTCAAATGAAGGTATATCTAGCGAATTCAAGAATTTTCTAGACGTTGTTGTTGTTGCCTATCTTTGTAGAATCATATCGAATGGCGGAGAATTATCTTAACTGAGGCGAATTCATTCTACTGGTTTAGCGAGCGTTGTTATAATGCATAATTTCAGGCGCAGCACTAACCGCCTGTTATTTACATAATGTTAGTAAAGTCATTAAGAGCAAGCAAAAGCTTTTACTTATTCGTAACACTGCCCCCCACTTAAGCCTGTTCGTCTCGAGCAGGCTCTACCCCCCGTTTTCCATTCAGGGCTAGTCTTTCCAAATGCACGACTTTCATTTTAGCTCTTGGATTTTGGCTTTTCTGGATTCTATAAACCACGTCAGTTATTCGTTTGACAACCTTGTAAGGGCCTTCCCAGTGAGTCTGAAGTTTTGGAGATAAACCCTTCCTGCGCTGTGGGTTGAACAGTAAAACTAGCTGGCCTTCATGAAATCCTTCTGAATTTGCCGCTCGGTCGTATCTGGCTTTCATTTTGTTACTGACCGTCTTTAATTTGTTGCGCACAAATTCATGGAGATCAGTAAGATCCCCCGTATCATGGTAATTGACATCACTGTTCACAGGGTCAGACGCTGGTATGGTACCGAACTCCAAATCTCCAGGCAGCTTCAGCTCATTTCCGAAAATTACTTTAGCGGGTGTTCGCGAAGTGGAGTCATGGGTGGCCGTCCTATATGTCAAAAGGAACTTCGGTATGTGTTCATCCCAATCTCTTTGATCTGCGCTGACTACTTTTCTTTGGCATTCTTCAAGAGTTCGGTTGAATCTTTCAACCATTCCGTCAGACTGAGGATGCAATGGTGTTGTTCTTGTTTTCCGAATACCGTATGACTCACACATTTCTTTGAAGTTGGTCGATTCAAAAATCCTACCCTGGTCCGAATGGAGCTCCGAGGGGACACCAAAACGGCATATCCAGTTATCTACAAACACTTTAATTATAGTCTTCGCTTCCTGATTTGGAACAGGGTATACTTCGGGCCATTTACTGAAGTAATCCATAACCACTAAGACGTACTGGTTTCCAGAGCTACTGACTGGAAATGGACAAGCCACATCCATAACTATACGCTCAAAGGGTGCACCTGAGTTGTATTGCTGCATATGGCCATGACTTCTTCGAGTTGGTCCCTTAGCTGTCATGCATTTGCTATCCAATCGGCTACCGCTTGTTGACAGCCAACCCAGTAGAACCGTTGCTTTAGCTTATCAATAGTCTTGGTTATTCCTAGATGACCTCCACTCGGGCCATTATGGAATTCTGTCATTATATCTTTTGACGTAGAATACGTCTTACCTTACGGTATGAGGAGTCATGTCAGGTTTTTATTGTTGTAATCTTTATTTCATTGAATTTGAGGAAACGGCTAGATGAATTTTTTTAAAATTTTTTTGTAGGTATATGAAGATGTTATCTTTCGTTTGATATACATTTCATATTGGTTGATATATTTCTAGTATTTTAATTTCTCAAATGAAAATTGTTTAAACACATACACTCAAACATATGTGTGGTGTTTGGTTGAGTGTTTTTGGTTGCTCAACATTGCTTAGGAACATGTATCTAGTAAAAAGTGAAACGAACAGCAAGCTAATGTTGCTTGGCAACATGTATCTAGTAAAAAGTGAAACAAACAGTAAGCTAACGTAATAAAGCTTTTTTGAGAAAGCTTCAATAAAGCTGTTGTAACATTAATTTTGAATTGTAAAGCGTAAAGCTTTCACACAACGCTCGAATGCTAATGCGAAGACTCGATAAGGTAAACCTTTTTTAATATTAGGGCGGCCCTCTCAACATTCGCAGAACTTATTTCAATAAAAATATTAATTAAAATACATAAATTAAATTAAGTTTAAAAAAATTTAACATAATATTTTTTTTTAAACGGACTTGAATCAAATGCCGTTGGTAAATATAAAAAATTACAGCAGACAGACATTCGATAAGACAGAAAACATATATAACAATAAATGATAAATAATATAAGCAAATGAATTTATTGTTATATATGTTTTCTGTCTTATCGGATGGCGTATTCTACGTTAAACTTAATGGCCGTGTCTCTGACACAGCCTGCAGGGACAGTCCGTGGCCGAAGGCCTCGGACAACTGTCTGCTGTATTTTTTTCCTTGGAGGAAGGTACCACTATTAACTTTTTGACTATTTTACCGTCCTCACTTTCCCATAACCGGTATAAGCAACCATCCAATAATTTTAGACTGTTCCACTGGGCCCAGTATGCTTTCATCAGGGGGCTCTCTGAGGCGATGTCATTGCGTGTTGGTCTTTCACCTTTTTCTTTTGCAGAAATGATTTTTGTCAGTGTAGAGTCGCTTCTTTGTGCTGTTGACCAGTCTTCGTTGGATTCCAGTCGAAGCAGACGTACGTCAATGATGTTTTCTTTCACCTCTGCTTTTGAGCAGTGTTTGCATTCCAGCTTGCATGGACGACGTGACAGGGCATCAGCATTACCGTGTTTTCCTCCTTTTCTATGCTCAATGCTGAAGTCATAGCTCTGCAGCCTTTCAATCCAACGAGAAAGTTGGCCTTCGGGGTTCTTAAATTGCAGCAGCCATCTTAGCGCCGCAGGATCGGTTCTTAACTGAAAGGCTGGCCGTACAGATACTTGTGGTAGTGTTTGACGCACTCTATGACTGCTAGTAGCTCTCGTCTCGTAACACAGTAGTTTTTCTCTGGCTTTGAGAGTATTCGGCTAGTACCCAATAACTTTTTCCTGGCCATTGATTTCCTGCGAGAGCACGCCACCTATTCCGTAACCACTCGCGTCAGTATCCAACATGAATTTCTCTCTAGTAACAGGATATCCAAGCAAAGGAGCCGCGCATAAATATTGTTTCAGTTGGTGGAATGACTCTTCTTGTTTTTCGCTCCAACCGTACGGCCGATTTTTCATTGTGAAGACTTGCAGCCACTGTGGCGAAACCCGGCACAAACCGTCTATAGTACGTACAGAGCCCTGCAGAAACTGCGTAATTCATGGAGATTCTGCGGTCGTGGCCAATCCTTCACTGTCATGAATTTGTTTTCATCGGTGGAAATGCCATTTGCTGTCACTCGATGTCCCAAGTATTTTACTTCTTTCTGGAACAGAGTTTCAACCCAGCCGCGGTTATACGTTGAAGGACTTCTTTAAGATTCTTCAGGTGTTCATCGAATGTTTTCCCCATGACAATGATGTCGTCTAGGTACACCAAGCATGTTCGCCAATGAATTCCTTTCAACACGCACTCCATTAATCGCTCGAAGGTGGCTGGAGCGTTACAGAGTCCAAATGGCATTACTTTGAACTGCCACAGACCATCCCCTTCGCTGAATGCAGTTTTCTCCTTGTCTTTCTCGCTGATTTCAACTTGCCAGTAACCACTTTGCAAGTCCAGCGTGGAGAACCATTTTGTTCCTGACAACGTATCCAATGTGTCATCAATTCTTGGTAGTGGATAAATGTCCTTTTTGGTGACGTCGTTGAGCTTTCTATAATCCACACAAAATCGAGTACTTCCATCTTTCTTCTTAACTGGTATCACCGGCGAGCTCCATGGACTTGAAGAGGGTTCGATTACACCATCCTTCTGCATTTCAGCTACAAG
This sequence comes from Phaonia tiefii, assembly GCA_963931995.1. Lineage (NCBI taxonomy): Eukaryota > Metazoa > Arthropoda > Insecta > Diptera > Muscidae > Phaonia > Phaonia tiefii. The sequence goes on along the minus strand of OZ008370.1, from coordinate 213,374,030 downwards.
TTTCTTCACCTCATCTCTTTTTGCAAGTGGAACACTTCTGGGTGCCTGTTTTATTGGTCTCGCTTCCCCTGTGTTGATGTCATGCTTTACCATTGATGTCCTACCTTGGCATTCTTTTTTAGGGCGAAGGCAGACGCATGCTTCCACATTAATTGCTTTGCTTTGTTCCTATCAGATGGCTTTAGTTCTCTCACCCACTCACTGAGATGCGACTTTTCTGATAGTTTGCTGCAGTCCGAATTAACTTCACAGTTGATGACCGCCTCGGCTGGTGTACATTCTGCAATTTCTGTACGAACTCGTACAGGAAAGTATCCTTCATTATTAGTCTTTACTAGAGCTTTGGCAGTGATGATGTTATATTTTTTTTATACTTGCCGGTTCAACTACCCACAAACCGCCGATCTCACAATCTCACTCCATTCGGGCCCATACTATTGTTTCTGAGTTTGGTGGCAATTTTACATCTTTGTGAGTGATCAGCCTTTTAATCTGCGTTGTATTGTCGTATCCCACATTGAGTGGAATTTCTACATTAGCCCACGTCAAAATTTGCTGCCCCATATCTAACTTGAGGCCTTGGGCAATCACAAAATCTGCGCCAATTATCACTTCATCTACAATGTCGGCGACAATAAACACGTGCTCGATGCTCATGTTGGCAATGGCTAACTTCAATTTAACTTTACCATGTACAGTTGCTTGTTCACCCGTTGCTGTGCGGAGTCTTAAGCGGCATGGCCACACGTACGATTTATCTGATGGAACTTGTGTATGGGTTAGTAATTCTGTTTGTGCTTACATGGCAACACATCAGTTTTGCCATCAGATCTGCCATCCAATATCATTTTGAACTTGTGGTGGCAGAGGAACAACGTGTGTATTTCCATATTTTCGTCGGAAGTTTATTTTACAACACAACGCAAATGAAAAAGTCGAAAAAAAACACACAAAACAAGCGGCGTCTCTTTCTCTGCTGCAGAATCTGACGAAATATCAAAGGGCTTCAGATATTCCATCAAATCAATCCGTGTGAGTTTTTTCTCACTCACACATAAAAAAAGAGCAGATTAGACAGATTATCGTACGTGTGGCCATGCCGCTTTACACCATGTAGCGATTCCATTGGTCCATTTATCAAATCTGATCTGATGATAGATTGTGACGCGCCTGTGTCCATAGTCAATATGCGCTTCCGACCACCGATAGCTTCGTAGACAGTGAGGTTGTTGTTTTTCTGTTGTATTATTGAGATGGAGATCGTGGGGCCCTCGGTTGTGGGAGCCGGTCCATGCCCCTCTGGGCTAGCTCGTTTTAGTTTAACTGAGATTCATTTTGTATAGTAAAATTTGCCCGTTTATTGCCACTCTGCAGTTTCGTGAAATATGACCAGGTTTGTCGCAATTGTACCGCTTTGGTCTGATAACGCCTTGCTGAGGGTTTGGGTCATTTCTTTAAGATCGTTTATGGCACCCTTCAAATCTACTGCCTCCGTCTCCATTTCAATTTTTCTAACTCTTTGTATTTGAGGCTTGGACACAAATTTCGCTGTCTCCTGAGCCAATGCGAACGAAACGGTTTCGGCGAATGTAGCTTTTTGTGTGGCACAAGTCACGTATTTTATGTCAGGATCACGGATGCCGTCAACGAATGCTTCAATCTTAAATTGATCGAAGAGTGGGTGGGACTCACTAGGATAAGTCATCAACACCAAACGTTCCACCTCGGTTGCGAAGTTCTGAAGTGATTCATTATGCTTTTGCACTCGGCCTCTTAGTTCCATGCGATATAAATCCTTCTTGTGATCGCCACCATACTTGCGTTGTAACGCAGCCAGTATATCCTCGTAGTTGTTTCTGGCACTGACGGGAATGCTCTGAAGGACTTCTGCTGCGCTGCCTTTCAGTGCTAAAATTAGCTCTACTGCATTGTCGTTGCTGTTCCATAAGTTCTTAATTGCGACCATTTCGAATTGGAATTTAAAAACGTCGAATGGTGTAGAGCAATCGAAACTGGGAGCCTTCAATCTACTAGAGCCTTCAGAAATTAGTCGCTCTGGCACTTCTTGCAACTGGATATCATTCATCTTTCTTTCCAGTTCAGCGAATCTTTCCTCCACATCCTGTTCGATCTTCTGCTGAAATTCCTCGAATTTCTGTTCGAGCTTTCCGAATTGATCATTAACCTGTATCTCCATGTTATTCATAGCTTCTGAAATTTCATGTAGCTTGTCATTTGTGGCGTTTGATGTTTCCTGCATAATTCTAGAATTTTCACCAAATTTCTTTTCAAGTTTTTCGTCCATAATTCTAGAATTCTCGCCAAATTTCTCGTTCATAATTCTAGAGTTGTCACCAAATTTCTCGTCCAATGGCAGCAAACATTGTAGAAACATCTACATTACCAGTTGCTTCTTTTGCACAATCCTCTATTTCGTCTTTGCACTCGAACTGATACGTGTCAATGTCGATGTTTCGGCGTTTAAATTCATCTATTAATCGCCTCTGCAGCTCTACCTTATTACCACCTCTCGGTTGATCCAATTTACTCAACTCCTTTTTTAGTTGTTCAACTTTGAGTTCTTCAAACTTCATCGTTGTCCTTAATTCGTAATTTCACTTCTGACACCAATGTTACGAAATTCCTTATTCGTCCTTTTTGCGTTGTTTTATTCCCAATAATAAAACAAAAAAAATAAATAAATAGTTTCCCATTACATCCCATAAAGGGACTGGGGAGAACTTCTCACAATCACTGAGCTGTGCGCTTTCCAGTTTTCACTCACTGATTGGGACCTACAGTTTTACACCGATTCCGAACGGTATTTTGAGAAGCTTTTTCATGGCTAGATACTCGATAGTGTCGCCGTCACTATGCGAGGTGACCGCCGCCGAAAGAAAATTTGAAGGTGGTCAGAGCCGGGTTCGAACCCAGGATCTCATGTACAAGAGCCGCGCACACTAACCATTGCACCACCGACGGCCACACTAACCATTGCACCACCGACGGCCACAATAATAAAACAAGGTTCGTTTTAAATTACGATAATTACAACGGTTTAACTTCCTTTTATTTTACCTATATAGTACAACAGTTTACTTTATTTATGACACTTTAGCAAGTCCTATATTTTACTATCAAATCGCGTTGCTTACTTTACGGCGGTTAATCACACACTGAACTCAAACAGAAATGAAGGTATATCTAGCGAATTCAAGAACCTTCTAGACGTTGTTGTTGTTGCTTATCTTTGTAGAATCATCTCGAATGGCGGAGAATTATCTTAACTGAGACGAATTCATTCTACTGGTTTAGCGAGCTGGCACGTTGTTACAATGCATACTTTCAGGCGCAGCACTAACCGCCTGTTATTTACATAATGTTAGTAAAGTCATTAAGAGCAAGCAAAAGCTTTTACTTATTCGTAACAATACATTGATTGAGCGGCATGCTTGGTATGCCATGCGTATGCCGGGCTGGTAAACTCGCCGAACGGGGGTTCTTCCCACTCAATCATTGTGAGAACAATCTGACTTTTGGACACTAAAATTACATACCAAGTCTGCAGATCCCGAAAGATCTGAACGACATAAAAATAAAAAAGACGGAGCCCGAACGAATGTTACGATAGTTGGATGTCAAAACATAGTACAAAACACGATTATTTGGTATTGAAAAATAGAAAAAGGTTTTGCGTTTCTGGGGAAGATTTTATTTGTCAAGAAAATTCACTGACGGATGTTATGGTCAGGGCAGCCCGCGCTCACGAAGCCCCTAACAGCTTCACCATGACTGTGTTGCACTTTCAGAGTCCCAAAAGTGAAGCTGCCCAAGAGAACTTACCATAAAATTACCGTTATATTACCACACAGGCCGATCAATCAGAAATATTTACGACGTTAAAAGTTTCGAATTCATTACAAGATTTATTTAGCCTCGCATAAAGGCAATTGGTATTCATAATATAAACAACAAAATAAACTTAATCGTAGGGGTGCCTCAGGAGCGAATCGCAAATACTTAACGACTCATAAGTAGATATGATAGTTGTGGTTCATTAATTTATTTGACGAAATACGTAGTTGCTAGGAATAAATTTAAAGTTCTTAATAGGAAATGTTACTCTTTTTATATCTCTAAAATGAGAAGAGTTCTACTGAAGAACCCGAAACATTTTTTCACCTTTGTAAATTCAAAGCGGAAAGTAGTTGGTTATCCGCGTAGTATGAAATTCAATGGTTCAGAGTCATCAGATGATGCCGATATTTCTTATATGTTTGCTAACTTCTTCCGTAAAATATATTCTCCTTCTGTTGCTTTACTAAATTACCCCTATAATATTAATACGTTTAATGGTATTCCGGATATTATCTTGTCTGAAGATGAAGTTCTTTATGGATTGCAAACTTTAAAACATTCAAATTCGCCTGGACCTGATGGTATTCCCACATCAATTCTTAAAATGTGTGCTTATGAATTGTATATTCCACTCACAAATATATTTAATGAATCGTTGACATCGGGTAAATTTTCCTCTTATTGGAAATCAAGTTTCATAAGCCCACTCTTTAAGTCTGGAAGTCGATCCAATATTGAAAATTACAGAGGAATTGCAAAGCTGAGTGCGATTCCAAAGCTATTTGAAAAATTGGTTACGAATAGACTACTTCATTTTGTTGGATGTTTGGTTTCGCCATATCAGCACGGTTTTGTTAAGGGCAGGTCGTCTACGACTAACTTACTGGAGTTAACGTCTCATGTTTTTGCAGCTTTTCGTGATAAATGTCAGATGGATGTAATTTATACAGATTTTAGTAAAGCTTTTGGCACAGTTGATCATAATTTGTTACTATACAAACTTGGTATTATTGGTTTTCCACCTAAATTGTTGCACTGGGTATCTTCTTACCTTAGTGGTCGTACCCAAAAAGTGCGGTTTAAAAATGTATTATCTTCAACTATATCAGTAACATCTGGTGTTCCTCAAGGCAGTCATTTAGGTCCTCTACTTTTCGTTCTTTATTTAAATGATCTACCGTCTATAGTTAAATCCTCTAACATTTTGATGTTTGCAGATGATGTTAAGTTATATATGGCTACATGTGATACTGAGGATTCCACCCATCTTCAATATGACTTGGATGGTCTCACTAATTGGTGTTTGGTAAATGGTATGTCGCTAAATCAGGGAAAATGTAAAAAGCTTTCGTTTTGCCGTAGTACACCGTTGAATTTTGATTACCTTATTGGTTCTTATATATTGGAAAATGTGTCTTCCTTCATGGATTTAGGAGTACTTCTCGATCAAAAGTTGCGTTTTGATCTTAATATTGATTCCT